>BDMV01000007.1:24547340-24862714 GCA_008326285.1 Oryza officinalis
AACAATCAAAGATCAAAATCATTCTCAAAATTGTTTGTCGATGGAAGATAAATGAAACTACATTGTTGAAAAAAAACATGATAAAATGATGTAAAAATATGAAGAAAATATTCGCAAGTGTTGTCTTAAAAAAGGAGTGACTCAACAATGAATCGAGGATATAATGATCAAGGTACGATGACCTCAAGAATATAGCGTGCTGCCACACAAGTACTCTGACTGAAGCTAAAGATTGAAGGGCAAAAAAAAATTAGTTGAAGCAACCTTTTCTTCAATTCAGGTCTCCCATCAACTTCCTATAATTCCATCTGATCAGCTTGAACTAACCAAGCAAATGCTGAAATTAACTTAATAATGATGGCATACAATCCATCAACATATAAGGAGATGTGCCAATTTCAAGACAAATTAGCACAATGTATTTCCCCCAAACCGCATAACCCTAAGAGCACAAATATGAACCTCAAATCAGCCCACAAAAGAACTTTACCTTGGCAACCGAAGAGAACCACTGCATACAATTTATGTTTGGCTCGATTAAATGTATGAAAGCCCCAACTGCTAGCAGAGAACCATATGGGGGCGTCCTCGTTGAGAATGAATAGCTGCCAACCGGGAGGACGCGGAGAGATCGGAGGTACCAGAGGAAGCAACGGCGCGGGTACGGCCTTGCCATCCTCGAGCTTGTCGTCTGGCCACGAGAGCGAGGGCAAGGAGCACGAGGATTACTGAGGAGACGCCAACTCGTCGTCTAGCCATATGGGCGAGATCGACAGGTGCGAGGAGGAGCAAAGCGATGCCAAGGCTATTGCGTCCGGCCAAGGGAGCGCGGGCGAGGCGGCGTGTTGCCGGCGCCGGAGCCCGGAGTGGGGGCGACCGGATCCACTGGTGGGGAGACCGAGGGCATAGATTGGGACGGCTCTGATCCAGATCTGACGCCTCGCCGAGCGGAGTGGAGAGAGCGAGGGAGAGGGAAGCGGTGGTCCGTGGCGGCGTAGAGTTGAAAGCGGAGAAGAGGGGCAGCGGCCCATGTCCCTCTCATCCGGGTGGCCGGATACGCCGGCGAGGGGGGCGGCGCCCGGCGCCGCAACGATGGCTGGAGGAGCGCGAGACTGCGGTGGCGGTGGCGACAACACATGCGAGGGGAGGAGAGTGTGGCAGCGCGTTGAGGGAGGAGGGCGAGGGTGGGGCGACGGGGCTAGGCTTTGGTGCAGGCCGGCGAAATCCGCACCGTCCGTTCCGGATCCAACGATTTTCACGGGTGCGGAAGGGCTGCCACAGTGGGACACGTGGACGGCCAGATCGACCCTAGAGCGAGATCAGACGGTTCATGACGGCAAGCAGCTGGGACAGATGCGTAATAAAGTGGAAGTTCGGGACTTTTTTGCAAAATTTTTGTTGACGAGGCGCTGTGCACTCTCGCATACATAATTAGCGATCTTCAAAATAATTTTTCTCTTAATATACTTATCCGATTTACAATCCGATCATATTGTTGTATTTATTATAATTAAATCTACAACAAGATATCACATTATTATATTTTGATAAAAAATAATTATATGTTTAAATCCATTAGTACTTTTTGTTTCATACGTGATAGTGATATGTTTCGATGTGTGTCTTCAACGTGTTTCATAAAATTTCCGAAACTACCCGCCACTACTCTCTCTCCAACTCATTCGTGCATGCATGCATACATTTTAGCGAGCTTCAAAATAATTTTTTTCCTAAACTAATTATCCAATCTACGATTCGATCACACCGTTGTATTCGTTATAATTAAATCTTTACAACAAGATATCGCATGATTATATTTTGATAAAAGAAAAACATATATTTTAGTCTGTTAGCACTAGTTATTTCATATGTGATAGCGACATGTTTCAACAATGTATTTTCACCATGTTTCATAAATTTTTAAATGTTTCAGTTGTTGTTTTTTTTCCACCATACATAACTTTAACTTAATGTTTTACTTGTTGGTCAACTGGAACATTTGACCGATCGATTTTTTTTTGGCATGGGACGCCCAATGAGAAAATTACACCCTAGTTTTGAAGCAATCCCACGGTCTTTAGAGAGAAGTAAATATACTCCAAGATGAGCTTTCCAATACCAGATGCCAGCATCGTCACCCTGATGTCGTCGATGGTGTTTAGAGCAGTTAATATGTATGAAATTAAAGTTTCAGAAAAAACACAATAATACAATTTCACCTTTGGTCTAAATAATCAATCATAAACCCGAGAAGTATATATATACTCATATTATTTTTCATGTATCCGAATAATGTGTTCTCTAGCCAAATTAAAATATTTGTGGTAAAAGATATATGAACTTTTTTTTTGCATCTAGGCCATAACAGTTGATACTAATGTGTGAATTTTTGAGATCGGGAGAATACTAGTAAACGGGCGTCCGATTGGAAAAAAAATCGAAATACTGCTACTACTACATCTGCATAGTATGCATGGTAGGTTATAGATATTAGTTAGCTTCTTCTCTCTTCCTCCTTTTCACCTTAAATAATTTTTTTCTAAACTATTTATTCGATTTACAATTCAAACACACCATTATATTCGTCGTAATTAAATCTTTGCAACAAGATATCGCATTGTTATATTATAATGAAAAAAATGTATGTTTCAAACTGTTAAAACTTAATGTTTCATACGCGATAGCGACATGTTTCAACACATATTATAAATTTCACACAACTACCTCTCTCTACTCTCTCTCCTGCTTCTCTCTCCATTTTATCCATCCATACATGTATTTAGCGAGCTTTAAAATGATTTTTCTCCTAAACTACTTATCCAATTTATGATCCAATCGTATCATTGTATTTGTTGTAATTAAATTTTTATAACAAGATATTACATGATTATATATGTTTCAAAATATTAATACTCATTGTTTAATATGTGATAGTAATATGTTTCAACTCATGTTCTCATTGTGTTTCACAATATTTTTAAATGTTTTACTTGCTGATTTTTCTGTTTCACCATATAGAACTTTAATGTTTCACTTGTTGGTGACCTGATTTTTTCTTTTGAGAAATCGGACGTCCGATTGATTGCATAGGAGTATGAATATAATCTTGGTTGTAATACACAAAGCTTAGACACCTAGCGTTAATTGATTGGTTATGTACGACAATACGAGTCCATGAACGACTACAAATACTTATGCAGATCTCCAAACCGCGTCACATTCCAACCCCAACCACACCTCCGATCAAAATAAGACTAGAAAAAACCTCAAAAATCCTTGTAGAAAAAAGAGTCGAGGGGAGAGTAGAGAAGAAGCCCAGAGAGAGATCATGCGCTGCTCTTGCATGGTCTGTCTCCTCCTCTTCTTCCTTCTCCACCTCTCCTCCTCCTCCGTCTGCCACGCCACCAGCCGCAACCACCGCCGCCTCTTCGCCGCCGTCGTCCCTGCCGCTTCGCCGTCGGCGGCGTACGGCGACGACCACACTACCGCCATGGTAAGCGTACGTGCATGCAACACGTGCATGAGTGGATTAAGTGTTCTTGGTTAGTTGGTTTCTTGCTTAATTAATTAATTATCTCTTCGATCGTTCGTGTGCGTGTTCATGCAGCACGTGTGGAGATCTCCCCGCAGGTACATGCGGGCGGCGGCGATGGCGGCGGAGGAGAAGCGGGGATCGCCGCCGCCGCTGCCGGACCTGGAGCTGCAGCCTGGCGGCGTCGGCGTCGAGGGCGCGGCGGCGAGGACGACGGAGGAAGAGGTCACCGGAGCCGCGATGGCGCCGTTCCCGGCAGCGGCGGACGTCGGTGGGAAAGATGATGATTCCGGCGGCGGCGGCGAGCAGCACGAGGGCGCGGCGGACGACGCCGGCATCGACTACGCGCCGCCCAAGACACATCCTCCGTCTCACAACTAAATTTAGTCGATCGTCTCTTGATATGAAGAAGCTAGACGACGAAGATCGATGACGACGATAAGTTCCATGCATGTCGTAATGTATATATATTCGATCGTGTCTTAATTCCGTAATTAATTAGCTAGACCAAAATTGTTTGCTAAATTCTAGCTAATCTGTTTTTTTCTCCCTAGCTAGTAGTTCTTTCTTTGTTCGTTCTTTCTTTCTTCATGCAAAATACGTTCTCTCTTTGTTCGTTCTTTCTTTCTTCATGAAATATTTTGCAGGAGTTGTCGTAAACAAATCTCTCTCGAACTGTTTGTTTATCGTGTTGTGTTCTTCACACAAGTGCAGAAATAATTTTGGCAAACCTAAGTAAGATAACGAAGAGCAAAAGAAATTCTCCTACATAATCCCTCTATCCCAAAATAAATTAACTTCTGACGTACTGGTTCGTGCGCTCAGAAGTTAACTTATTTTGAGACTGGAGAAGTAACTACTAGTAATTGGGAAATTGAAAAGGTGTTTTTACAACTAGGATTGGAATGATAATAATCTTGCAGGTCTCATGGATGGAATTGAAGTTGATGAATTGACTGAGAAGTTGATGCTGATTGGGCATGAAAAGGGCTAGCTAGCTAGTAGGATCCAGGAGCTAAGCCAAGCTAGCTAGGGTTTTGAAAACTAGAAGCCTTGGGAATGTTGGAGAGGACAAGCATAGCTAAGCTAAGCTAGTTACCTTACCCACTTCGTTGCGACATGCGTGTTTGAATGAGCTATATAGCCCTCTGGTTACAATGCATTCAGAGATGCATGGCAAGTTAAAGACGTTGCAGACTTCCATGGACTAGCTAGCTATAGCTAGTAGCTTCATTCCAAGTTTTCAATTCACCATTATATTCGTAGTTATCTCCACTAGCAATTTTATTCACTAATTACTGTGAAACAGCTAATGTGAAAGAAAGCAGACAGCAAAATGTTGTGGCTTTATTTAAGCAATTCCAAAACTCTTGTTTGTGAAGGCATTTTTCTGAAGAATGTGGTATTTACTTTATTTTTCCCCTGATAAACTTACATATTATCAATATATTCAGCTTTCTTTAATTTCCTTGGAAACGAAAAGAAAAATTAAGGTGAGTTGCAGAGTTAGCAATGCATGCTCTGATGAGAAAATCTCAGGCGCTTTGATGTGCAGCAAACCTGAGAGGTTTGCCAAGCGGAGAACTTTCCTTAAGAGCAAGGCCAATAGTGTACAGCTACCTGCTAGCTCTGAAAACTTCTATCTTAGCAAAATAGGAGATAATATGTACAATAGTAAGCTGTAAGTTTCTCTATATATTGTCCTCTAGCACATACCTTTTATTTGTTTAATTTAATCAGAGTCACTTTAAACTCTTTGATTGAGCAACACCGCATATAAATATAGGAGGCTGTGCTGCAGCCAACGCTTAATTTAGCGCTCGCTTTTATCTCTCTTCACTCTCTTTTTCTTTCAACTCATCTTATATCTTTCATATTCATTATTGAAATCGGCTAACATAAACTATTGTACCTGTTCATAGTCACGACTGAGGTAGCTAGGATTGTTTCTAATCTTGAACTGTTTTTTTTTTCATATATAAGAGCTTCAGCTGCAGTCTGCAAACTGCAGTTCGCCCTGTCCATGCACTTTTACTTGATCACAAAAGAAAAGAGCAGAGTTATCATCTAGGACTAGGTTATCAGGACACTGCAATTAACTTTCGGTGGGAGTATAATTACTTCAAACTCTTTTGGCTTAGCTGGTGTTTTGCCATTGATAAGTAAAAGAAAATACCGATAGTAGGAAACAAAATTACAATGTGGCTTCTCAGTTAGGAAAATTTTTTGAAAATATATCTTTCTTTCAATAGTTAGTTTTACATGAATATACATGTTTAGAAGGAAATAGCAGAATTATATCATTGTCGCAGAATGAAAGTGCGAATTCGTACGCGGATATGCGACTTCGCGCAACGAGGACGCGAGACCGCTCGACCTCACGCGGCTAGTGCGCGAGACCGCACGAGCAGATGCGACTTTGCATCCCTAACTAGCGAACTCGCGTGATTAATATCATTAGTAATTAATTAGTATTATTATCATTGTTTAATTAACATAATTAGTAATTACTTAATCACTAATCAAGATGATTAATTGTGTCATTAGACAATATCGCTTGGCAACCAAGCGAGACTGAGGCCATGTTGCATGACCAACCAGCGAGACCGAGTGGTCTCGTACCCTCACCCAGCGAGATTGTGGCACTGCCCTACGAGACCACAGGAAGGCCACCGGCGTCGTCACGCTGTCATCACTATCGTACATTGGTCTTGTGATTTCGTCGTAAGTTCGCACTGTCGAACCACGACGACAATCTTTTCCTGTAAAACCGTTCGAATCTCATATATTTATGAGAAAAAAAACTTCAACAGTATAATTTTAATTTTTTTCTCTCAGTTAAAAGCTTCTCTTAGCCATAAAAGTTCAAGAAGCTTTTCTTTCCAGCTTTCCTCGTCATGTTCAAGGAAAACTCAGTAAGCTTACATTTGTGGATACAAAACAAACTAATTTTATCAAAGTTATATAGTATCTTCTTGAAAACAAACAATTCTGGTTATACCTCTAAATATGACAATTCCAGCTATGCACGTACATATGCATAGCTATTTTTTTACGAGGGTAATATGCAATATATAAGGCTTGTGAACCATGCAAAAACCTCTCAAGAATTGCATATTAGAAAAAAGTTATTATCATAGAGTTGAGACAATAATAGGCTAACAATGGATTCGCATAATATGTTTACTAATTTATTTCCTTCTTCCTGTCATCTCATGCGCATTGTAATCTCTCACATCTCTCTCAATCACACCCCATTGCCCCCCGTCAACCATTGGCTTCATCTCTTTCATGTCGATCTTGCCAGCCCACCTTCTCTATGTCATCTATTGTCCTTAGTGACTTTGGCTTTTTGTCTAGATGACCCTCTCCCTCGGAGATATGGTGCCATGGTGGCTAGGTCTCCGATGGCCTCAACTAGTTCAATCTTATTGTCATTGTACCTCTGCTGATTTTGCCTCTCTCTTGATCCATCCAATCCATGACCCTATTTGCTAGACCTACCATCCCTATAAAGTTTGGGCCACTATATCCATATGTGCGGTCAATGATACAATGACAAGGTTTGCGTCAAACTCAAACTCATCAACCTCATGTATTCAACCTCTAGTCAGCACAAACAACTTTAGCCACCAGAGCTAAGATGAGTCATGCTTAAGCGCGCGAGCGCCACGGTGAAAGGGTATCCGACAACATTGAGCATGCTGGTGTTGTCTTTACAAACATAGATCAGAACACTGTTCAGTCCGTGTCACGCCGCCTCATCTCATTACTAAGCTTAGTGAACATGCTTGTCCTTTATTGGATATTTTTGTCTTTTTACTTTCTTCCCTCTCAATTTCGTTTGTGTCAATAAAAAACCGTACTACTATATTGTTTTTATAGGGTAACACTATTTATACCCTTGTGACAAATGTCACAGTATAAAGGAGTATTGTAGAGCACTTCACAAAACTGTCCTTGTGCATTGACCATACCGGACTGACATATAGGGGTGTAAGTGGGTAAGCCACGAATCCACTTATAGATCAAAATAAACAGGTTTGTGGCTTATTTTAGCCTATAAATGAGTTTCGCGGGTTAGCACACAAGCTCCTCCCTCTTGATATCTTGTCCCGACCGTCCACTCCCCATCCAACGGCGGAAACCCAAACTCAGCCACCGTAGTCGGTTTCCCTTCCCACCTTCCCTGCACCGAGTCCAACACCGTACTCCCTCACTGCCCGTACACCGCGCCCACGGGTCCACGCGGCTCACGATAGCGCACCCGGCGCACGATACGTCTATAAATACAGCCCTACCCCCTCCCCACCTCCTCCTTTCCTCAGGCGAACCCTTCTCCCTCTTCCTCCGCGATTTCACCCCCCCCCCTCCTCTCGCGGAGGCGGCGATCTGCTCGCGATCCATTCGATTCGCCCCGAATTAGCCGCCAAAAACACTCGCTGCTCACTGCCAAGGCCTCGTGCTGCGGGCGGGAGGGGGCGTGTGGGCGGCGGGGGCCGCGCAGCGGCGGCGGCCGCGATCTGAAACCCTAGGTGGTGGTGGTGGAGGGCGGCGGCGGCGCCGCGGGGGAAGTGGGGAGAGATGGATGCGAGGTTTCCGTACTCGCCGGCCGAGGTGGCCAAGGTGCAGCTGGTGCAGTTCGGCATCCTCAGCCCCGACGAGATCGTAATACCCCTCCCTCGCCTCCTCCTCCTCCCCCGCCGCCGCCTGTGTTTGGTTTCTCTCTCTGTGTGTTCGCGGAGTCTGGAATTCGAGCGGGTTGGGTCGGGTGGGGATGGGGGGGAGTTTGGGTGTACCGTGTACGGGTTAACTTGCTAGCTTAAGATTGCTGTTGAGCGAGTTTGGCACGACAAGTTCCAATTGAACGTTACCAGGAGCTCGAAATGTTTGAAACTGGGACCAGTGTTTGGTTCAGTCGGTTACTTTTCTATTTCAGGGGGGAGTTATCAATCATCGTAGCATATGAACAACCCTGTGTAACCTAAAATTTTGTGCACTACAGTTACAAGGAAATGGTGTTCTGTTGTTGTAACTTGTAAATAAGGAGTATAGTGAAGCAGTTAGGATTGAACTTGCTAGCAGTGTACTTATAATGCAAGCAATCGACGGAACATGTATTGCTGTCATAAGTTGTGAGGCATTCAATCGAATTTGTACTTTGAAGAGTCATTGTTGTGTGGTGCCGTGTACCTGTTGAGTTGGGAAGCTCTGATCTTCACAATGAAGTTTAAAAGCTCTGATCTTTACAATGAAGTTCATAATTTTTAGTATGCCTGACTAATCGTGTTAATAATAACATGGACTAGATGGATTTAATAATATTGAGTCATCAGGTTTAATAGTTCTGCCTCAGCAATGGGTTAAGTGCTTAATTACAAGATTACCGTTGCATGTGGAGTGTGTAAAAAACATAATTTTTAGGATGGTATTTGATGTGGTTTCTGTGTTGCTTTGCATCTTTGTAGAGGCAAATGTCAGTGGTGCAGATAGAGCATGCAGAAACCATGGAAAGGGGGAAGCCCAAGCCTGGTGGCTTGAGTGACCCTCGGTTGGGGACTATTGACCGGAAGATCAAATGCGAGACATGCATGGCTGGGATGGCGGAGTGCCCAGGCCACTTTGGCCACCTTGAGCTTGCTAAGCCAATGTTCCATATCGGCTTCATCAAGACTGTACTCTCCATAATGCGTTGCGTCTGCTTCAATTGTTCCAAGATCCTTGCGGATGAGGTACATGGACCCCACTTCTCGGGTTTGGCTGTTTTGCAGGATGTGTTTTATGAAAAATATCGTAATAAAGGAGGCACCATTGATTTTATGCTACACATGCTAAACTAGAACTGAACACTATTTATTCTCACTATTCATGTAAACACAACTATACTTTAAGCTTTTGCCATATTTAACTCTCTTATGTCTTGCATCTTTTGTGTTTGCATGCTAAATCTGGTAATATCCTTTCATGTTACACATGCTTAACATGTAAAAGTACATTTTTTTGTGACTTATTTTTCCTCTACCGTTGTCCTCTTTTTTACCATTAAGGCAAAAACCAGAAGGCGCCTTTGTTTTCAATGCTAGACATGCTAAACTGGAATCATAATGATATAAAATATTTATTCGGACTATACATGCAAACATAAATCTAATTTTATCTTTGTACCATATCTAGCTCTTATGTTTTCCATCTTTTCTCAACTTTGAGTTTATTTATCAATGGCTGAATGCTTTTGTTGCAGGATGATACTAAGTTCAAGCAGGCTCTTAAAATAAGGAACCCAAAAAATAGACTGAAAAGAATATATGATGCTTGCAAGAGCAAAAAAGTTTGCGCGGGGGGTGATGACCTCGATGTTCAGGAGCAGCAAGATACTGATGAGCCAGTAAAGAAAAGAGGTGGCTGTGGTGCTCAGCAGCCAAATATCACTGTTGATGGTATGAAGATGGTTGCAGAGTTTAAAGCACCAAAGAAGAAAAACGATGATCAAGAGCAACTCCCTGAACCAGTGGAGCGGAAGCAAATCCTCTCAGCTGAGAGGGTATGTACACAATCTTTACTCAGTTCAGTACATTATTTTTAAGAATATTCATTTAACTATGTGGTTCCTTTTTATTTTTTTACTCAGGTGCTCAATGTTCTTAAACGTATAAGTGATGAGGACTGTCTTCTATTGGGTCTGAACCCCAAATTTGCCCGTCCTGACTGGATGATTTTGCAAGTCCTTCCAATTCCCCCACCCCCTGTGAGACCATCTGTCATGATGGATACCTCTTCCAGAAGTGAGGTGAGTATACGCTACACTTTTCTTAATCTTCCTACTGGCTGATTTTAAAAATGATGCACCTTCATGAACCCACTGCTATTCTTTACAGGATGATTTGACTCATCAATTAGCTATGATAATTCGACATAATGAGAACTTGAGGAGGCAAGAGAGAAATGGGGCCCCAGCTCACATAATAACAGAGTTTGCTCAATTGTTGCAATTTCACATTGCAACATACTTTGACAATGAACTTCCTGGCCAGCCAAGGGTAAGAAGATTACATTCATTTTGCCATTTTACTTAATGCAGATAAGTTATCCTGATTCTCTTTTGTTCGAATTTTCAGGCCACACAGCGTTCTGGAAGGCCTATTAAATCAATTTGCAGCAGGCTGAAAGCAAAGGAAGGCCGCATTAGAGGAAACTTGATGGGAAAGCGTGTTGATTTTTCAGCTCGTACTGTCATCACACCAGATCCGAATATTAACATTGATGAATTGGGAGTGCCATGGAGTATTGCTTTGAACTTGACATACCCAGAAACTGTCACTCCATATAACATCGAAAGGTAAAAAGAAAAACGTTTTTACTGTTATTGAGGCATGATCACAGTTCTTTAATGATCACTTACACCTAAATTCAATGATCTCAGATTGAAAGAGCTTGTTGAATATGGGCCTCACCCTCCCCCTGGCAAGACAGGTGCAAAGTATATTATCAGGGAAGACGGTCAGAGGCTTGATCTTCGTTATGTGAAGAAAAGTAGTGATCAGCATCTGGAGCTGGGTTACAAGGTGAACACCAACTTTGTTGTAGAATCTGCTTCACTGATGTTCATATGGCAATATTGTCTTCTATATTAGTCCCCTCATTTGGTGTTCTGTTTTGTCAGGTGGAAAGGCACCTCAATGATGGGGATTTTGTTCTTTTCAATCGGCAGCCCAGTCTTCACAAAATGTCTATCATGGGGCATCGCATTAAAATCATGCCGTATTCAACTTTTCGCCTAAACTTGTCCGTTACTTCACCATACAATGCAGATTTTGATGGGGATGAAATGAATATGCATGTTCCGCAGTCATTTGAGACCAGAGCTGAAGTTTTAGAGTTGATGATGGTTCCAAAATGCATTGTCTCTCCTCAGTCGAATAGGCCTGTTATGGGTATTGTCCAGGACACGCTTCTTGGCTGTCGCAAAATTACTAAAAGAGATACACTTATTGAAAAGGTTAGCAAGTCTGCACGTGATACCTTAATTAGTTCTTTTCTGCCCAGTTATGCTCATCATTCCCTTTTTTTTTTCCCCAGGATGTATTTATGAACATCTTAATGTGGTGGGAAGATTTTGATGGAAAGGTCCCTGCCCCTGCCATTTTGAAGCCAAGGCCTATTTGGACTGGGAAACAAGTTTTCAACTTGATTATTCCCAAGCCAATCAATTTAATTAGATTTTCAGCCTGGCATTCTGAAACTGAAACAGGATTTATTACTCCTGGTGATACTATGGTCCGAATAGAGAAGGGAGAGCTTCTATCTGGTACACTTTGCAAAAAGACACTTGGAACATCAACTGGAAGTCTTATTCATGTTATTTGGTGAGAATGCTGTAATTAACTTTTAATATTGAAGATCAGCTGCAGTTTTTAGTTATATTCCGTTTGGCCTATTGCTTAGCAAGTTATGTCTTGTTCTTTGCAGGGAAGAGGTTGGTCCAGATGCTGCTCGCAAGTTCTTAGGTCATACACAGTGGCTAGTCAACTACTGGCTTCTGCAAAATGGTTTCAGTATTGGAATTGGGGATACAATTGCAGATGCTGCCACCATGGTGAAGATTAATGAGACAATCTCAAAAGCTAAAGATGATGTGAAGGAGCTTATTAAGCAATTTCAAGATAAACAATTGGAAGCTGAGCCAGGACGCACCATGACGGAATCATTCGAAAATAGAGTAAATCAGGTACTGCTTGACTGTCTAGCTTTGTTCTGTCATTTGAAAAAGAAAAACCTACCCTTTCTCCATTTCGTAGAATTGCAACTTGCTAATCTACCCTTTCTCCATGCTAGGTTCTTAACAAGGCTCGTGATGATGCTGGAAGTAGTGCCCAGAGGAGTTTGTCTGAAAGCAACAACCTGAAGGCTATGGTTACTGCAGGCTCAAAAGGAAGTTTCATCAATATTTCACAAATGACTGCTTGTGTTGGACAGCAGAATGTTGAGGGCAAGCGGATCCCATTTGGCTTCATTGATCGAACGTTGCCCCACTTCACAAAAAATGATTGTGGCCCTGAAAGTCGTGGGTTTGTGGAGAACTCTTACCTTAGAGGTCTGACACCACAAGAATTTTTCTTTCATGCTATGGGTGGTAGAGAAGGTCTGATTGATACTGCTGTGAAGACCTCTGAGACTGGATATATCCAGCGACGACTTGTGAAGGCTATGGAAGATATCATGGTGAAATATGATGGTACTGTAAGAAATTCCTTGGGAGATGTCATTCAGTTCTTATATGGAGAAGATGGCATGGATGCTGTTTGGATTGAGACACAGAAGTTGGATTCCTTGAAGATGAAGAAGGGTGAGTTTGATAACGTATTTCGTTATGAACTGGACGATGAGAACTGGAGGCCAAATTACATGTTACCTGAACATGTTGATGATTTGAAGACCATTCGCGAGTTTAGAAATGTGTTTGAAGCAGAGGTTCAGAAGCTAGAAGCTGACCGGTTCCAGCTTGGCACTGAGATTGCCACAACTGGTGATAATACATGGCCTATGCCTGTCAACCTCAAACGGCTTATCTGGAATGCCCAAAAGACATTCAAGATTGATCTCAGAAGGCCTTCTGACATGCACCCAATGGAAATTGTGGAGGCAATAGATAAGCTGCAAGAAAGACTTAAGGTTGTTCCTGGTGATGATGCTATGAGTATTGAGGCTCAGAAGAATGCAACTTTGTTCTTCAATATCCTGCTTCGAAGCACATTTGCTAGCAAGAGGGTCTTGAAGGAGTACAGGCTTACAAAAGAAGCTTTTGAATGGGTTATCGGTGAGATTGAATCGAGATTCCTTCAGTCTTTGGTGGCTCCAGGTGAAATGATTGGATGCGTAGCTGCACAGTCCATTGGAGAACCAGCAACTCAGATGACCCTGAATACTTTTCATTATGCTGGTGTCAGTGCCAAGAATGTCACTCTTGGAGTTCCCAGGCTGAGAGAGATCATTAATGTTGCTAAGAAGATAAAAACTCCATCATTGTCAGTTTACCTAAAGCCTGAGGTGAACAAGAAGAAAGAACTGGCTAAGAATGTCCAATGTGCCTTAGAGTACACTACTCTGCGCAGTGTGACGCATGCTACAGAGATATGGTATGATCCTGATCCTCTGGGAACCATTATTGAAGAAGATGTTGAATTTGTTCGGTCCTATTACGAAATGCCCGATGAGGATATTGACCCAGATAAAATTTCACCGTGGCTGCTGCGTATCGAGCTGAATCGGGAGATGATGGTTGATAAGAAGTTGAGCATGGCTGATATCGCAGAGAAGATCAATCATGAATTTGATGATGACTTGTCATGCATATTTAATGATGATAATGCGGATAAACTGATCCTTCGTGTCCGCATCACAAATGATGAAGCTCCAAAGGGAGAAATACAGGATGAGTCTGCTGAGGATGATGTCTTCCTCAAGAAGATTGAAAGTAACATGTTGACAGAGATGGCACTTCGTGGAATTCCAGATATTAACAAAGTTTTTATCAAATATGGGAAGGTCAATAAATTTGAAGACAATGTTGGCTTCAAATCAGATAATGAGTGGATGCTTGATACAGAAGGTGTTAATCTCTTGGCTGTCATGTGCCATGAAGATGTTGATGCTACTAGGACAACAAGTAACCATTTGATCGAAGTAATTGAGGTTCTTGGAATCGAGGCTGTCCGTCGAGCTCTCTTGGATGAGCTGCGGGTGGTCATATCTTTCGATGGTTCTTATGTCAATTACAGGCATCTGGCCATTCTTTGTGATACAATGACATACAGAGGGCATCTGATGGCTATTACAAGGCATGGTATCAATCGTAATGACACAGGGCCTCTTATGAGATGTTCCTTTGAAGAGACTGTGGATATCTTGCTTGATGCTGCTGTATATGCTGAATCTGACTACCTGAGAGGTGTCACTGAGAACATTATGCTTGGCCAGCTAGCTCCAATCGGTACAGGAGGCTGTGCATTGTATCTGAATGATCAGATGCTGCAGCAGGCCATCGAACTTCAACTCCCAAGCTATGTTGAAGGCCTGGACTTTGGCATGACACCAGCACGCTCGCCCATCTCTGGGACACCATATCATGAAGGAATGATGTCGCCGAGCTACCTGCTGAGTCCAAACATCAGGGCTTCCCCCATTACAGATGCTCAGTTCTCGCCATATGTCGGAGGAATGGCTTTCTCACCGGTACCTTCACCAGGCTACACTCCATCGTCAGGGGGTGGTTACAGTCCATCTTCTCCGGTATACAGTCCAGGGCCAGGATACAGCCCAACTTCTCCATCATATAGTCCTGCTTCACCGAGCTACAGCCCCACTTCTCCATCATATACACCTGGCTCTCCTACTTACTCGCCAACAAGTCCATCATATTCACCTACCAGTCCGTCATACTCGCCTACCAGTCCATCATACTCACCAACATCTCCAAGCTACAGCCCTACATCTCCTAGCTATAGCCCTACATCTCCAAGTTACAGCCCCACCTCGCCAAGTTATAGTCCCACTTCTCCGAGCTACAGTCCCACATCACCAGTTTATAGTCCAACTTCTCCTGCATATAGCCCAACTTCTCCTGCATACAGCCCCACATCACCATCTTATAGCCCCACATCACCATCTTACAGCCCCACATCACCATCATATAGCCCAACATCTCCATCATACAGTCCAACATCTCCGTCTTACAGCCCCACTTCCCCTTCATACAGTCCGACATCACCCTCATACAGTCCGACATCTCCTGCATACAGCCCTACTTCACCTGGTTACAGCCCGACATCTCCAAGCTACAGCCCAACTTCACCAAATTACAGTCCAACTTCACCAAGCTACAATCCTTCTTCGGCCAAGTACAGTCCTTCCCACGCGTACTCTCCAAGCAGCCCAAGGCTGAGCCCTTACAGTCAGACTTCACCAAATTACAGGTACTGGCAATTTGTTACATGAACTATATAATCTTGGCTTTGGCAGCATGCTTAATTGGTATGTCTTCATATATGCATCCTTGCTTATTTTGCTTATATTTTTGTTCCTCAGCCCAACATCGCCGACATACTCACCTACCTCACCATCATATTCACAACCAAGCCCGTCATACAGCCCAACAAGGTAAGACTTTATCATGTGTAAATATCACTAGCCGAGTGCCTGTGCGCTGCAATGGATTTAAATAAAAAATACGACAGATTTACCGCTAACCTGTAGATTGGCCTGTTTAACTGTAGAAGCACTATAAAATATTTTTGTCAGGTTTTGGCTTGGAGAAGCACCTATTAGAAATCTTTTGTATCCTCAGAATCGTAAACTACCGACTGTTTATTAAACTTGTATCAAGTTGCTCCTAACAATATAGTCACTTCCATCCACAAAATGTAGAGCTAATTTTGTATTGACCATATATGAATGTAAACCTGTCGCGCTGTCTACAATTCATTCAGGATTCAAGGCATTCAGTTAGTAGATGTGAATGTAGTCAACAGCACCCAAACTCTTGTGTCCTGCTACACTGGCCACATTAAAAACTGCACATACGGTTTGAAAAATTCAACTTGCCTTCTGTGAATAGTGCTAATAAAGAACAGTTCTAAAGTTCTAATTTGCCTTTTGCTCATAAGTTATTTGTAAAAGATATAACTATGGAAGATTCACTTGATACAAAGATACAAATAGAATCCGTTTTCAGCTCATAAGTTATATTGATTCAAAATCCAAAATCCGTCCTAGAAATGTCCATGTTAGAAAGATTTTCCATAATTGACATGCACACCAAAAGACCAAAGTGCACATTCGACTTCTGTTAGCTGCACTTAGGCTTTGTTCGTTTCCGTGCGTTCCCAGCACGCACAGTGCGCACGGAAAACGGAACAGTCAATTAGCGTATGATTAATTAAGTATTAGCTAATTTTTTTTCAAAAATGGATTAATTTGATTTTTTAAGCAACTTTTATATAGAAACTTTTTGCAAAAAAATACACCGTTTAGTAGTTTAAAAAACGTGCGCGTGGAAAAAAGTACTGTGCGCGCTGGGAACACAGCTCCCGAACACAGCCTTAGAACATTTGCTGCATTTTGCTGTGATGTTTAAAAAACAACAATTTAAGCATCGAAACAATGGTTTAACACAAGTGAGCAAACCAAAAGTGTGCCTTTTTACTTCACATCTATGCTGTGCAACCGACTTTTTGCTGTAGAAATAAGTCATTGCACAGTAGAGGTGCATTAACTGATGAGTGAACTGAAACGAGCCATGCATGTAGAGTTCTAGGTACAAAACACTGATGCTAAATAACAACAATTTTCTCAGTTAATTGTCTCAAATGAAGCCAAGATTAACTAACATAAATAAGAACTGATGACTGTAAGCCATATGGTATTCTCCAGATAAGTTCCGTACAAAAATTAAATAGGAGCCTTAAGTCTATTGCAGTAATCCTTTCATGCTGCCTTGTCAGATGAGACGATGAGATTACTTCTAATGTGCTACTCTTTTCTGTTTTCAGCCCATACACCACATCTGGAGGGCCCAGCCCAGATTATAGCCCAACATCTCCGAATTACAGGTAAATAATATTTCGGCATATAATCTATCCTTCCTGTGAACCTAAGGCTTCATTATAGTTGTCACCATCTCAATTATCTACCGTATGTACAGCCCTAGCGGAAGCTACTCCCCCACTGCACCGGGCTACTCACCATCCTCCACCGGCCAGCAGTTCTCTCCCCAAGCTGCCGACAAGGACAACGAGAACGCAAAATGAAGCCGCTGAAGAAGGATGATGGTGATGGCTGGGGAGGAACGACGCATCCGCTGCACCAACTTTTCCAGTTTTTGCATGGTTGATGAAATCTGATGAACAATTGGACACTATTATGTTTTCGTTGAGCTGCCAATAGCAGTGACAGTGTCATGTATGATTTATCTCAATAGTAAAAAAATCCTTGTGCTGCTAATAGTAGCAAGGGGCTCATGTATGACTTTCCCCACAGGAAGTATCTGAACTGGTTTACCCAGCCTTTGAGCAGCTATTTTTATCTTAGGACACTGCCAGTATCCCATCTTGAGTCTTGGCTCGATGGGATTATGCTAGTGTTGTACGACTCTTCTCTGCCAATAGAGCTAAATCTTCCCTGAATTGCTGTGTTTGACTTTTAGGGTGAGTTTTTTTACCCAACTTTTCCAACTCATCTCTCTTTTTTGTTGTGTGCACGTTTTTCAAACTGTTAAATGGTGTTGGTGTGTTTTTAGCATAAAAAATCATATTGATTTATTTTTTTAAAAAAATAGCAAATACTTAATTAATCATGTGCTAATGAGTCGTTTCGTTTTTCGTATGGAGAAAATATTTTTTCAACATTAACTGCCGAACACACTCTTAACATAGTACTTATGGAATTTCGCCTGTGCTCGCAACTTAAATATTGATGAACAGGTTTGCATACGGTTCTGGTAGGGTGAAGGAGTAGTAAGTTGTGTGTGTTTTGGTTGCTCCCGTGTAATTTCGTGGCGATTTTTTCCATGAGCTTATTATTGTGCAATAGCCTCGTCGACCTATTCGTGATAACTTATACGCCAAAAGTGAGGATGAAATTAAAAAGGTAGGACATATGCCACGTGAGACGCTGCCAGGGGAGCAATGCGAAGTGTATGGCCATCAACATATGAGACGGTCAGCACCACTAAGAAAAAATGACATGTAATCTCATCATTTCGCTTATACAGCATAGTCAAACTTTAAAATTTAATTATAAAATTGATTTTATGTTTTTTTAATTTTTATAATAGTTTATTTTACAATATTTACTTTTGAATGGTTAAGAATATGTATATAAAAGTTTTACTTAAATTATTTTCTAAGATACTAATAAGTAATATGAATAAACATAAACCAAACGATAGGACTGATTAGCCGGCCGCTGTCAGCATTCCAAACGTGTCTCGAGTTCCAGGCCGCTGTCAGCATTCCAAACGTGTCTCGAGTTCCAGTGCATACGAAAAACGGAATAATTCATTAGCGCGTGATTAATTAAGTATTAGTTAATTTTTTTAAAAAATGGATTAATTTGATTTTTTTAAGCAACTTTTGTATAAAAACTTTTTATAAAAAATACACCGTTTAGTAGTTTGAAAAACGTGCGCGTGGAAAAAAAGCAACTGTACACACTGGAACTCACGGTAGCTAGCACAGCCTTTAAGGCTTTGTTCGGCGGTACGTGTTACCAACGCGCACGGTGATCACGGAAAACGGAGCGGTCATTAGCGCGTGATTAATTAAGTATTAGCTAAATTTTTTTTCAAAAATGGATTAATTTGATTTTTTAAAACAACTTTTGTATAGAAACTTTTTGCAAAAAAGTTCACCGTGTAGTAGTTTGAAAAGCGTGCATGGGCGAAAATCACTGTGCGCGTGGAAACTTTATGCCGAACAAAGCCTAAGTCAGTGCCACGAGATACCCATCATTTTTTATAAATATACCGAGAGGATAAAAGCGTAGTCACGAGTATAAACCATGTTTTGAATTGATAACCATACGCAATAGTGCACGTATGATGATCCAACGCCATCAACCTTTTTTATTTTTTTTTCCTCTTTAATTCCTTTCCAGATACCGTTACACTACACCCTGGTTGATGATATACAATAGTTGTATCATATGTCACCACATCCATTGCAGCCCTTGTATAACTTCAAGGATATTTTATATATTTTTTGAAATGTGTCATCTTAGTGATATATTGTAAAAAAAATAAAGTCGGTAATATATTATAGAGGAAGACAAAATTGATATCTCGTTGAACATGAGGCAAACTTTTTTTTTTGAGAAGGGTATTTTTTATCCGGCCTTTACATCCAACCGAATATATGCAGCCCTTTTAAATTAAGAACTTAGCCTTCAAACAACCCAATCTGAAAAATTCACTCCTAATTTAGCCCCTCAAACAACCCAATCTGAAATTCACTCCTATGAAAATTTAAACTCAGGATTTGGAATGCTACTATTAGGTTACATGTCTTTTTACAACATGAGGTAAACTTAGGGGCATAAAATAGGTTCTCTGTAAAATAAAAGCATGGTACCAAGTATATCCATACCTTCACTTCCAATCCATAGTATATTTTCTGCTATAATGCACGTATTATGATCCAACGTCAAACTTTTATTTCTTTTGTTTTCATATAACGTTACACAGTTGGTGCATATGTCACCACATAGCTAGGAGTATATACTAAGTTGGTAGGCCCTGCATAGTTATTGTCCATGCATATGCTAAAAATTTTCATTTTGGCAATTGCCAACCAACTGCCAACCGAAAGAGTCCCAGCCCCATACACTTGAGCACCTGCCGTCATCAACTGCCGGCCCGGCCCCACATTGCAAGTGCCCGTGCAAGGAACCTGCCACGTGTGCTGGGCCCCCACCTGCATTATTTTAACCACTAAGCCCATTGTTTTGACCTTCTTCCTTAGTTGCCTCTCTCACAAAAAGTCAAACACTGATTACACCAAGAATTATACAAGAAAAAGGAATTGCAAAGTGAGCAAGTGAAGGAGCCCTACTACATGAACCAAAGATGAGAGTGAGACCCACATATCACCAAGAGACATTCCCAAGTGTATGGAGAGAATTATATGTACCAATGTGTACATATAATTTCATATGCTTTTCACATGTTTTGGAAAGTGAATTCCAGCCTCAAAAACCACTCACTGGCCAAATTGCAAATTGGGGGTTGGTTTCCATGGCCAGGAGAGACAGATCGTGTGTTCAAGTCACCCCCACAGATAAGTAGTTAGCTGCAGCTCATTCCTACCTTAAATTTTCCAACTGTCTTTTGGTTCTCTACGGCTCTATGCCTTTTTTTCAATAATGGAGTTCGATCATTTTCTTTCTCTACACCTTTTTTCCGATAATAGGGTTTGATCCTATCGTTCTCTACGCGTAGCCTAGTGGACCGTGTGCCAACCTCTGTAAACATGGCGTGACACGTCGGACGTGAAATGCAATAAGCCAGTATCACATTGACACATCGGCACGCGACAAATGGTGTGTAGTTGTAGGCTCAGGTGCTAATGTCCACTCAAAAGAGGGAGAGAGAAGGAAAGAGGGGATTAATCATTATCTTTGTCATGAGGGTTTAGTGGATCAATCTTCATTTTGTCTGGGATCTTGGGAGGGTGTGGCAGGGGAGTTTATTATTAGTTGGTGTAGCATGCATGGATTGATGCTCCCTGGCCTTGCCTCTGCTGTGATATGTCGGCCTTGATGCTCACTCCTGATTGGCTGTTGATTTGGAGCAACATTTCTCTCTGCCACAGAACTTGCTCTTCAAGGGAACAACCCACAATCTATATTTGTGAAAAGACTCATTTTGCAAATGAAAATGTTCACTCGTGTCAATCATCTTTAATATGTAGGAGTACTATATTTTTGTGGGAGTATTTATGCCATATTCTAGTGGGTTTGCTTTAACAAATTTATATTGGTTTACACATCCATCTCCAAAGGCCTTGGATGTGCTGATTATAACCAAGAGTAGAAGAACACTTCCTCGTGAAACTTGTTTTCTCGTACTATATATATGTGGTAATTATGGTTCATTGTGGATAATATGATTTACTTGAAATTTAACCATTGCAGAGGCCGAACATTATCTTCCATTATTCAAAAAACCATGATATATGTTCGACCAGATATGCGATATAGGTTCAACATGGTTCATTACCTATTACATGCGTCTATAGAATTCTATTAGTTTTACCACCAATATATCAACTATCACAATTTGTCTAACCGAGTCCTAAACTAGTCGCAACTTTCTTGTTGTTCTACACTTCTTTTTTTGAAGATAGTGTGTTGTTCTTTTCTCCTATTTACCTTTTGCTACGAACTTCTTTTCTTTTTCTTATTTTCTTCACTTTATTTGTTACGATCTTTCAACTATCACCATTTATCTAACCAAGTCCTAAACTACTTGTGACAATTAGTAGAAAAAACTTGCTTGTTGTTTACACATCTTTTTGTACGATAATGTGATGTTCTATACATCTTTTTGTACGATAATGTGATGTTCTATACTTCTTTCTTCTCATTTTCTTCGCTTTATTTTTTGCAGTGAAGGATAACCATTCATCTGCAAACCATTAGTGGAGCCCCCACAATCTTATAAGCACAACTCATTGCATGCTCTGACCCCATCCCTGTCATTTGATCTATCTGTAACAATTAGTACAAATATAATCTCTGAAAGAAAAGAACTTAGTAACATGCATTTGTCCCCCCACTATCTTCAAAAGTAATAAAATGTTCTTGCTTTGACTTATCTCAAAAATTTAGTCACTCCATAATTGAGATAATGCGTACATCTTCAATGAACATAACAGCTCAAAGGATCCTAATTTCCAAGGAGTCTCGTCAAATTCCTGGATAGAATTTGTTACAAAAAATAGTACTTAAAGTTTGTCAACTGAGTTTATTATTATAAACAATAATCAAGAACCAATCATGATTACTCAACCATCTATTAATACATCTAAATTCAATTAAACAATGGAACATAATTGAGCATAAATAACATTTCCACTTTCAAAAGCCTGTGATCTCCTCTGTTATCATGTTATATCAAACTATATTATCTCTATTGGTCAACTCAGAAAATAATTTGTTTCTTTCCTATATTTTTTTTGTTTGAACGTGTGTAGTGCACATGCTCACGATAATTTCTGCACTGATAGACTGTTTAGCTGTTAGAACAATAGTCGTGTAAGTTTCTGCATTCATTTAGTTGTTGTCAGTCCTTTTTGTTCGGTTGTTGGGTAGCATCCATATGCAGTGTTTTGTGACGACGTTGTTGCTATTAGTAGCCTTTTTTTTGAAACACGGTATAAACGCAACCCTCTCTTCTTTTTAGTACTCTCATCTTTTTAATTTACTTGTCGTTATAGCATTCAAATTTTTTATCAAAATATACCCGTCATTCTTATATTTCAAAGCATTTATAAGAATGTATTTCTCTTCACACCCTTC
Source organism: Oryza officinalis (assembly GCA_008326285.1). NCBI lineage: Eukaryota > Viridiplantae > Streptophyta > Magnoliopsida > Poales > Poaceae > Oryza > Oryza officinalis. Next base: position 24,569,941 of record BDMV01000007.1, read on the forward strand.
ATCAATGCAGCAATACTAATGCTACTCTCTCGCAAGGAATTAATAAGGGTAGCAATATAATTTGACATACCTTATAGTTTAGTGTGAGATTGTCTAGAACGACAAGTGAATTGAAACGGAGGGAGTCCAATAGACACGCAGATCTCCTACTAATCTTGAAGGAAATCATCTAGAAAGATACATGCTATCACCCTATCACCAATAGCCTTTTATCGATGAGCATTTCCAAGATCGTTCCTTTGTCATATAGTAGTCCTGATCTGTGGTGTTCACACCAATAGCAGCTGAATGATCTTTTTCATCAAGATGTGACTCCCATGATCTGTGGTTCAACGCATTAGCCTACCTGCCAATTTGTAAAACAGAGTCTGGGTCAAATTTGTAATGGTGATCAGTCAGAATGTGTTACTGAATTTTGATAGAAATCGAATGTGGAGTGTTTTGCTTTGTCAGCAAGTGATTGCAACATCCAACAGAGTATGCAACACCTGTCTAGCTAGTTGTTGGACAGAGCTTGTCAGGCTTCTTGTACATGGCAGATATCAAACAGGAAATTCCCTGAATGTTGAATCTAATATTGGACTCATTCTTTATGTAGTCATTGTTCAGGGATCAAGCCTTTGGAAAATAGCGGTTGATGTTTTCGGGCTTTTTTTTTCCTTAAAGAAGGGGTAAAAAACACTTGTGTTTTTAACAAAAGGAATTAACATGAGTATAAATGCCCACTACTCAACTACTCACCATTCTGTTTTAATAATTTTGTAAATGCAAATTTTCTGGGGACATATGAACACAACATATTATTGCTGCATTCCACTTCTGTAACTCCTGCATTGAGCAGTTGTGCCAACACTGTTCAAACATCAGAGGTTTACAACTTAAAAAAAGTAGAGCCCACAGCATCAGTATTCAGTGGACACCACACGCTAGATTCTTGAAAATTGAAAAAAAAAGGGAGCTGCAATCAATCCTACTAGGAACAGGAGACAAAAGTTTAACATTATTGAGTTGCAGTCCAGACAGCAAATCTGCCCAAGAGGAATGCTCCACTACATGCAGTTTTCCCCAGCATAATCTTTTTTATCTGCATCATATCCCCTTCTCTCTCATCCATTATACACACCAAAATATGAGCAGCAACAGTGTCCTAGCTAGCAATGTACTAATCTTCTCCTGCCATTGTTCTGTATCCAAATTCTACTTGTGCTACTTGTCTGTTTATAATTGTCTCAAATCCTTGGAAAACTATGTCCTACTGTCTCTCCCCAATTTTTTTGCCACCTCAGGATATGGTTGATTGCTATGCATTGTTATTCGGTCGCATGCAACAAATGTACGAGTGGTACTTTAATTTTGATGTTGCAACAAATAACTCCTTAATTATTATTGTTATAAATAAATAAATAAATGATGTGGACTTTGAAGATGTTTTGCTCTTGAAGTCCATGCTATACTTTACTACCTCAAATTCTGGCCAGTTCTTGTTGGGCCTATCTGTATTAATCATCCAAAACTGCAAATAGAACTTGGTTGAAAATTTCCTAGTTCTGGACATTTTTTTGACGAAACTCTCAGATTGACAGGTTACTATATTTTTCTTATTCTGAAATTTATTCTGGAAGTTTTGTCTAATCGAACAGTTTGGAACGCCTGCTGTTCAATTCCTGTTGGGATATCAGAAAATTCACATGTTTGCAACGCTGGAATTCTGTTTTAAAGAAAAGTAAACATACACTTACCAAAACGGGACAGATTTGCACAAATTTCTTGTAGAAATCCTACAATGCGAACATAGTTTTACCTAAATTGGGCAAGTCTTTCCCCAAGAATAAAATAGCTCGACATGCCTTTTGTTTAATAAAAACTGTAGAAAACTTTTAACAAACAACATCATGCACATATAATAAAGTGCATACAGTTACTAATTTTAAATCAGTCACCCGAGAATAACATGAATGATAGCATCTACGTATACCATTACAGGTACATAAAAGATGATTAGATAAGGTCAAGCAAAAGAAAGGATGTCATGGTACCAGTTGTCATTATCTCTTATAAATTGATGGCTAGAAGTTATATAATTCTCGCAATTTTTTAGGGAAATATGAGTGCTAATTGGTGAAGATGATATGCGGCAATTTTATTTTTTAGATCACGCATGCCTACATAGAGCATGTGAATGTGGTTTAGATCACCAATCAATTAAGCTTTGACTGATATTGCACCAAGTATTATTATTAACTCCAATGGTACATAAGTTAGTAACCAACAATGCAGTTAGGACAATCATAGAGTCAGCATCCTATCTGGAGATGTGTTGGATAGGCTATCACATTACTTGCTAGAAGACCTCTGCATTCACAAATCTGAAGACTTATATAATGAACTATATATTTTAGTTCATTAGTTGGAGACTTGGAGTTGCTAATGATGCAATGTTATCTATACATACATGTAACATGTTCTACTACCGCCAAGTGCATCTCAACCTGCCACATACTTGATTGTTGTTTTTCCTTAGTCTCTGCACATCAATATTCACATGAACAATGAAGTTCTCAAGAAACCAGAGCCAACCAAGTTTACATCACTAGATTTCTCCATCTCCCTGCAGTTTTAGTGATAATCTGCTAGGTTGTTGGCTGAAAATTTTCATCAGAAGTCTAATCTTACCAACATATGCTCATCCTACTACAACAAATAGTATGTGAGCAGTACAGATGGATACTTGCCACTTGTTCAACAGTGACAACTGAGATTTTCGGACTCCCAAAACCTTGAACAGGATAGCAGCCAGCAGCACTGTTTGTGTTGAAGGTGAACAAAGGAGGAACACTGTTATAATCAGATAAAAAGGAAAAGATACAAAATTTGGATGGCAAGGTAATCACAAGATATGCAGCAGTTACAGTGTTAAGCATTTGCAACAATTGTACCACTGCACTTTTCTGAAGAAGTGCCTGTACCTTTCATATGAGGTAGTATGTGTCAAGAGGACCAGTTCAATAATGCAGCCTGCAATTAACATTGCCTGGGGTCTAGGCTGCTTAAAAAAGTTGTTATTGTACTATTCCACAGGTCTTCACCCTATCAAATGAGAGAGCAACTTTGACAGAAATGTGAGATAGCTTTGCCAGCTACTACTAGTGTACTACTCTGTCCGTTCCAAAATATAAAGATTTTTAGGATTCAAATTTTATACCACAATATAAGCATTCTTGCATTGATTCTCATGATTACCATCATTTCAATAATTCCGTGGCTAATCCGATGTTTGGAAAGAGAATTTAAGCAATTCAAAATTCAAAAATTGACAACTGAAATGACTAAAAAGGAATCTTTTGACCTAACGCTAGTATTTGCTAAACAACATAGAAATCCTTATATTTTGTAACGAAGAGAGTAGGAAATATCATCAGCTGATCTGTACATGTACAGCAAATGAATGCAGTGAATTGCAGATTTTGAACATGATGTAATGCCATTCAGATGGACACATGTATGAGATTCTCATCAGTTCTTATCCTGCTTTGAAAAGGTATTTACTGCTTGTGTAGTGCCTGCCCCTGCTGCTTTGTTCACAGCAAAAAGTCACCAGTGCGTGAGGACAATAATGTTAGACTGCAGTGCAGGATTGCCTTGCAGCTATTGCATAGAAATGGCCAGCAGCTTATCATGCACTCCCTGGAAAAATAAATACCTTATCCTCTAACTCTAAGACCGTCTGATAATCTCATCAAGAACAGATTAGTTATATGCTAAGTACCGACTAATTACTTCAGAAGCCTAATTTACTTATAACCAGAAGAGATTAACCAAGCAAATGATATGCAGGCTGCAAAGGCAGTGACAAGTGGAGGTCTTTCAATGGGCTCCTATATACGCATGCACATCGCCATCAAGATAGTCAAAAAAAAAGTTCAATAATGCAGCAGGAAGTTTAACACATTACCCAGCAAGTATGCATTTAAAATGTGGTTTACAAATCGTTCTTCGTCTTGGAGACATTGCAACATCCAAAAGGGACACGCGGGATTGCTAATTAGAATTGGCCCGTTGAAAAATATCCATAATTGGTGATGGATATATAGTTCTTAAATACAAATACTCCTGTCAATCATCTGATGCACCTTTCATCAGTAGCATACATATGAAAGATTAGCTCTTCAAGTGGCCATATATGAAAACCATTGAGCCTAGCCATGTAGAGTGCTTGTACTAGTGAAGTTTTTAATTATGGAATCTTCTCATCGTGTTTGTTCCTGTGGCATTATCCTCATCTCCAAAAAAAAAAAAAGGATTAGGATTGCGTCTGAGCTTAAGCATTTGTTGATGGCCTTTCCAGTCTTGCAATATATGTGTTACATGGGTTTTGGTGAGATTTCAGGGTCCACAGTCTGGTCATGTCTGTAAGAATATTAGATGGCAGGATTCATATGTATTGTAAGGTGTGAGAGCTCAATAATACAGCTTAACAATCTTTGAAAGATGATTAAAAGAGCATTGGGACAAGAACATACAATTTTGAAGATATCAGCAGCACATGTTTTGTCTTGGCAGTGATCCAAACCGGGAGTTAGGTTTGGATTTCAGGACATGACCTAAAACTGATGTAACAGCAGTTTAGAAAGTTGTGACAGCAGATGCAGGGTTGGAACTTTTCGGCGCATACTTTGGGATTTATTGAAAGTTTCATGTGGTAGCTTAATATTGTAGCAAATAATGGACTTCTTTTAGGAAAAATAAATTTTCATGTTTTTATGAGCTGCTCATTATTAGTTACTTGTCCTAAAAACACCTTGCTTTCTTTGTCTTTTAAGAGATGAGCATGCCGTTTCTATCTGTCCTTTGGTCCTGTTCTTTTCCGATTCTGGATTTTGGATTTTCGTTTGCATGCTCTCCAAGCTTCTAAACGATACATTTTGTGCAAAACTTTTCTATACAATATTTTTTTGAGTACTTTACTAAAGCAACTTTTCAACTTTATAGTAATTAATTCATTCGTTTATACCATTAAATAGCTATCATCAATTTCAGCTATCTCAAACGAGACCAAAATATTTACTTATAACAGGTTCCTTTCCCAATCTGTTAAAATTTGTTATCTTTTGATACCTCTCAAGGATCATAAGAAGCCTCTTATAATAGCCCAAGGCTCTTCTGCTCTATTTATACCCCTCTTTAAACCATAGACTATATAAGGTCACTAGCACCATACATCCATTATCTAAAAATTAACACCATATATGTAAACTGATATCTCTGTATGCTGCTTCCATTTTTTTTCTACTTTATCTGGGAAAGATAGAATATTTCCTACATCCGCATAAACGGCGTGTCAGCATTTATCTTGTTTGTCATCATATTATGATATCTTTTGTACAAGAATTTTGATCAGCTAAACCCAACTAGGTTCCAGTGGCTACCAGTGCAGGATTTGATAATAAACTCCCAAAGCTAGAACCCAATAAAATTGCTTTTGAATGGGCATTTTTGGGAAAACAGAGGTGAGGTGCCAAATAATTATAGCCAGCTAGCTCTCTGTAGATAGTTTGGCAAAAGTTGCTAAAGACAGTTCTATTTAATACAGCTATGTTTATACAATGCTAAATTTATGCTAATACAAAGGAATAGCAAATTAAAAGGCTAAAGCCAACAATTCCCACTGAATGAGGGCCATTCACCTTGATGTTCCCAAAAATAAAATTAATCATTCATAGTACACTAAAAATAATTAATTTGTTAGATCCATCCACACTTAAGGAGGCTGCCATTGCTCCTTGGAGCATCTAGAAAATTGCCCAGCTTAACAAACTGGCAAAGAAACAGACAAGATAGAGATATCATATCATTCATATTAGTTGTTTTGCTTGCCTTGTGCCATTTGGGGAATAAAGACCAAAGATGCAAGCCTCAAAGCTATAGCTTTTGGTGTTCCTTAGATAGTGCATATTTAGGACTAAGTGATCCAAAGGCAGCTGCCTGTGCATAGAGAGATAAAAACCACAACTTTGTGATCAAAGTGGAAAGGGAACAAATGAATAGTCATTTGATTTGAATTATTTTAGAGTTCTCCAAATATTGGAATAGTTCTTTGAAAAAAATAAAATGGAGAGGTAATGATACATAAATGCTACAATTGGTGCAACAAGGGATGGAAAGATGATTCCAACAAATTAACAAGGACCGCGTTGGTGATAGTGCGATCCGTAGACATGAGCACGATCAATGGCAACACCTTAAGCTGAATAAAGAAATATAATCCTTGATTTTTTTTCTCCTAACAAAAAAATATCACCACATTATACACATCCATTTTTTTATATCTACATCAAATTCCTAAACAACTAAAATCATACAGACGAAATGCATGGAATAGAAAGATCTTTTTTAAAGGGTAGTTGGGGATTTGTCCCACCACTCTTTTTATTTATTTCAATAAGAACTAATTGGTTGTGTGCCTTATGGCAGAGGCTAGGGATGTAATACATTTCCATTATTTAAAAAAGAAATATCACTAAAATGTAAGGAATAATAAATAACCTTTTATTATAGCTACACTTGCCTTCTACCTACAGAGTTAAATATTGAACGGTTATTTCTGTGTTTTTTCTTAAAACTTCATGAAAAATTTTCTTTGAGTCTATCTCTCTCATTCAATTTTTGCGTTACTATGATCCAATCAAATGGTCATTCCTGTGTTATTTCTGCATTTTGTAATTCTTGTCAGAATCCTGTGTTTTTTCTATTTCTCTGTTTTTTCATTTCTGCGATTCAAAGGGACTTAAGCTGGAAGTTGTGACGTATGATATATGGCTAGAAACCAACCACAATGCTACTAGATGGCCAGTCCTATTCTTGCCATTCCACATGAAGCTCATGTACAATTAACCCAACATCTGTAGTGTTACATTGACTTGTACAATCCATCTTTCTTGTTTTTTTCCTCTCTCTTTATTTGACATATATAGTTGAAGCTTCACACGTGTTGATATGTAACATATCAAACTAAAGTAGCATCACAGAGAATCTAAAGAAAAGAATGAAAGAGAACACACAAACAGTACCAATGTTTTAAACCAAACACAAACAGTGTCTTTGCTTGTCCCTGTCTATCTAGCCCAAGTAGATGGAGAATAATCTTGCAATTGGTATGTATTTAAATATACGGATACTATACTTCTCCGTATTTAAATATATAATATTGTTAACTTTATTTATTTTTTTACTTTGACCACTATTTATTGTTAGAATATAATGATATTATCTCACAAAAATATAATTTTATAGTATTGAAAAATCTATCCATATGATTTTTTATGTTTCCAAACTAATTATTTTGAGAGCTATTAATGGTTAAAGTTTCAGGAGTTTCACAGAATAAAATCAACAGTGTCATATATCTAAATACGGAGGGAGTATCTCCAAATTGTTCGAACCTATCGAGGCCTAGTTAATTTGGATGCAATTTTGTAAGAATTTAACTGAAACCATTCAAATCCTGCAGAAATATGTGAATTCCCTCATTGCAAACAATGCACACCGTGGTGGAAAAACCTAAATTCTGTTACTTGAGTTAAGAAAAAACTTAAAGAGTTTCAAGATCATGAGATTAATGGGTAGCCAAAAGAAGAGAGATGGAGAGAGATTTTGGTATCACTCTCACAGATGAGGTAGGGTACAATTACAATCATGGAACCCTATGGAGGAAGAAAAAGGAATATGTCTGCTTATTGTTGCTTGGAGAGAAGCAACACTTGATTTGTGTGCCAGGATCAAACTCTAGCTAACTTGTTATTCCAGCCTCATTAGCCATGCAACTCCCTTGCATCCATTCATGGTGGTCCTAACCTAAACCAAAAGGGAGAACACAAGATATATAATGTTCCTTCGTTGAATTTCTAGAGAGGGTCAGAACTGTCTCACTTTCTTCACATTTTAGGCACAAACACTAGTTCCCAATGCATCAAGATGAGATTAGTTCGAATCTAAATCCAATAGCTATGGAGAAAATGACACCACTCATGTTAAAACTATAGCCGCAAATATAAGTTCAAACTAGGAATATGTAGCAAAAAAATACGGAAAATCTTTGAGGATGCATGCTATGCACGTACCCAAACGTTATAAGTATCTTTCTTCCAAGTTGATGATCGATAATGTTCTTCATGAGTTGAATGTAACAAGGAATATGGCAACCTTTGAATCCAAGCAAGAAGGCACTTTTTCATGACGAATTCACTTCTTTAGGAACATTTTTTTAGGACCATTTCATGAATTGACACCACAATTTGAGTAGTCATTTTAAGAGGCAGAACTTTTTTTTTTTGAAATGGAGATGGGCAAATATTAAGGGAGTACTTAAGAGCTCTGATTATTGGCTAAAAACATTGACTCGATTTTTGTAATTTATACGTTCTATAATTCTCTGCCTTCTTGTGTAGATGGACACACTTTATTGATCACTCTAAGTGATCGTGTTGGTGGATCAAAAAAAAGCATGAGAAAAATGAACAAACTAAATAAAACTCTAGCTCGGTATGACATAAAGTATTAAGGGTAACTCAGTGGAGGCTCTCATGGTCCCAGCGCTGATAGTAGGGGCTTGAGCCCTCGCTGCTCCCATGACAAATCTGTATGTTAGAACTAATTGATAGTCCACACGTTGCTAGTAGGCAAGAATGAATGAAACCATATATATCAAATCGAAAATGCTATGTGTACAATCCTACTACAACTGTGAACTAATGATAAATGTCATGGGTTGCATAGCTAAGAAATAGACGATGAACGTCACGATTGTAAGACAAAACCGTTATGTCGTACGAATATTGTATATAAAAGATCATACATATAGCAGCTTCCATACCAAATCTATTGGCTTGGCTACTTAATTGCAGCTAGTGCATTATAATTATAACTTATATAAAAAAAGAGGATTTACCCTTGGCAGCAATAGTGCCTGTGCACTGCTGACTTCGCCGAGCTAGAGAGTAGATGCACACGTATAAACCCACAACCCGTTATTAATATTGATTTCTCTGGTAGTACTACATCTTCCTCTTAGTTACATTTACACGTGAATATATTCGGAAAAGAAAAATGCAAGCTACACCTACACGTGCAGTTTTATCAAAGCAAGAACAAAAATACAAGCTACACGTGCAGCTAGTTTTACCACGCGAAGAGCAGAGAATTTATTCAGAAAAAGAACGAAAGGAAAGACTAGCTAGAGAAATGAAAGAATGACAACACGATCACTGACAGCCTCCTCCTCGATGGGCATCGAATCGTCACACGCACACATCTGGCCGCCGGCTACCGGCCGGACAGGTCACCGGTCGCCGGCCAATCCGGCGGTGACAAGTCAGCACGGCTGCCGCCGACGTGGCGCTCCAAAAGCTAGCTCCATGTCGTCTTCTTCCTCGCCCTGATGCTGTTGTAGCTGGAGGAGGAATTCAGAGATAAGGATCAGATAGATGCAGATGCTGCAGTGCTAAGCTGCCCGGAGACGCAACCGTGGCTGGCCAGCGGCGGCACGCGTCGACCTCGCCGACGGCATCTTAGCCTATCAAGAATCACATGAGATTAAAATAATTAATCTTAATTATTGTGAATTATTTGTGTTTTGTGTTTTTTTTGTGGGCCAGATAGTGAGATAAAGAATGTAAATGATGCTTTGAATTAATTCCATATTTTAGTTGCCCTTTTCTGGGGGGCATTTCTGCCTCCCCTAGCAATAACCTGGCTATGATCATTATCAAGTTGATCAGCTGGAATATTTGATAGGCTGGACGACTTCCCAATAGGAGCATCAATTTACTTCAATTCTCTCCTCCCTTCATTTTCTTTCCTTTTCTTCATTCAATACATGTCACTTGAAACATACTCACTCCGTTCCATATTATAGAACACATTCCTTTTTAAAAAAAATCAAACTCAATAACTTTTAACTAATAATCATATTAATTACATCTATGTTAAGTATTATATATGTTATATCATTAAATTTATATTTTAGAGTACTTTCATGTAATGTTAATTTTATATTTGTTGGAAACAAAATATTAAATAAATTAATGGTCAAAGTATGTCATTTAAGACCGTGTAAAAAATATATGTCTTATTATTTGGGACAAATGAAGTATTTTGTATTCGGTTAGTACTATTCGTATTTTTAAAGAATCTCTTAGGTCGAAGAGAAGTATAGATCAAAATGAAAAAAATTGTTAAAATCACGAATTGGCTAATGAGGCGCGCTTGTTTTTTTAAAAGAAAAACAATCCATTCGATCTACTGTAATAAAAAAAATACCAATGTAATCATCTCGTATGGCTTATTTGGTCTTTGATATATTAGATTCCTAGCTCCACTCGTGCAAGCAAGATGGTTTCAATGTTATATATGATTTTTATCTAAAGGTTTGGTAGGTGAGGTAACCAATTTTTGCAGGTAACCTATGAAGTCATGACAACTATAACCGCCAAAATATTCTCAGGAAAAGGGCACAATATATATATAGTAAAACTTAGATCACACCAAAATATGGGATTGCAGGCTACATATTAAAATCACTTTATGCCAAACCCTTTTGAGTTACACGAAAAAACATAAATCTCTCTATTAATTATTTATCTTGTTAGTACCTATTAAAAATATCCTGTGGCAATAAAATTGGTTTCAAATCTCACTGACTTATTCAGTACGTACTTATAACATTGTTTTGTATCCATTTAAATTAGAAATATGATTGAGGAACCATCTGAATTGTTAATGTAGCTGATTCATTTTCTTCTTGGCTTTTAATTTATTGGCACATGAATTTATTAATTGAAAATGGGTTGAGAGGGTCAGCGTGCACAGTTCTTCTAGGAGGGAACCCTACAAGATGAAAGAATATTTTGGATATAGTCTATTATGTACTTATTGGAATTATATATAAATCTAGGTCGAATTGAAAAAAAAAGGCACTAGTGAACCTATTGACCCTGTTGGAATGTGATTGAACTTTTACAAGGGTTTTATCGCAAGTGTGAAGAAAACAGATTCTGGATCCAAACTTGAAGTTTTGCCAAGTGCCACGAAGCAAGTTTTGAGTATCAAATTCAAAATTTAGTGTTGTAGCGAGCACTGGTATTATGAAAAAAAAAGTATACTTCGATTCTTTGTCATAAATCAAACCTTTAAGGGATTCCAATTGTACATGTGTGCTACCCCACAGATAATCTATGTTACAAATTAAATTGTTCTTGTAGGTAAATTGGTTCCCTTCCTATTCATCCTTTTCTAGAAAGAAACATTCACAAGACTTATATATACCCTTTTTCGAGAAAGATACATTCACAAGACTATTGCACTTTTGAGTTTTGAGGGAACAAAGGAATTTCTATGGTTATTCGATAATTACATGCATTGACGGAAAAACATTGGTTTGCTATTATTCGATCCTATCCAATTGATCGATAACTCTTGTTTAGTTCATTCCGATTGTATATTGCCTCTTTTTTGCATCAAATCTTTATATCATCACCAGAAAAATAATTAAAAAACACGAAAAAATTAAATCCAAATCATTCTGGCTTAACTAGGAGAAAAATAATGGTGTAGGTTTCTTATCTCAAAGAACCTCACACTACAACAATTTAACTACCGTTTATCTCAATTATGACCGGAGAATTAACGTAAATGTAACGAAATCTCTAGTTTTCTGATAGCATCTAGAAGAGACTCAAATCGATCCAATTAAGTCCGTGACTGTGTGTGACATGATTGATCATTCGATCTCGCACGTAAGACCACTCCTCTTCTCCTTCTTGATGTATATGCACTATTACAAAAATGAACTTTGGTGTCGGTTAGAAAACTTAATAGGTGTCGATTTTCCCAACCAGCACCCAGTAGACGGCACTAATGAGTGCTCCGGCACCAATGTCATATTAAAAACCGGCACCAATATGGAATCCACAATCCAAAAAAAAAGAAAGCCACGGCTCGAGCCGATACTTCGAGCAACCCCAAAACCGGCTGTAATCCAGCCAGATCAACACATCTCAGTTTCCAGTTCCTCATATCAATCTTCAACACATGAACAACAAACGAACAACACATCTCACATCAAAATATGAACTCCCACATGAACAAGAACAACAAATGAACAACACATGATCGACACATCTCACATCAACAGATCTCATATCAACAGATGAACTCCCACATGAACAAGAGCAACGCATCTCACATGAACAAGAACAAGAATCAATAATGTTCTAACTTGCACATGCACCTGGAGCCGCCGATGCTGCCCTCCCACCGCCGATGCCAGATCCGTCGTGGGAATTAACACCCACCGACACCGCTCGCCCACCGCCGATGTCGCGGATGCCGGATCCGCCGCGGGCAACTCCGCCGATGCCGGATCCACCGCGGGAACACCCGTCGACGACGCCCGCCAGCCGCCGATGCCCAATCCGGATGGTGCGGGCGCCATCGGCGCCATCGCCGGAGGCCGCCGCGGCCTCCCATCCCGCCGCCTCCCTCTCCGTGCCGAGGGGGCCGTGCTCGCCATCAAGGGCCGCGCCGCGCACCTCAACTTCCCGAGCCTCGCCCACACGCTCCCCCGCTCGGAGGAGGAGGAGAGGGTGCGGCGGAGGAGGCAAGGGGGAGGGGGAGGGGAGGGCGCGGCGAACGGAGGAGGGGAGGGCGCGGCGGAGGAGGAGGCAAGGGGGAGGGGGAGGAGAGGGCGCAGCAGAGGAGGAGGGGAGGGCGCGGCGGAGGAGACGAGAGGAAGGGGGAGGAGAGGAGAGGGCGCGGCCGGATGGATGGATAAGGATCGGATCGATGGGGAGGGAGGGGAATGCGCGCGATATAGGCAGCCGGCCGGCTCGGCTTGGCTGTGTCGGCTCGGTTTAGTATAGGTGTCGGTTTTTTAAAAGAACCGGTACCTATAATATATTATAGGTGCCGGTTTTTTTTAACCGGTACCTATAATATAGTATAGGTATCGGTTCTTTTAAAAAACCGGTACCTATAATATTGGTATCGGTTTTAAATAATGAACCGGCACCTATACTCTTTAAAGGTGTCGGTTCTTTATTTTTTCACTATGCGAAGATGGAAAAATGCCTATAGGTGCCGGTTTTAAATGAACCGACACCTATGCACCTATAAGACCGGTCCCTATAAGGATTTTTGTAGTAGTGATGATGATTAATTGCATCCTAATTGCAATGTTCTGTTCTCAATAACATTTGTGTGTTATTTTCCTATTTCATCCTACAAGCCAAAAAAAACTATTGTACACCTCTCTAATCTCGTTTAGACGTACTCCATCCATCTACAAAACTTATCTGAACGAATCTGAACAAATATATTCTAAGTTTATTTTTAAAAATTGGTTTTCTTATGGAGGATGTAAAAAAAAAAAGATGATGCACCTGCATGTGGGCATGAGCGTGATATGTATGCATCTATGCATCGGACTTGTACTTGGGAAAAGAAGTGCTTTCAAACTCAAGAATATATCTAGTATATCTGATATGATTTTAAAAGTCACCAGTAGTAACGGAATGCTTATGCGTTTTTCCATCTCATCATTATTAATATATAATATAATAATATAATAACTGAAGGGTGTATAACTTTTTAAGGTGATGTAATACATATTCTTTTTTACCAAGAAGGTGCTATAACATATTTTTCTGCCAATATGTATGATTGGTGAATACGCTCTAGCACAAGATATTGATTGAATTAGCCATTGTTAATTAAGGAAGACACACTTGTAGATAGTGTGTATATTCCATATAAACAAAAATATGTAACTAATTTTTCTAACCGAAAAATATGTAACTACTGCCATTCTCTTCGATTATTAATTATGACAGGTATGCTTCTCAAGCTACTTAAACAACACGTTTTTTTTAAAAAAAGTTATCCATCAGCATTTGTTACAAAACAAACCTTTCAAAATCAACTTATTCACTTCTATTTAATTCATCCATTCATGTTCTCAAATAATTACAGCAAGCTCAATTTCATCTATAATTCTATCATATATGTGTTTGGTTGAATGGATATAATAGGTAGGGTTGGGTCGAACCCAATTTCAAAATATTTGGTTTGGAGACAGGTGAGATGGGTTGATCCCGAAAAGGAATATTCCGTCACGATCCATGTAAGCTTCGCACATCAAAAACTGACAGGTTAATCTAACACACTTCCTCTCTATCACTAATATGTAGGCCACACCAACACACTTTCTCTCTATCACTAATATGTAGGCCACACCCTTCCATTTCTAGAAAAACAGGACCACTTCATTCATCATGGCAAACAGATAATGGGATCATTTCTAAAAAAACAAGGATAAGTTTAACCCATCCTACCTTATCTTTAAACCAAACATATGCTAAGCAAGTGAAGCAGGAAGTGCCCTTATCTAGGGATGATTTGTTTTCAAGGTTATATCCCCTACCTATCTATCTATTTATCTAATCTCTTCGTTTTAAAATAACTCAACCTATTATAAAATGTGATATATTCTAGGACATGAATCTGGATAAGTCCTTATTCAGATTTATTGTTAATTGAGTTATTTTGATATGGATGAGTATCTATCTATCTATCTTCCCCCTGATATAAACCAACCGCATAAGTGAGGATTAATCGAGCTTAATCTCACCACTAATCATCATCTAATTTAACAACCACGGCCCAGTGGGCCCCCACCTGGGGTAGTAGATTCTTCCTTGGCGAAGTATATATAGCCATGCCACCTCCACCCCCCCAACCTCACCACCACCACCAAAGCCTCGCCTCCGACGAGCTCCTCCTCCTCATTCTCTCACCTGCGTTTGTCGCCGGCGGCGAGGAAGAAGAGAGAGAGAGAGAGCATCAACACAAGATGGTTGGGATGTTGCCGGAGACCAATGCGCAGGCGGGGGAGGTGCTGGGTGACGCGTGGGACTACCGGGGGCGGCCGGCGGCGAGGTCCCGGACGGGGAGGTGGGGCGCGGCGGCGATGATACTGGTGGCGGAGCTGAACGAGCGGCTGACGACGCTGGGGATCGCCGTGAACCTGGTCACCTACCTGACGGCGACGATGCACGTCGGCAACGCCGAGGCGGCCAACGTTGTGACCAACTTCATGGGCACCTCCTTCATGCTCTGCCTCCTCGGCGGCTTCGTTGCCGACTCCTTCCTCGGCCGCTACCTCACCATCGCCATCTTCACCGCCGTCCAGGCCTCGGTCAGTTCCCTCTCCCTCCCTGCTTTGACGTTCGTGCTCACTGCTTTGGCGTTCGTGCGAGTGCGAACTGCTTTGGCGTTCGTGCAGGGCGAGCCGGCCGCCGTGGCCGTAGCGAGCTGAGCTCTCCGGCAACTCAGGAGAGATGGTTCTTTTTTTTGTTTTTAATAATTAAATATGTCTCTGCATTTTTATTTTTATCTTGAAAAGTTTTTTTTTTACTTTTTATCTTTTGATGAGGATGGATGGATGGATGGATGGTTGGTTAGTTAGTTCAATTCGATGAACGGAAAATATCCTGTGTTTATTCTCCATTTTTAGTTAGTTTTTGGATTTTTACCATGCATAGTGGAGCAGTAAAAAAAGGATCAAACCTTTTTTGGGAGATTCTCTTGTGAAAATAACATGCACCAAAATAACAAACAGTATTAATCAATTGTTAAGTGGAGTATCTGCACTAACCATCACCAGCAGACCAGCTAGCATCATATCATGTAATTAATACGACATGCCAAGATTGAATTTCTTTTTTGGTTATATATTTTCAGATGATGATTTAATTAATTACAGTACAAACATGGAATATCAGTAGAGTAATTTCCCATGGTAAATTTAAATATTAAATTAGTGCTAAGTAAGTAATAAATATTAATTGATGGCGCAGGGCGTGACGATCCTGACGATCTCGACGGCGGCGCCGGGGCTGAGGCCTGCGGCGTGCGCGGCGGGGTCGCCGGCGTGCGAGCGCGCGACGGGGGCGCAGATGGGGGTGCTCTACCTAGCCCTCTACCTGACGGCGCTGGGCACCGGCGGCCTCAAGTCGAGCGTCTCCGGCTTCGGCTCCGACCAGTTCGACGAGTCCAACGCCGGCGAGAAGTCTCAGATGATGCGATTCTTCAACTGGTTCTTCTTCTTCATCAGCCTCGGCTCGCTGCTCGCCGTCACCGTGCTCGTCTACGTCCAGGACAACCTCGGCCGCCCGTGGGGCTACGGCGCGTGCGCCGCCGCCATCGCCGCCGGCCTCGTCGTCTTCCTCGCCGGGACGCGCAGGTACAGGTTCAAGAAGCTGGTGGGGAGCCCGCTGACGCAGATCGCCGCCGTCGTCGTCGCTGCGTGGCGCAAGCGCCGCCTCGAGCTCCCCTCCGACCCCGCCATGCTCTACGACATCGACGTCGGCAAGCTCGCCGCCGCCGAGATCGAGGTCGCCTCCTCCAAGAAGAGCAAGCTCAAGCAGCGACTCCCCCACACCAAGCAGTTCAGGTAACCAATTATCCAATTCATCAGCACCAATTTCTTTTTAGTTGTTGCTTAATTAATTGATTTTTTTAGATAGTTGATTGAATAATTATTATTAGTATTAAACAACTCCTAATTGCACAATTTGCTTGTGATAATTATAGATTAATTAGCACATGGTTCAGCCATTGGTTGCTTGAGTATATATGGGTCAAACTTGCATGGACATAAGACCATGGTTGTCCCCAACTTTTAACCATAGGAGAGAAAGAGAACAAAACTTGGCTACAGAAGAAAATAATAATAATAATAATAATAAGACTTGAAGCAAATTATTAAAGATTTTAATGTGCAACATTGAAGGGTCCAATCAAATGCAAGTTGGGTGTAGATTCAGATTGCACTGTTCATGTTGTCCCCCCTCTAGCTAGTTTTATCATCTTCTCCCAAGTTGCAATGTCACATGATGATGTTTACCCTACAGCAATGAATGCATTTGGTGCATTTGTAGTTAGTTACCATTACCAATACTCATTTGCATTTCGTAGATATTGTACCATCCGTGGTGTTTGCCAACCGCGTAGGAATTCTGTCCGACGGGTCTATATTCCTCTAGGGTTTGGACCCGTCTCGCCGCGGTTTCCATCAGTCACCCCGTTCACTACTGTACTAACCTGGACTGCCATTTTTGTCACCGACAAGTGGGATGTCGGCTATGACAGCCGATGAAATAAAGGGAGGAATTTTTGGGTTCCGACAAGAGTTAGAGAATTTTCTCCGGATTCGTACGAGAATTAAGAGATTTTATTTTCTAGATTCTGTGGAGAGTCAAGAGGAAAATTTTCCGGATTCCGACGAGAATTGAACTGTTTTTTGAAATATCCCTTTGTTGAGGAACAAGATGGCCCTAGAGAATATAACATCTAGGATAACCAACAAACCATGCAAGGACTTCCATGTAGGAGAAGACAAACAGCAAATTTGGCAGTGACCAGCCAATAATTGCATGTATTCTAATTGGACAGCATGTGTCACGGACTATGCTTCCTGTAGTTCTGCTACTGACCTCCATTTGATCCTGAAAATCCTGATGAACATGTCTTCCTGTGCCTGATGCTCTGCACTGAAATGCAGACTGAAACACAACACATTATCCTCTGAAAGATAAAACTAGTCAGAAGATATTGGAGATCAGGACTCATCAGGCTGGTCGGCAGGCAATGCCAAATGGCCATTTAAGACTATGATTAATTGGCATGTTTTTTTTTAGATAAGGAGGAGTAGTACATATTAGCAGTCTATCGCTCACCGTGCTCCTCCTCCTGTGGAGAGAAAGCTGTCTCACACCTACTACTACTAGTCCCTTTAGGATTCAAGTACTAGTAGAAATTTCAGAGAAATTTCATGTCCTGTTTCATGGAAATTTTGTTGAAAAAGTACTAGTCTAGTGAGAGTTGAAAATTCCTGAGAGTGATTGTTTTCCAATGTTTAGGGGAAAATAGGATCAATAGTGCTTTGATGTTTGGGTGCTCTCAATATCCTGCAATTTATGAAAGCTGGAAACGTTTTGGAGCAAAAGGTTGATTCAGATTCCTTGGTCCTAAAGTGATATTAAAAAAAACCTGCTTTTAAAAAATAAATCTCGAATAATTAGCGAAGTCTAGAACACCATTCTCTAGTGTGATTAAGACATGAACAGAGCAGAGTTAACCAATTAATATTAACTTAGAATGGGGGGCAAGAATATTGTTAGCTAAAACACTTAAGCTAAAACATGTGTGATGGACTGTACGGTGGTTGGAATAGCTTCTCAAGAAAATAAGCTTGTATTCTAGTACTTCTGTTTGGTCTCCCATCTGGTCTGAGAGAGTAAATCGGCTGTCATTTGCTCATGTCATTTTCTTGATGGTTTGGTCTTTGCAAGTTAAAACAAAAGTTAACCTAATTACCATAGAAAATGCCAGTCTCATCAGCGTCAACTTTTTATCACTTGAAGTATTCAACAATATCATGGAGTTAGCTTGTGGGACTCAAATCTCATTTGCCCTATAAATAAACTATAACCTGAAAAAGTCATATTTATACATATTATTTAAAGAGAGGTTAAGAAAAACATCAGAGTGAATCTTAGAATAATATCATGTAAACACATATAGGTGAAGCCGTGAAGAAGCTGTGCTTATCTGCTACCATTGCAAACACAATACAGTAGGATTAAGCATTAGAACACCTAAAAAATATTCTTGAATCACTAGTGACTAATAGTGACCAAACATACACGTGTGTACAAAAAATATTCCTTGATGAGAACTCCATTGTGGGCCATTAGAAAGCTAATCCAAAAGCAACTAGTAAAAAAAAATGGCGTATCCTCTCAATTATTAGCAGACTGTTTCTGAACAGGACTGAGACGTGTGCACACCGAAAGTTCAGAGAGGCCAGGAAAAGGTAAAAAAAAGAGAAGAAAGTTAGCCCTAGAAGCCACATCTAGCTTAACAAGAGCTAGTGTATCATTTTGCGTAGGCAATCTCCATCTTGCTAGTGATCAGGACAAGGAGATCTAAGCAGCAAACCTCCCTCTGTCTCTCTTGTCTTTCTCTTTCTCACATGCATCTGCCTTTCATTTTGGCTTGGCTCACTTGGAGTTGCATTGCACATCTGTCCAATTTCTTGATGCTTGAAAAGCAATGGAGATAATTTATCTCCATGGATTGGACCATATGCAAAAGCAGCTTGAGGAAAAGGAAGGAGGGGCATGTGAGCTGTGTGTGTAGTTTAGCATTGTGGGCTTGTGGCTGCCTCTCTTCCCCTATAATTGTCTTGGGTTGGTGAGGTTGATAGGAGAAACCAAATCTACCCCCTAGTTATTATCATTATTCGCATTGATAAAAAATAAAGCCGTCTTTTTTAGGTCAAATAGTGGTGGTGCTATGCGTAGGAGAGCGTGGCCAATGGTGATTCTGGGACACCTCATTGTTAATTAATTACACTTTTATAAAAGTCGAGGAGTGACACTTGTCGCGTCACACGCCTCGAGATTCATGGCTGTTATTTTAGTTAGGCACACGTGATCACATTCATTTTAGCCATGGTGGTCGGCCTCAGCACGGACATAGTAGGGCAGAGTTCAAGAAAATGCTTCATGGCAACTTCCCTGCCATGAACTCAGCCCCATGGTGTTCCACATGATAAAGTTCAGCTCCTTTTTTGAACAGTAACAATCAAAGTCATGTCAGATTAACACTTTGAATAAAAACATTATGAGATTATGTTTATCTTATCGATAGGTTAGTGTCAGTCTACATGGTTGTTTAGTCTGTTCGATCTGTCAGTGTCTCCAGATTATGAACTCACATCTTCAGAGTCTATCTGGGGATGTATAGAACCGCAGATGCGTATATGATTATCATCATTGCATCAAATCACATGAAAACATGTTGCTTGTTCCTGATACTGATTAGCAGCTTGTCAGATCAGATCAACATGTGCAAATGGGAAGAATATTGCCAACTATGACACACACTTGACAAGTTGTTTAGTCCTTAGTTTTGGCAGAAAACTCTGACGAAGTTGTTTTCAGAAAGATAAGCACTGAAAGACTTAGCTGTTGACGACGATTCCCTCACGAAATGAGAGGGTGATTTTAATTTGACTAGTAGATTATAGATGCTCATGTTAATGGGGGCATAATCAGGGCAACTAACTGGCATAAAATTGTTTTAGTGTTTCGATTGGATTTGTGTCTTGTTCTTGTGAAGAATCTTGTTTCTGTGACCACTGCTTTAGCTTGCACACGACCCCCTTGTCGCCTTTTTTTTCTTTGGTCCAAAAGGTGAAAAGAACATTGCAATAGCTTTTGTTTCAATTAAAATAGGTCAATGATAGACACAAGAATTCCAAAAGTATTGCTTTATATGTTTTCTGCAATCACTGCCTGATAACTTTTTGAAAAGTTACAAAGTGTGCAAAAATTGCTGATGAGGTTTCTGAATCTGAACTCTGAAGAGAACAACTCAATCCTTTGAAATTCCTGCATGCTGATTGAAAGAATTAGCTGACAATTGTACTACACATGGTTGAAACTGAACTGACAATTGATGTACACGTGTTTGAAACTTAACTGAAAATTGATGCACGTACACATGGTTGAAATTTCAGTGATAACTGTAGTACACATGATTGAAACTTAACTGAAAATTAATGCACTTATGATTGAAACTTAACTGACAATTCTACTATACATGGTTGAAAAACTGAACTGAAAATTGATGCACTCATCATTGAAACTTAACTGAAAATCGATATACACATGATTGAAACTTACCTGGAAATTGATGTTCTTTTGCAAGTAAGCTTGAAAAAAGTATGTACTACACATGATTGAAATTTAACTGAAATTCATGCACATATGATTGAAACTTAACTGACAATTGTACTATAAACTCAACTGAAAATTAATTGATGCACACATGACTGAAACTTAACTGAAAATTGATGTACACACACATGATTGAAACCTAATTGAAAAAAACTTGATGTACAATACACATGATTCAAACTTAACTGAAAAAACTTGATGTGCAATACATATGAATGAAACTTAACTGAAAAAACTTGATGTACAATACATATGATGATTGAAACTTAACTGAAAAAACTTATGCACAATATACATATGATTGAAGAAACTTAGTACTCTACGTAGTAACTGAAAATTGATGTTTTTTTTCTGCAAGCAAGCTTAAAAAAAGTTTGAAATTTTGTGTTCTTCATCAGGTTCTTGGACCATGCGGCGATCAACGACGCGCCGGACGGCGAGCAGAGCAAGTGGTCGCTGGCGACGCTGACGGACGTGGAGGAGGTGAAGACGGTGGCGCGGATGCTCCCCATCTGGGCGACGACGATCATGTTCTGGACGGTGTACGCCCAGATGACCACCTTCTCCGTCTCCCAGGCCACCACCATGGATCGCCACATCGGCGCCTCCTTCCAGATTCCGGCGGGCTCCCTCACCGTCTTCTTCGTCGGCTCCATCCTCCTCACCGTCCCAATCTACGACCGCCTCGTCGTCCCCGTGGCGCGCCGCCTCTCCGGCAACCCGCACGGCCTCACCCCGCTCCAGCGCATCGGCGTCGGCCTCGTGCTCTCCATCATCGCCATGGCATCCGCCGCGCTGACGGAGGTGAGGCGGCTGCGCGTGGCGAAGGAGGCGGGCGTCGCCGGCGGCGAGATCGTGCCCATGACGGTGTTCTGGCTGATCCCTCAGTTCTTGTTCGTCGGCGCCGGCGAGGCGTTCACCTACATCGGCCAGCTCGACTTCTTCCTCCGCGAGTGCCCCAAGGGGATGAAGACGATGAGCACGGGGCTGTTCCTGAGCACGCTGTCGCTGGGGTTCTTCGTCAGCTCGGCGCTCGTCGCCGCCGTCCACAAGCTCACCGGCGACCGCCGCCCATGGCTCGCCGACGACCTCAACAAGGGGCAGCTCGACAAGTTCTACTGGCTCCTCGCCGGCCTCTGCCTCGCCAACCTCATCGTCTACCTCGTCGCCGCCAGGTGGTACAAGTACAAGGCCGGCCGCGCCGGCGGTGACGGCGCCGTCAATGGCGTCGAGGTGGCCGACGCCGAGCCATGCCTCCATTGATCCGGACCGTCCATCCATCGATCGGACGGCTAAGATTCGTTCTTCGCATCTTGTACTATATATACTACTAGTACGTACGTACGTGTGTACCAGCGAGGCATGTATGCGTATACGTGTACGTGTGCCTGCGTGTAGTATAATGGAATTAATAACTTGTTAGAGGGGGGGAAACGGTAAAAAAAAATGACGAAATGGGGGATTAGGGAGAGGAGAGAGAGAGGATTAAGAGATTTTTAAGGGTGGTAGTGGTGGGGACGGGGTGTCAGTGACTCGACGTTGGTGCATTTTGTGTCGTGGAGAGTCTCGTGGTGTGGTAAAAAAAGGAACACCACGGCTTCATCAGTGTACAATCATCCGAAAGGGAAAGAAGAAAAAATTGCGTGCCTTTCATTAACCTACAAAATCATTGTTGTGTCCCAGTTCATCCATTGTCTCCTTTGACAGTGTCTTCACATTTGAGATGATGTTTTTTTTCCATATAATGCAAGCTGACATGTGATATATTGTTTTCCTAAAAAAAAACATATAACACATACATACATTGATATACACGTATGCACGATCATCTCTACGAGAACTTCACGAACAATAGGCAAAGACTCGAATGCATAACACCTACATGAAAAAAGTAGTCATAAATGTGACCAAGTGAGTTGCTCTCAATTTGTATACTAAATTTATCATAAAAAAATATGTGAGATACTACCTCCGTCTTAAAATATAATAAATTTTTGCTACGTTGTTGTTCATATTCAGAGCTAAAAATACTTATATTTTGGGATGGAGCCATGGAGGTAGTATTGAAATTGCATTTGGAGATTTTTAAATAAACTTGGCTAAATCATATTGAAGAATACTGTCTAGAATATAATAGGTGTTGCCGATTTGATATGTTGGAGTTGGACATACCATCAAGTCAAATTTATTTAAAATAATTAAATAGTCAAAATAAATAACTCAAGAAAGGAAATCCAAGCTACATAGTTTTTTTTAAGAAAGGAAACTACATAAATAAATATAAAGTAGCCCTCAATCGAAGAAAGGAAATCCAAGCTACATATTTGTTTTAAGAGTAAATTTCATAACACTAACCAGATTATCGTAAAACTATAGGTTTAAGGTATCACAGAACTATAAATTTAGCAATAAATTTATTATAAAACTATAAGTTTAAGACTAAATATCACAAAACTACGGATTTAATAATAAAATTATCACAAAACTACACATTTTAGGGTTTAAATCCTTAGCACTTATGTTTTGTTTGAGTTATAAACATGCAAGTCTTGTGAATAAATTGATATTAAACAAGTAAATTTGTGATAACTTTATTATTAAATCTATAGTTTTGCGATATTTCATTTTAAATCTGTAGTTATGTGATATGTGAAATATGCAGTTTTGTGATAATTATGCCAAAGTATTTATAGTTTTGTGAAATTTACAATCTTTTTTTAAGAAAGGAAACTGCATAGTTAAACGAAGCTACATATATAGTCTTGTTTTAAGAAAGTAAATCGAAGCTATATTTTGTCCTTTTGAGAAAGCATGTGGAAGCAACCCTTTGGCATGAAGAAACTATGAAACCTCTTCATCCCTGTTCCCTTGTACTCCAATTTCCTATGAAATTAGACCACACCCAACGAGGCAAGCCCATGAATTTACAAAAAGAAATTTCTTCCAATCCCCCCCCCCCCCAAATAATAATAACTCCTACAATTTTACTCAACTTGTATTCATGTTCATCCAAAGTACAAACCAAATAAAAAACCCCACATGGCAACAACGTGCATGCAAACTCCCAAAGAAAAAGGCGGCGTGGGCTAGAAACCCGGGGGTTTAGTGAATTTTTTTTATTTTTACTTTTATTTATTAAAAGATTTACAAAAATAATTTTTTTTCAAAAATTTACAAAACAAGTCGCCCATTGCTTCCTGCGAGAGCGTTTTTATAAAAATCGTCCTCCCAGAGGGCAATTTATGTGACGTGGCAGACGGCCGTTGGCCGAGGGGCTACGACCGTCCAATGGGGGACGCAAAATTTGCAGGCGGCCCCCTTGCCATCCTTTAGGAGGGCGTTTTTTCCCTGTAGGGGGCCGCCTGCATAGGGCAACGAGGGAGGATGACTTTTTTGCAGGCGGCCCCCTTGCCGCCCTCTGGAAGGGCGATTTTTACCCTTTGCAGCTAGAGCAGCCTCCTTGCCGTCTTCGGGAGAGCGATTTTTCACTAAACTTATTTTAAAAAATTAAGTTACCGTTTTGAGTACGAACAAAATAGAAAATATTTTTTAAAATGTAAACGATTGATTGTTAATTCGGATCGGAGCGTAAGGTAGGGGTTTTTTCATTGAAATATTAACCTGTTTGTTAAAAAAATTAGGTAAATCATCGTTCTGAGAAGGAACAAAACATGAAGAATTTTGTAAAATTTGAAGGATTTATTTTTCAGTCATATTGGAGTCCAAGGAGAAGGTTTTTTATATCAAAATATTGAACTCAACGTTCGAAAAATTTGGTAAATTATTGTTTTGAACCGAACTAAATGGAAACAATTTTTTAAAATTGCAACGATTTATTTTTCAATTCGGGTTGGAGCCCGAGGAGGGGTTTTTTATAACGATGTATTCCTTTTGTCGCGTATATTCAATTATGTAATCATGTACACAATAGAAGGTACAATTTAAGAAAACATAAGCACGTACTTATAAATTGTAAGCAATACAACGTATCGGAGCGTAAAAAGAACATTGCAAATCGAAACGATACAATCTCATTAATTTATATTGCGTGACGTATAGAACAAGACACCGTCATAATTAAACATTATTATCATAAGATAGTTAACAAGTGTCATGGATACACGATGCAATTTTGTGGGTCCCGACGAATCGAGCTTGAGCTTATCTACCGACCCCTTCTACGTCGTTCAATGTGTACTGCATTTTCGTGCTCCTTCAATCGCTGGTACTCTACTTGTGTTTCAGACTCAGTTATCTTTTGGCCATGATATGTTGGATTGACATTGTCGATCCACAAAGTGAATCCGCACCTCCTTGGATTGCCCTAAGAAATAAACGTAGTTAGTAAGTTAGGGTAGTAATATTATGCAGATGGTAGCGAAATTGGAGAAATGTAAGACGTACAATGAAGTTGTTGTCTACGTTGGGGCAAACAAAATATCTCCTGCCAAATGTTTGTTCTGCAAAGGAAGCAGCCACCTGGCAGCGACATCTACAACCACACTTTGGACGTTCCGACCATTTAGGTAAACCTAATGGATTGTTCCTCTAGTCTAAACTTGCAATTTGTACCTGACGTTCGTACTCCATCCATGCCTGAATGAATTGTGTGGTTGTCTCAGGTTGCGTTATTGTTTGATTGATGGAAGTAACTCTGACTGTATCGATCCACTGTATGAATTGACATTTCCTTACATCCTCCTATTTGTACAATTTTGTAAGAATAGGTTAGTGCAAGAAAGTAGTGATTAGTGGTATCGAAAAAGATGATACTTACGACAAAATCATCATTGACAATGTTAGGACACACGAAGCATCTTCGTCTTCGAGTTCATTGTCTTACGGACCTTATTACCTAACAACGGTCACCACAACGACACTCACGCCGTTCCCGCCATGTGGGGAGTCCCAGGGGATTTACCTACCATTCTAAAGTTTCTCTAGCAATTCGGCATTCATGCTCATCCTTCCGCCTAAGGTACTCCGATCTTGTTTCACTACATGAATATCCACGTGTTCCATCGTTTTGTGGGTTTTTCGTATCTACCCACAAAATGAAGTTGCGCACCGTATGATATGTCTGCGTAAGATGTTATGATAGTGCACAAAAGCAGTTTATATATTGATTCTAGTTATTTCAACTTGGAACAAATGAATCATACATGATCAGTGTTTGGGCATTAGAAGAATCTCCTGTCCCGAGTTTATACCATGAGGGATGATTTAAGTATGCATCGATCCCCACAAGCGCACAACGGACGGTCACACCATGGGAAAAACCAACCGGCGAGAGGATCGCTTCGCCAATCGAGACGCTCAACAAATGGAGCTTCCATTCTCTCTAGATTCGTGGGATTTTGAAAGATGATATGATGAGCTTGTATTCGACTTGTCTATTTTATAGTGGAGCAACCAGTGCTAGACTAGGACTTAATGAGAGCCAATTTTCTTCACTGTATGTGACAACACGAGCACGCGTGAGTTGAAATTACTTTATCTTACAAAGCAGCGCCGAAAGTTGATCGTGACAAGTCAAACTGACAGTGTGTCCATGCACTGTGGTTTACTCTGTGCGCCAAAATAGTTGGCGTAGGGTTCCTGCAGCGTTGCGACGACATGAGCACGCACAAGCAGGAATTACTTTATGTAACAAAGTTGCGGGAAAAGTTCATATTGACAGCCTGAGCTGGTGTTGTGTCCGGTTACTGTGGTATACTGTGCGATGTAATGGACCCGACACCCAAGCGCCGAAAGTTTGTTGTCGTATGTATAAGTAGCAGAGTACGGACGACGGTAGGCCTATGTACTAATGGGTAGAGACAATGGAACTGTAGCAGTAATGTAAAAGTAGTACTGGATCATAAAAATATAAACCAGAAGAATTGTATGTACAAACACTCAAGAGGTGGAGCACTACTACCGAGGCCTCTTGCCCCTCTCCCTCCTACCTTGGGCCCTAACGTGTCCCTAGGAGTACGTCAGACGGTCCAGTGGTACGGCACGACCTACACGAACTGTATGTACAAACACTCATTTCTGATGTGTCTTGTCTGATGCCGGCCCTTTTTCACCCTTAACTTGGATAGATCCAGAATGTAAAAAACTTGGGTCCTCAGAGTTGTGTAAGATCCTGAGATCCCGAACCCATATATCTCTTCACTCCATGTATGAAAGATTGCTTCTTTCCTGAAATAATGTGACACGTACATATCGGGAAGTATGCCACAATCACCGGCTGTGGCAAGTACGTGAGAGCAGGGCAGGTGTCGAAGCTTTGACTTCATACAGCTGCAACTGCATCCCTCATCGGCCTTAAGGACGCATTCCTGCACGGCTTGTTTGCGGTAGATACCACGCCTGCTCCTATCAACACACATTATTTCATACCGATGTACTTTTGTGCCTTGAGGAATGACTCGATGTCTTTTTGCCTTAGCTATTTTATTTTCCATGTACTTGGTCACTACGTTCCCAAATATTATATTGTTATCTGCCATTGAGGGAAAAAATTTCTTGTATCGATCCCTAAAGTAGGCCTGTGTGTCATGAAGGATAAATTCAACAATACCAACCAATGGGAGTTCTCGCACTCCTCGCATTACCCAGTTGTAAACCTCGGCCAGATTAGTTGTCATTATGTCATATCGAGAACCATCAGTGTCGTACAGCAGAGACCACTTCTCCTTTGGTTTGTTCTCAATCCAATGAGTGAAATTTCGGATAGATGATCCCGACCTCCTTCTCATTGTGGGTGGATCGTCATGCAGTGCACTAAGAGGTACGGGAGGCTCGTCAACTTCAGCTTGTGGCCGACGAGATTGCTCGTCTGTTTGCTTAGTTGTCAACTCATCCAACCTTCTCCATAACTCATTACATTTCTTCTCTTGATTCTGTGCACAGAGCCTCTTGAAAAGATCCGTCAGATGCTTGTTCTTGAATTACTTGTAGAAATTAGCACTCATGTGACACATACACCACATACTACGAAGATCGGGCCACCTTGCTGGAATTCCCTTCTCATCCCAACCGTTCTTCAGGTATTCAATAGCCCGCAACATGCCTGCATGGCGATCATGTATAAGGCAAACATTGGGTCTCATACACACAACTACGATGTGCACTCTTTTTAGGAACCAGTACCAACTTTCAGTGTTCTCGCTCTCTACAAATGCAAAAGCCATAGGTAACACCTGATTGTTCCCATCAGCTCCGATCGCTGTCAATATCTGACCTCTGTATTTACCGGTCAGAAATATTCCATCTATGCATAGTACAGGATGACAATGCACAAAAGCGTTGATGCAAGCACCCAATGAGAAAAATGTATGCATGTCATAGTAGGTATTATTATTCCTCTGGGCAATGCTGGCTAACAGACGAGGCAAATTATCGTAGGATGCTTCAAATGTGTCATATCTCATCTCTATAATCTTTTGTTTGGCTCTCTAGGCCTTGGCATAACTTTTGGTGTATTTGAATTTGTTTTCAATATGGCTAATAATTGATCTTGGTTCAAAGCCATTGTTGGAGACAACACTGCTATACATCTCACTTGCAACAAAAGCTATAGTGATGTTGCAGTGATACTTCTCCACCCCTTGTAAGTAGCACTGGTGCTCAGTCACTATGCTAACTTTTCAATAATCAAACCATTTACCCTTATATGCATGCACACGCCATGGACAATCTTCTCTCACGCACCTTACTTCGTACACATAATTGATTGAATTGACCACCCTAAACTCTCTCTGCAATGAGACCGCCCAATGCTTCACCGCCTCCTTCATATCCTCCTTATGAGCATACCTAGCACCCTGAATTACCTCGTTCTCCTTGTATTCCCAGGGTATATGATGCCCCTCTGAGATAACAAATGCTAAGAAGTCTTCTTTTGTCCAATCAATGGGCATTACATCATCTTCCTCATCGGATGATAAGTCGCCCTCTGCTTGCTCGTTATCCGAATCTTCCCTCTCCATTCCATCGACGATTGTATCGACTATCTCCCCCTCATCCGCCACGCCCATGGCCTGCACGACCCTTATTTGATTTTCCTCATTGTTTGATGGTCCAACACAATCACCCACATGGCTAGGACCTCAACATCTTCAGTTTCTATTCCAATATTTCTATCCTTTTCATGCACCGAAACAAAAATAACAAGAGGCCATGACCGTTCAAAAGCCATCTCCACATATCGTCTCCAAGCATCGGTGCTATCCATAGGTATTAGTTCTCAAAAATAATCTTCTGTTGCATGACTCACTACAACAGATACTGATATTGTGTTCACGTCTGGGTCTACTCTAAATCCTCGCAGCAACCAACTATAAATTGACTGAAATGTTTTCTCGCCAGGCCTATCGATGCCCTTCGATGTCATTCTAAAATCTGACAGATCAACACTATCTGGACCAAATCTAAGGTTGTCTTGACCGTGTACTAACTGAAACATGACCTTACTTGACATTCTGCCTAATGAAACAAAAAAAATAGGTTAACTAAGTTTGAAACATAACAACCGAATCTAATGCTGAATTCATCAATATGTACTATGCCATAAGTTAAAGTTTCTGGAAATGTATTATCTATCATAGGTCTCAAATTCTACAAATCGGATACGTGCTCTAGATGTATCATATAACTCAAATATATTGTATAATTTGCACTATGTCCTAAGTCTCAATTTCTATAAATATGTCGTATGCCTTTGTTCTTAAATTATACAAACATACAGTGTGCTCAAGATCTACTAAAATATATGACAATAGAACTAAAATGCAACAAAAATTTCAAAGATAATATTGTATTTACCTGCTATGGAGTCAGAAAATGGACAGAGCTTTGCCGCTTTCCTTCAACTCTCCCTCACCCCTCTCTCATTTTTCTTTTTTCCTGAATTTTGAGTAAATATAATGAAAATTTGGAGAGAGAAAGGGTCTTTATATACGGAGGGCGAAAAATCGCCCTCCCAGAGGGCTGTAAGGGGGCCGCCTACAAAAATGCCAGGCCGGCCTCGGTTTTGCATGCGATCTGCAGATGGGAAAAATCGCCCTTTCAGAGGGCGGCAAAAGGGCCGCCTGCAAATAAGCCACCCTCTCTCGCCGCCCTGTGCAGGAGGCCCCCGCAGGGAAAAAACGCTCTCCTAGAGGGCGGCAAGGGGGCCGCCTGCAAATTTCGCATCCCCCGTTAGACGGCCTTTCCTCCTCGGCCAACGGCCGTCTGCCACGTCACATAAATCGTTCTCTGGAAGAGCAATTTTTACAAAAACACCCTCCCAAGGGATGATGGGCGACTAGTTTTTGTAAATTTTCAAAACAGAAAATTATTTTTATAAATCTTTTAATAAATAAAATTAAAAATAAAAAAAATTCGAGGTTTAGTTGCCGATCCGACGGCCCAAGTGGCCTCCCCATCCGATTGGACGGCCCACAACCCCCCGCGAAGCCTCAAGAAGAGAAACCAGAAACGACTCTTCGCCGCCGTATCGTATACAGACACCACCACCCACCGCCGCCGCCTCCATGCACAGATGAATCGCGACGGCGACGGCGACGGCGACCATGTCACCGGCGGCGGCGGCAATGCGTCGGCGACGGCAGCAGCAGCAGAGGAGGAGAAGATGACAGGAGTTGGCAGCGGCAGGAAGAAGGAGAGCGGCTCGTCGTCGTCGTCGTCGACGTCGACGGTGACCACCACGGCGTCGGAGGGGGAGAGGCCTGCGGCGGCGGTAGTCGTCACGGCCACGGCGGCTACGACATCTCCGGCTGTGTGGCACTAGCACGTGCTGAATCTGCTGCTAGGGTTCGTCGTCGGCGTGGCCGTGGCGGCGGCGGCGATGCTGTTCCTGAAGCGCGGTGGCGGCGGCGGGTCGCCTAAACTTTGCTTCGTTCCAACCTGAAGATTTTCTAACGATCCAACAGTAGCAGCACACAAGTAATGTTTGTACATCATTATCTTCTCGCTTCTCTCAGGTTTTTACCCTGACATGTTCAACACTAGTGATATGATATGATATCTCGCTTCCTTGCTTACTGAATGATGAATGCTTGATTTGCATCATTGCAATTGCATAGAGTTCATGTGAAAGATCTGACAAGCTAATAGTATATGAGATCAAGCACTGCCTGCCAATGTGACTGGAAGAGAAATTTAAAGTTCAACTGTATGATGATAATTTGATCAGAAAGAAAGAATAAAATATTATGGAGAATGTCAAACAGTTGCGGCAGTTAAAACTCTTAAAAATCAAGCCTAGTCAATGTAAAAAAAACCGCGGCGAAGCGTAAAACCACCATAATGTACACAAACCATGGCATCTAGGAGGAGTATTGTTGTTACAAGTTAGGACAGGTGCTCCTTTTAGGAGGGAAAAAAACACGAGGCGCAGCATACCAATATGAAGGGTATCCTTTCCTGGGAGTATAACTTTTGTTGGGAACCTCTACCTCTTCTATGTCTTCTTGAGGATGTAGCCCACGATGATGCCGAGAAGACCGACGATGGCCAAGAAGGTGAGGGAGAAACCGCCGTTGCTTTTGCCGCTTTCTTTCCGTAGGAGCTCCTGATTGAAAGATAAATAGAGATTTCATCACACTGTTCGATAAGCACAATGTTCAGTTCATAGAATCCATTAAATTCACAGGCGTGTGCAAGCTATAGATAAAATGCAGCATTGTGCAAATACACAATTTAGCAGCCGAATTGTGTATTGCGCAAGTTTGTTCTGTCTCCAAATCGACAAATCTGGATTTGTCAGTGAGGAGAACTTATTCACCACATTCTAGTCATTAGATGACAGTTGATATGATTGGTTTAATTGAATTAAGCAGAAAAAAAACAATGGGTCACAAATTTAAAATTCATAGTCCATTATAAAAGAAAAAAGTAGAAGTCAAGTTGTATGAAGAAAGCAGCAACTTCTTAATATGCTTTTTAGCAATGTCAACCATCAGTTCTTGTGATTGCAATTATTTATTTCCTTCGAATGATGGTACAACTAGTGCTGCTTCATAATGGTTGAAATACTTACCAGCTCATGTCGTAACTTCTGGTTTTGCTGAATAGCAGCCCTTTTCTCCTCATTTAGTTTGGAGATCATGGATGATGGCTAATAAGAATATAAATCATCAACAATTGATTTATCAAAAGAAACCTTAAAAGCATTTTGGAATATAAAGAATGCTAACAACTAAATGTAGCTCATGTTCCTGTATTTTGGCTTCTCTATTATCACTGAATTATCTCAGACAATACGTAAAGTGCCCGATTACCATCATGACCTATGTTTTCCTGTGTGCCAAGCTCATCACTCATTGGATGCACTCTGTCATTCACGGCTAAAGCAAGGTAAAAGCTTGCAGCAAATAGGCAAGTTCATATGAATCATAAACAACCAAGGTGCCCCAGTTTTCCAAAAAAAAAAATATTGAGTTGTGTAGTGGAGTATTAAATTTAAATCTAAGTTGATTCTAGCTTTCAGATCATATATTAGCAAGTAATCAGATATTTTGCATAAATCAATTCAGTTAGATAATAAACATATATGTGGTGACATGTCATACATGCATTACTTATAACTACATGTCGCATTTCCACATATATGTTGTAATTGCGCTTATCAATTCAATTTTAAAGAGGGACATGCTGTGAAAGCAACCAAAAGCTATAATTTTGGTCTCATGAAAGGATATTAAAACTAAAGCACTAAAATTTCATGCTGCGCGGCAGTCAGGATTCATGATCACTTGCAATACACAAGCTAGCACCCCCATGCAATTTAACTACAGCATATACTCAGATCCAGGATGTCTGGACCTATGCTTTTCATTTATCTCCAGTTTTGCTTAACTTTGTTATCATAACCTGTGCATTATTAGTTAGTTGAGCACAATAAGTAAAGTCAAAAAGAACAAGGGCACATCACATAATTCCAACATTATTATTTGACACTTAGTTCATCTATAAAGTTGCAATATTTTTCTATACTAACACTGGTTCTTCAATTAAATATCTAACTACAAAAGTAAAATTAAAAAAACTACCTCTGTGGGCCTCTCCTTTGTTGGTTCAGCAGATGATCTAAAAACCTAAATGTTGCACATCGGTACAAAATAATTAAAAAAATAGATCCTCTGAAGTCTGATTACGAAACTAGAGCACAAAATAAAGAAATGAGAAAACTTGGTTGACTTACAGGTTGTGGCATTGTGGAATTATGGATGCCATTTTCTTGTGCAAATGGCCGAGCAGAACTCCCTTGTTCAGAGTCTTCAGGCATTGCAGAGGATGTAGTCGTCGGCACGTAGACTACACGTAGCTTGAATTCCTCAACAACCTTTCCTGCCACCTTATTGAACTGCTAACATGAAAACATAAAGATAAAGGGATGAGATGATGTTGTAACAGATGCATGCAGCAAATCGATCGAAACACAAAAATGAAGAGCTGCCAAGTAGTTACCATTTCTGCACTAATATCTTGAGTCGTTGCACCATTCTCAGCTGCAACACTTTGAACAAGGAACTTATCCTTGCACTGCATATCTGGAGGTGCCTCCCTCTGTGCTTGCATCGTCACTAATAAAACCAAATGTTAAGCAGGCTTCTGAATAGACATCTAAGCTAACTTA
Source organism: Oryza officinalis (assembly GCA_008326285.1). NCBI lineage: Eukaryota > Viridiplantae > Streptophyta > Magnoliopsida > Poales > Poaceae > Oryza > Oryza officinalis. Next base: position 24,603,430 of record BDMV01000007.1, read on the forward strand.
AGCAGACTTCTCCTGGCATTAGTCTATTGTTTCACCATGTAATGGAGTGGCAGCTACCTGTAACATCACATGTAGATCCCGGCAATACGACGCCGATATTAGGGCGCACACAGTATTGCTTTGGGTTGGTTGTTTTGACCTGTGAGCCATGGATGAGGTAACAGATTTAAATCATTCAGAAACGAATGGTGACAACTAGAAACGTGTAAGAGATGACATCTCAAGTAGATTACCTTAAATGCAACATAATGGTCAGTCTTATTGGTAAGTTGCATGGAGCATGAGCTCTGCTTCAGTAGTTCAACTGCATATAGAAAACAATAAATTAGTTTCAGGAGCATCTGAAGCAAAAAAAAGAACACACAATAGAACCTACCGGACATTCCTACAAAGACATACTACATCATTTTAGGACAAAATGGAAAAAACAACAAACTTCAGTAAAGAAAAATGAAAAAAACAGCATACTAAGCATGCCATATCAATCTAAGACTTACAACTGCCCTCGAATCAAATCTCTATAACCATGAAGAATTACATGGACATTGCATTCGAGCTTCCCGACAAATCAGAAGCAACAGATCAGCATGGTCAAAAGGCACATACTAGGTGACAAGATCCCAAAACTCCTGAAAGTACAAACGGCTACCAAACGATGATTCTACGCAAATGCGAAGCATCATCAAATTTAGTCCCATATCGATGCATCAACCAACCACACGAGACCTAGCTCACACAAATCCCAGCAAAACAACAAGAAGGAGGATGCATGCAGTAGCAGCAACCACCACAAGAATCACACACACACTCTCTCTCTTCCACGAACCAATGGCCGAATCGAGCACACCACTCGACGAATCTGAAGCTGACACGGATCAAGCGAGAGAAAACAGCCTCAAGATCCCAGCTTTGACCAAGATCCATCGACGAAGAATAGCCACTCACATCGATCAATTCGAGCGGGGGGGAACGAGATCTGAGGGGTTGCAAAACTTACATGGGAATGCGAGCTCCGAAGGCTGGATCTCGAGGAAACTCGCGCTCATCTTCGCCCACTCCTCACGCGGATTCAACCCGGCGAATCAGAGATCAACTCGAGCAGGATGAAGAGAACCCAACAAAAAACCAGAAACGAGAAGGGAAGAAAATAACAAAAATAAGTGGTTTTTATTGCTCGCTTTCCAGCGGATTCGATCGGGGAGAAGCCAAGAACACGGGCTGCTCCGATCCGACCACCAATCGACGCGGAATCTCCCCCCCGGATGAACAGCAAAAATCGAGGGGAAATCTCCGCTCGCCGAGCTCGTGGATGCAACCGCGATGGATGGATGGATGGATACTTTTATTAAAAAATGGGAGAAATTCTGTCGAGTGAATGAATGAGTTGGTGTTTGTTGGGACACCGCGAGATAAATGACGATAATACCCTCGTCTTGGGTGGTGAGAGGTGAGAGCCGGGGGGTGAGGGGTATGGATGGTATTTGGGCTGAGCTGGCGAGGCAGTGACGTGGCGCTTTAATGGGCGTGCGAGTGGTGGCCCCACCCGTCAGTAAATTAAAGTGCAGGTGGAGAAAGAACGTGTGTGCCTCTCACTGATTGACGATGGCTTTTGCTCAAATATTAATAAATTGATCTTCCATTTCCATTTGCTGGCTTGCTGCAATTTGCAATTCCATCAGGTAGAACGAATCTCAGACAAGACACTTTTTGCGAATTCCAACTCTTTATTGAACATTTTTTTCAGCTATATAAAAGAAGTACAATTCACTTATATACGAACACTTACAATAGGTGATGTCATCAGACTATACCCGTTTACGGTATTTGTACTACGTTATATGCGAGATTGAGATAAAAGAAACAAGAGATAATGATTTTTATACAAGCTCGGATCCCTTATCTGACAGATAATAGCTATACTTCTGTTGGCCGAAATCGATGTCGGGCCTCTTTACGAGTATAATATTTTGGATGATTCAATCTAGTCTTTGTCAGCTTGGCGACATGAAACTCTCACACGTAGTCGACAGCTAGTATAGTTTTCTTTCTCAAATATGAACTCGACGAGATTGATGATAGCTTTAGATCACTCATGTCAGTTTTTGTGGCTCAAAATTATGTTTGTCTAGATCGGTATTGGCTTGCATCCACCTCTGTTGACATGTCCCCTCTCCTCTCGGGGATCTTGTATTTATATCCTCGGGTGACCTCTTGTCCAAGTAAAACTAGAGAGCTAAGTATGAATACGATCCGAGTAGTCATTGTCGAGCCCAAGTAAAACTTTGCTTCTTTTTCTTTATCCGAAACACCTTTCGTATATGAGGCTTGATGCAGTGTAAGATTTGGTATATGGTGAACTCGTCGAGCCTAACACAAAAGTATTAGGTATGTCTTATCTATAACACTGACAGGTGGGTTGGGAACTCATTCCTTGACACACAAAACACAACGGAGCGCGTGATTAATTGAATATTAGAAAAAAAATTAAACCAGCTTTCCTATAGAATTTTTTTTGCAAAAAGAACCGTTTAGCAGTTCAAGAAACGTGCCCGTAGAAAATAAGGGAGTATAATTTAAGAAAATATAATATAAAATGCAGCCTTACTGTTTCAAAAGCCTTTTTTTGTGTTGAACAATTTTCGCTAGTAAGAAAATCCCTTTAGCTTTGGGGCTTCCAGATACTCACACAAGACACAAGAAAAGGGACATTGACACATTATGGGTTGACTAGTGTGCTCTCACAAAATAAACTAGAGAGATGAAATTGAGTTTTGGCAGCTTCACAGCTCTACTCCAGACTCATCTCTTAAGTTAAATTTTGAAATTTGAGCCAGCCAAACAAACCATGTGTCTAAAAAAAGAAATAAGTCCACTTGTCGTCCCTCAACTTTACATTGAGATTGTATGACACCCTTAATTCCTAGTACTAAAAATCTCTACCCCTTAAATGTTCAAAACCATGCAAAATAGGTCTTACGACAGAATACATGAGTGGTTTCGTTGACGTGGCATCCTAGTTAGCAAGTAGAGAATAAAAAAATTTGTGAGGGCTGCATGTAAGTCACACCAAAAATATAAAAGAAAAACTTCTCTCCACCTCTCCCCCAAGCGCACGGCGACGACACATACCTTTCTCTCCATCCAAGCTTCGGCGGCGGGGCGTAGAGAGTGAAGGCTGAGGACGGCGCGACCGACGAGGTCGAGGTCTCTCTTCGATGCCACACACATGCACCCAATTTCCGGATCGAGATGGCCTCCACCACCGCTGGCAACGGCAACATCCTTCCCACCCCACACCACCAAGTTTGTTGTTACTAGAGTGCGGCCAGGCGAGGTCGATTGAGGAATGGCGACTGGAGTGTGGCGTCAACGCGATGCGATGGTTTTCGTCTCCTAGGCACGACATCGGTTGGAGAGGGGAAGGGCAGCGACCGACCGCCTCGACTCCTTTCTTCAAAGCGTCGCGGGTAGCGGGAGAGAAGAGAAAAGGAGAAGGCGGCGATAGGCGGTGCGGACCAGCTGTTGTCCGTCTCGACCTCGCCGGTTGCGCTGTCCTTGTCCTCAACTTCCCTATGTGGCCATGCTCGTTCGCTCCACGCCCCCTCCTCCTGGCCCTTGTATTTGATGTCACGGGTCATGCCGTCCTCGACCTCGGCCTCCCTGTGCCCCCGCCTCGACCTCATCAGTCACGCCATCCTTAGCCTCCGTCTCCCTACGCCCCACTACCGATGCTTGATGGAGAGAAAGGTGTGTGTCGTCGCCGTGCACTTGGGGGAGAGGTGAAGAGAAGTTTTTCTTTTATATTTTTGATGTGACTTACATGTGAGCCCCACATTTTTTTATTATCTTCTTGCTGACTAAGATGCCACGTCTGCGAAACCACCCATGTATACTGCCAAAAGACCTATTTTACATGGTTTTGAACAATTAAGGGGTAGAGATTTCTTGTATTGGGGATTAGGGGTGTCATACAGACTCGACGTCAACTGGACTTATTCCATAAAAAAACAAGAGGGACATTATGGGCTCGGCCCATATACCATGATGGGCCCAATTGGCCAAGCCCATCAAGGCCCACACCCACGCATTCCCACCCTCTCTAGGTCTCTACATAAACGAGCCCTTTGTCCGGCGCCGCCGCCGGTGAAGCCGCTAGGGTTTATCGCCGCCGCTCCGACCAGCCGCCCCCACTCTACTAGGGTTTTGGAGGCGGCGGCGAGATGCTGCGGCGGAACACGCGGCTCCGGCGGGAGTACCTGTACCGCAAGAGCCTGGAGGGGAAGGAGCGGCAGCACTACGAGAAGAAGCGCCGCCTCCGCGAGGCGCTCGAGGAGGGCAAGCCCATCCCCACCGAGCTCCGCAACGAGGAGCTCGCCCTCCGCCGCGAGATCGACCTCGAGGACAAGGACACGGCAGGTCCAGCTCCCCTCCCCACTTTCCCCTTCCTCCCGCTCCGTCGCCTTAGATTGGCCTGTGATGTTGTTTCTGATTCAGTTCCGAGGAGCCTCATCGACGACGAGTACGCCGGCGCCGCCCTCCGCGAGCCCAAGATCCTACTCACCACGTCTCGCAATCCCAGCGCGCCCCTGACTCAGTTTGTCAAGGTGCGGCTTTTGATTCGTAACCTTTTTTTTTTGGTTGTCGACAAGTTGAAATGGGTGCATTTGGATGATTAAGCTAACCAGCCGTTTCTGTCCGTTTGATAGGAGCTCAAAGTCGTCTTCCCTAACTCGCAAAGAATGAACCGTGGTGGTCAGGTATAATTCGGCAATACTCCATGTTGTTGTTTCTTTTTGTTGCTGCATCCTTGAATAGAATTCAGATTTGGGTTGCTAGGAGTGAATAGTTGAGTTCATGGATGTGCCTTTCGACCGGAAATGCGGTTCAAGCTTTTGTGAACTTAGCTGAGGTGCATCTTACTGATCTATAGTTTCTTTTTGGCAGGTGATATCGGAAATCGTTGAGTCTTGCCGTTCGCATGATATCACCGACCTTGTTCTGGTGCATGAACATCGTGGTCAGCCCGATGGTTTAATCGTCTGCCATCTACCATTTGGGCCAACTGCATATTTTGGGTTGCTCAATGTGGTAAGTACTGCATATCTGTGTTATTATCAGTGTATGCTGAGTCTTCGTCATGTACCATTTGGGTTGGGAGGCAATACTCGTTGGTAACCCTGGATATAATTGTTGAACAGGTGACACGCCACGATATTAAAGATAGGAAGGCCATGGGTAAAATGTCAGAAGCGTACCCCCATCTAATACTAGACAACTTCACAACCAAGGTACTGAAATACTTTGCTTTGAGTTGTTTTGTTCTAAAGCGTTCATTTCATGTAAGCAATAAAAGGGTTTTATCTGACGTTTTATGACTATATATTTAAGTTGCATGGCAAGTAGATAATCTTACGTGCTGTGAAAATTGTTTTTTTTGTTTGAAAAAGATCCATGATTATTCAAATCAAGGTATACAAGATTGAAGTGTCATGATGAACACAACAGTGAGCACTTACATTTATCTTTTTCTTCAAAAAATGGGAGGCTTCAAGCCTACTATGATGCTCTTTTTGATGTTTTCCTAAGTTCATTGACATGTTCATGTGTTAAAACACACGGGAACTGGGGGGTGCTGTGATGATTCTTTCTAATCCAAGTACTCTTGCCAAATAGTCTCCTCTCTCTCTCTCTTTCTCTCTCTCTCTCTCTCTCTCTGCCTGCCTGCCTGTCTATCTATCTATCTATTTATCTGGAAGGCGACATGGCAGTCATCATACATGCATACACACATACATATTCTCAAGTACTCAAGAGTATTGGCAATAATGGCTTCTTGTTAAGCAATATTGCTATCAAGTGATGATACATTATTCATTTTTACCAGAAAGTGCTGAGCACCTCCAGTTCTATTGATTCTTCTGCTGTTGTTGAGCATATTTTTTGTTTTGTTCCCTTTGGAGTATGTTTGCTCATTGTCTTTCTCACAATTGTTTCTATTCAATTATAATGCATAGAAGTGAACTTTTTTTACACCGATTTGCTTATTATTTTTGGTGGCTGCAATGATGGTTTTCTCGTTAACCTGAGATCTACTATGAGGATTATATCTATCCATTCCAAAAATTTATCTGAGCAGCTTTAATATCTTGCTGGTATGTAGCATGGTGAGGGGTGTACCATGTGTTCGTACTTCCTAATAATCTTGTTAGTATACTTTTTGTGACTTGCATCCCAGCATGTAAATACCTGTGTTGCAAAGTTGGAGGTTACAATGATGTCTTTCTCGTTAACCTGAGACTTGTTTCTTCTATGAAGGACGCTTAAATCCATTCAAAACTCTAGACTGAGATCCTCCAACTTTACTTACCGTTTATTTCCAAAATTTTCTTTTACTTCTGTTTCTTAGTGTTTCTAAAGTTGTATGGAGGCTTCTGTGATGTTTTTCTCGTTAACCTGAGACTTGTTTCTTCTATGAAAGATGCTTAAATCCATTCCAAACTCTATACTGAGATCCTCCAACTTTGCTTGCTGTTTATTTCCAAAATTTTCTTTTACTTCTGTTTCTTGGTGCTTCTAAAGTTGTATGGAGGCTTCTGTGATGTTTTTCTCGTTAACCTGAAACTTGTTTCTTCTATGAAAGACACTTCAATCCATTCAAAACAATATATACTGATAGCCTCCTTTTTCATTTGTTCTTAGTTTCCTTTTAGTTCTGGTTGTTGTTTGTTTGGTTTTCCTGAATTAACACCCTTACAAAATATGGAGGGCACGATGATGTTTTTCTCGTTAACCTGAGAAGTACTAACCATGCGGACAAATTTAATCCATTCAGAATAACTAAACTGAGTGCCTCTGCTTTTTACAGCTTGTGTAGCTTGCATTTAAACACATAGATACATTTCTACTTTTTGTCTCTTCACTTTGGCTGGGGAATTTATGTTGCTTCAGTCTGTGCTCCATCGCATCTGTTTGATAAGATTCTGTTGTTACAGACTGGTGAAAGGACGGCTAATATTGTCAAGCATCTCTTTCCAGTGCCAAAGCCAGATTCAAAACGGATAATTACTTTCGCTAACAGAGATGACTACATCTCATTCAGGTTAATGAGTGCTAATATTGTCAAGCATCTTTTGTTCCTTCTGACATCCAATTCGATGTAAAATGTCTAACCACCCTAACGGTGAACCGTTCTCCTGCATCAGGCATCATGTATATGAAAAACATGGTGGCCCGAAATCCCTTGACCTGAAGGAGGTTGGCCCTCGATTCGAGTTGCGACTATATCAGGTGAAGATGGCTAAGTGCCAATTCGGTGTTTGAATCTTGTCTGGGCCAGTAGAACTTTCTGGTATTAATTCTTTGCTCATTTGATCTTGCAGATCAAGCGAGGAACCGTCGACCAAGCGGAGGCACAAAACGAGTTTGTGCTACGGCCATACATGAACACAGCGAAGAAGCAAAAATCTCTTGGTGCCTGATTAGCCTGCAACTGCTGTAGTACATCAATTTTGAGTTTCTGTTTCACCCTTCCCTTGTAACGTTAGCTCGGTGTATCTAATGGATCCTGCTGTGATAATGGTTCCATTGAAATAGTTACTGGGTCCAATCTGTTGGATTGTGTTTACATCTCTGTTGTGGATTGGGGCCCAATAACGGCCAATTTTTGTAGAAATGGCAGCCCACATCATGCAAGATAGAATTTCCAAAAATCATTTAAAAAAATTTGTTGCACTGATGTTATGATTCATGAAGCTGAATGCATCAGAGTATAACCATTTGTGAAGAACAATATGAAACAAAATGTTAGTTTTCCTTTGTGGTGAAACCTGACCATTTGGGTTTTAAGTTCTAGATTTGGCATGGGGGTTTGAATCAGTGTTGGGTGATATACTCATCCACAGTGAGGTGTCATTACATCAATCTCAAAATATGTAGACCTAGTTTTTTAAGATAGTGTTAACACCAGAATTTGGTAAGCCTCGAAGTCCTCATTGGCCCACTAGTATCGGCCTAAAATTCTACATCGGTTGATGGAGGTTATCTTAAACCAACCATCAACAGCAGTCGAATTCTTGTTAGATTCGGGAAGATCTTATCAAGAGAGATCGAGTTTGAGAAGGATGCGGCTTGTATCTATTAATTAGGAAGAATTTGTTAGTTTCCTTTTTATCTTTAGGAAAGTGTGTTTAGTGTCTAATAAGGACTTTATCTGTTTCCTTTTATCTTTAGGAAAGTTTGAGTTGTATTCTGTTAGGATCTTTGTTAGCTTATGGGTATAAATATGTAAGCTCGAGGTTCATGTAATTTTTATCACACGATCAATACAACTTCAGCGCATCGCCAACCTTTACTTTTCGTCTTCTTCGGTGAGTTCATGCCCTTCTCGCAAGGGGTAAGTCTCGTTATGGCTGCCTGCGCTGTCGGGGCTAGGGTTTCGACGTTCTGATCTCGTCAACGTAAGCACCTACTATCATATATCTTAGTTAATCTGGTTTGGCGTCTCGATTTAGTCGTATCGGCTGAGATTCGTTTTAGGGTTTACGCTGGTATCGACCAAATCGTCTCGCTAGATTAGATTGGCTAAGGTATCCACCACCCTGAAAATCAGTCAAGGGCTTGATTGTCTAGGTCTTGCATTTCTTTTCATACTTAGTGCTGCATCAGTTCAATTTGATCTATTAAGTCGTGATTAGAACCGTAATCTCTAGCCTGCTTGTTGGCTGCCAATAAGGGTTTCATCGGAGTTTCAGCCGATGAGTTATCTTAACGTTGCATCGGTCCACGAGTTTTATACATAGAGATTGGTCCTGGCCGATGACAACATAGTGTTTATTACATATCTTTTGGATGTTGTGTCATCGGATATCCGGCCGATGTGTGCTTTAATCTTCAGATCAATGTCTATTTTATCATATGATTGGATTATGCTAGATTACATTGCTATATCATCATGTTATTATCAGCTGATCATCTCTATGTAGATGTTTGCTCAGTACACAGCCGATGAATCAAAACCCTAACTACATCGGCTGGAACTGCACCATCGGCCTACCGGCCGATCGACTGTTTTTGCCCTATCGGTCTATTGGCTTGTAACGTCCCGTCTCCACGAGGCCGGGCCCGCTTACATCTAGCAGCTTAAATAGGACATAAACTGCCCTCATAAACCAACACCATTCTTTTCTGCGCACTTTGTCCTCACTCGTGCGCACCCGGGAAGGACTTCCCGATCGGTGAGTTCTTTGGAGATGGGCTTCCGGAAAAAAAGTTGCAACTTGTTAGCATGAGTATCCTATCAATCCTATTATGCCTTGGGCCGGGGTGTTACATCCTCACCCCCTTAACAGATCGACGTCCTCGTCGATCAATCCCAAGCCAGGAACTTCTCTCTTGGCCACGTCCGTGTGTCCAGTGCCAGCGCATGTGCCATGCTGTGTGACCACACCGGGTCCACCAGCCATGCGCACCATGAAACCGTCACGTCCGTGTGTCCAGTGCCAGCGCATGTGCCATGCTGTGTGACCACACCGGGTCCACTAGCCATGCGCACCATGAAACCGCCCGCTTACATCTAGCAGATTAAATAGGACATAGACTGCCCTCATAAACCAACACCAGTCTTTTCTGCGCACTTTGTCCTCACTCGTGCGCACCCGGGAAGCTTTTCTGCGCACTTTGTCCTCACTCGTGCGCACCCGGGAAGGACTTCCCGGTCGGTCACCCATCCCTAGATTTCTCCAAGCCAAGCACGCTTAACTTTAGAGTTCTTTGGAGATGGGCTTCCGGAAAAAAAGTTGCAACTTGTTAGCATGAGTATCCTATCAATCCTATTATGCCTTGGGCCAGGGTGTTACATGGCTGATATCTTTGGCCATCGGCCTATCGGCCGATAGACCTTTTATTCTGTTATTTTGTATATCTTGTCAGTGGCAGGATCAAGCTGACTGGCACGCCCGCGCTTCATCAATTTTAGGACCTGCACTGGAGCTAAGCAGATCTCCCAGGCCTTCGTGTGTCCGCACGCCGGATCCTCATCGGCGGTACGGATTCGACGTCAACAGATAGGATAGATGACATCAATTTCAAGATATATCGATTTAGTTTTTGGATATAGGATAAGGTGTATGTATATGCGTTCATATGGGTTTATATGATAGGGATAAGTGTGCATGTGATTATACGAGCGCTTCAGTCTGTACTACGTTTGGAAAAAGTGAAGAACAGCATGAAACAAGCAAACAATTAGCAGTCTGTCGGTGATACGGGCCCGGAGGTATCAAGGCTAAAGGTATGGGCGTCCCCTTGACCCCACGTGGCGCTCCCTCGAGGTGGGCGGCCCATTGCACCCACGTGGCGCTCCCTCAAGGAGGGGTCGGACCCGAGGGTGAGACGGTGGCCACCCTCTCTAGTCTTCTCGAGGGTCGGGCCGTCCCGACCCCCTCCCCGAGGGTCGGGCCGCCCCAACCCCCTCTGCGCTTGCGCCGCGTGTGTGGGGTTAGGTGAGCGTCGCCAACGTCCACCTAACCACATTAATGGCGGCTCAGGCCAGCACACCTGTTGATGCCGAATCCGTGTCGTCGATGTGGACCTGGCGCGCGGGCACACGAAGGCCTGGGAGATCTGCTTAGCTCCAGTGCAGGTCCTAAAATTGATGAAGCGCGGGCGTGCCAGTCAGTTTGATCCTGCCACTGACAAGATATGCAAAATAGCAGAACAAAGGGTCTATCGGCCGATAGGCCGATAGGGCAAAAACGTATCGGCCGATAGGCCGATAGCCAAAACAATCGATCGGCCGATGATAACATGATGATATAGCAATGTGATATAGCATAATCCAAATATAAAATAAACATTGATCTGAAGATTAAAGCACACATCGGCCAAAGATCTGATGGCATAAACTCTCAATTAGCAGATAAACAATAAACGCTCTGTTGTCATCGGCCAGATCCAATCTGTATGTAAAATTCTTGGGCCGATGCAACATCCAGATAACTCACCGGCTGAAACCCCGGTGAAACCCTTATTGGCAATCGATAGGCAGGCTAGAGATTACAGTTCTAATCACGACTTAGCATCACTAAGTATGAAAAGAAACGCAAGATCTAGACAATCAAGCCCTCGACTGATTTTCGGGGTGGTGGATACCTTAGCCAATCTAATCTAGCAAGGCGATTTAGTCGATACCGGCATAAACCCTAAAACGAATCTCGGCCGATACGACTAAATCGGGACGCCAAACCAGATTGACTAAGATATATGATAGTAGGTGCTTACGTTGACAAGATCAGAACGTCGAAGCCCTAGCCCCGATAGCGCAGGCAGCCATAACAAGACTTACCCCTCGTGGGAAGGGCATGAACTTGCCGAAGAAGACGAAAAGTAAAGGTTGGCGATGCGCCAAAGTTGTATTGATCGTGAGATGATTTACATAAACCTTGGGCTTACATATTTATACCTATAAACTAACAAAGATCTTAACAGATTACGACTCAAACTTTCCTAAAGATAAAATAGAAAACTAACAAACACTTCCTAATTAAGAGATACAAGCCGTATCCTCCTTGAACTCGGTCTTCTCTGGATAAGATCTTCCCGAATGTAACAAGAATCCGACTGTTCTCTGGATAACCCCCATCGACCGATATAAGACTCTAGGCCGATACCAACCTTGAGCCGATATAGAACCTGGGCCGATGAGGACTTCAGGGCTTACCAAATTCTGGTGTTAACAACACCATGCCGCATTTAATGCGGCATGTGACGTGCGTAACCGGTCTGTGATCGGTCACGGCGACTGACCAGTCCACGACTGGTCAGATGACGGGTGGGACGGCAACGGAGCGCCTGCGCACTATCCGCACGTCAGGCGGCGCGCAGCACACCCTGTCCCGTCCCATCAGAATGATGAGAGCTTTTTTGCCTCTCGTCCCTCAACCGGAGTTGGTATGCCAACTCTGGTTAGATGGTTTTCGTTTTCCGATGCAAGCGGAACACAGAAGTCTTCACCCATTTAATGGGGAATGACGCGGGCGTCCCCCGTGTCAGCAGGCTGATCGGACGAGGGCCATACCGCGACGACTGTGTGTGTGGCTTCCGAGTCAAGCAACAAGACAACTATTAAATGTAAAAGAATGTTTTCCTTCTCTCTTAGGTAGCCCTTTGGCCCATGTGGTAGCCCCTTGAGATATAAAAGGAGGCCCAGACCTGAGGAGAGAGGGGGTGAAAAAAACAAAGAAGGAAGAAAGGAGAGCACGAGCACCTGTATTCCCACACATTCTAATCGCATATCCACCACACACAGGAGTAGGGTGTTACGTTTCCAAGCGGCCCGAACCTGTATAAACGCATGTCTCTCTCTCTATCATCGGAGCATGAATCTCACCCTGTGTCCCTGGTCGAACTCACAAAAGGGGGTCCTCTCTATCCCCCGTTGAGGAGTTCACACTCCGTCAGCTGGCACGCCAGGTAGGGGGCACGTGTGTGTTTTTCTGGCTCCACTCCCCTTCATGTGCGCCAAGTTTCGCCAAGTAAGCCCTATGGCTGAAGAGGCGGTGGTGTACACCCCCACTCCGAGTGCCAACGATGACGGCGAGGAGCTGAACCCTCGTCGCCAAGCGCGCGCTTCATCGCCTCCCGCCCGCCGAAGCCCTAGGCGGGGGAACACGCCCGAGAAGCCGGAGGGATCCGCGACTTCGCCGCCGGCTGGCGGCGGAGGGGGACGTCGCGGCGGGGCGCATCGCCACTGTAACACCCTGATTTTCGCCCGTTGAAAAATTTATTTTATTAAAAACCTATTTTCAAAAATTTGGTTCTTTGTGTGTGTCTAGGATCGGTGCCAAAAGATCTCGATTAAATTCTTTTCCTCAAAGGTTGTCCTCTGTCCAACATCATTTCCTTTCTTTATCCTATCCATTTGTTTCTTTTAGCGCTTCGGTGCTAATCAATTAAAGTCTCGAAGTTCTTCTCTTCTACCACAGTATTATCCCTCTCGCAAACTCTTATTATACGGTTAAATTTTAACCGCTCTATCGAGTCGACCTCGATATTTCCCTCGAATATTTACAATCGATTGACAAATTTACCTATTACACGTCGATATGACTATTCCCGATTTTATTTCTACCGCGGTGGTTGGATTTGAATGCCATACGTCATCCTAGAAATTCCTTTTTCGATACAGTCAAAGCACTCACAATAAAATCCTAAATTTAATTCTCAAGCGACTGAGCGACCGAATTATTCACCTGGATTGAAACTAAAAATTTGTAACACCCTGAGAAAATTCCTAAATAAAAATACACCGATCAAAAATCATTTCTGATTTATTTTTAAATTTTTGCATCATGCCGACAATTTCTTTATTTGTTTTATGCTAGTGCCAAACTTTTTTGAAAATTTCCAATTTTTCTACTCCTATGATCTTTTGGTTTTTGTCCCAAGATTTTCACTCTGACCGAAATTAGTTTTGCTACAAAAAGTCTGCTTAAACTCACTCTACCTGGGCCTTCTTGTTGCAAGCCTTTTTCCTAGAAAAGTCCATGTTGCCTCCCCAAGCCATTCATTCCTGTTGGGTTGGTAATAAAAATATAAAGTCTAATCCTCCTCCCCGGTACTGTTTTCGGCGACGACGTCGCCGCGCGGCGCGCCGCTACGACCAAGCCGCTGCAACATCGCCAGCTGCTGCCCTTCTTTCCCATCACGCCAGCGACCTCGCCGTGCGCTTCTGCGCCTTTGCCTGACCTCACCGACGAAGCAAGCATGCATGTCGCTAGCTAGCTGTACGTGAGTGCAATGCATATGCATGCATGCAGCTAGCTTAGCAGTAGCCAAGCATGCAGCACACATGCAGGCAACCGCCCAGGCCGCCAATACGCAGCCGTCACCGCTCCCACCTACACACACGCGTTTTCTGGGATGGAATGAAAGCGGGCAGCAGCAAACATCCCTTCCCCAGACTCTATTTAAGCGCCGTCATGGGTGAGCACGCAACCTGTCCCTCTCCATTCTCTCTTCTCCTCCTCCTCATTTTGCTTCCCCTCAGTCACTTCCTCCCGCGCACACGCTGCCGTCTCTCCGCTTGCTCCATCGCGGCCGGCTCCGGCTGGGCCTCAGTTGAGCAAGAGGACGGATAGGCCACCGCGCCGTCATCTGAACCCCGAGAACGACTAACTTATTGAACGGCTAACCTCTAACATCTAACATTTGACCCATTGACTCACTAACCCGCTGACACTCTAACTTACTGACTCACTGACCTCTAACTCGCTAACCCCTAACCCCTAACTTGCACTAACCCGCTAACATTTACTCCTTAACGCTGTGTGTTCGTTTGTTACCACCGATCGAACACGTGGTGTGCGAGGACGATCCGCGGGTCGACCGTCCCCAGGCTGTACATCGACGACCGTAGTTTCGTGCGAGGACCGTCGCTCGGTGTGCCGCTACCCGACTGCCGCAAGGTGAGCTCCTCTCCTGCTCTCCCTCTTGCTTTGTTTCCTTACCGCATTTCTCGTCTACCGTTGTTGCCGCGGCGTTGTGACGTCGTGAGGCGCAATACCATACCCATTCCTTGCGCGGACGCCTTCCGCAGCAATCGCCGCTTCGCCGCCGGCCATGCATGCGCCATGCAGCTAGCTGGCTGTACGTGTGCATGCATGCAAGCAGTTGGCTGTATGTGTGCATGCATGCATGCAAGCAACTCACATGCATGCAACTAGCTAGCCGTGTGTATGCATATGCATGCATGCATGCAAGCAGCTCACATGCATGCAGCTAGCTAGTCGTGTGTATGCATATGCATGCATACATGCAAGCAGCTCTTATGCATGCAGCTAGCTAGTTGTGTGTATGTATATGCATGCATGCTTGCAGCTCGCCCAAGCCTTTCACCTCACCATGCGCACACCCATTTAAAAAAACAAAACCTGTACGTGAGGAGCTAAGGGCGGTCCCACCCGTCAGACCTTTTTCCTTTTCTTTGTTTTAAAACTTTTCCAATCTTTTGAATTCTGTATCTTCCTCGTTTTAAGTCGGATTTGAACGAAACTTTCATCAAAATCTTTCTAAAATCAAGATCTATGCAATGGCACTGGTTTGGTTATTTTTTTTGATTCTTTTCGGAATTTTTGGCTTTTTTTTGTGTTAGCGAGTAGTTTGTGACGTTAGTATTCAACCGGACAGGGTACATCTGCGAGGAGAAAACTGAGCTAATTGAGAACGAACCCCCAATTGAGCAAGGCAAGTCACTACTCCCCCTTCCTCGAATATGTTGATCCTATTTTTATAAATGTGTTGATTACAAATAAAATTGCATACTAATTATAAAATACGTACCTACATTTGCTTAAGCCTTACTTTTGATATTGTTTATGCTTATGTATTTACACACCTTTGTTACCTGAGTATATTACTTTACGCGTGATTTTTTATTCACTGCTTAGCCCTGCTTACATAGACGTTATACACTCCATATGTGTGATATGTGGATGTGGTTATACCAATCACTCGATGGGAGTGATTGTTAGAGATCGGGTGGAGACATAGGCGCCACCCACAGCATGAAAACCTTTGCGAAAACCCAAAAACTTAATTAAACAAAAATGATTTCGACTGGGGCGGCACGGATAGAATATGGGTGGTTTTGGGAACGGAGAGCCGCCGACCCTGGTCAGTTAAGGACCGAGTCAAAAAGCTAAGCAGGAAACGAACCGAGTACGACCACACTTCTTGAGTGGGGTTAGACCCGGTGGACTAGGTTATTCTCGTGGGGTGGCACCCCAGACATGGTAGGTTCTGGATATCTGTATGGAAATGTGGAAGTGTGTGGTTTAATGACGTCAAGTTTTATATATGTATAATGTAACCTTCAATCTCGGGAGCGCCAGGACTCCCCTCACAACCGGCTCGAGGTAGGAATGTGGCACCGGGGGTGCAATGGGGATTCATAGTCCTTGGAGCGGGTGCTGCCATGCGAGGGTAACTGAAAAACCGGGCCGTGACAAGTCTCATGTGTTGGGTGCGTCACGGAGTGTGGGATTAAAAGCGTACATCCGCTGCAGTGTGAGTAAATTAAACTATTCGAATAGTCGTGCTCGCGGTTAATGAGCGCCGGGACTTGTATTACTCTTGACTAGCCTCGCCAATTTGTAATATTGCTTAAAATATGATGGGTATGGAAGGTGTGACCTTGCCTGATGTGCAAAAAGGTCGTAGTGGTTAAAACTGTGGAAATTGGATGCGAAGGTAAACCGGACCAAGCGAGGCTTGGGGAAGGTGGATGAACCCTTGCAGGTTAATGACAACTTCAACTTAACGTGGTTTTCAGTTAAAACTGTTATGGCATAGGTTTGTGAAATAATTTGTGAAAACTAGCTTTATGCAAATAAACCAAGCCATCCTTGAACCCCTATGAACATTATATGCATTCTGTAGTGGTGGCTTGCTGAGTACGGTTGGTACTCACTCTTGCTTATTTAAATTTTTTTTTAGAAAAAGGTGTTGGTGTTGATCTGTGCATGTGCTATGCTGGCAAGGAGTTACCAAGGACGGCATAATAGGGACCTAGGTTCACCAGTCGATGCGTGTGTGATAAAATGGACCGCCGCTGCTTCGCTTCCGCTACCTCATTTATTTGTGTTGGTATTTTGTGCTGTTGTCGACCATGCTTGGTCTATTCGGATCCCATTTGGGCTATCCTTGTATTATTAATAGATTGTAAGACCTGTATGACGATGTCAGCTTGTGATATACAACTGTGTGATGTGTGTACCATCTACTGATCCAGGGAATGGTATTGTAATACACATGGGGTTTCTGGTATACAAAACCGGGGGCCCACAGCCACCTCACCTACGGTGACGGCGGCACGCCTCAGGGTGCGCTCCAGGTTGCGGGCGCGCTCCTACGCCACCCGCCCGTCGTCCCCGACTCGGAGACTCTGGTCCAGCACTGGCTGGACGATGTGGCCGATTTGGTCATGACGGTGCAGCAGCGGCTAGGCGCCGGTGGGCAATCGTCCACGGCCGGGACGTCTGGCGTTGCGACTGCTGCCTCTTCGTCATCAAGACGAAGTGCTCGACGAGCGATGGCCAACGCCCGCCGCTCGTCCTCACTCCTCTCGTTGATTGGCTCGATATCGAGCGCCGGCGCGATGAGCATCGCGTCGCTCATGCGGGGGAAGACGCTTCCTCCTTTGGAGCGCCGCCCCACTCCAGCCATAGGGGCAGGCCTCCCGTGTCCCTAGTCGGTGAGGCTGGCTGCTGAGCCTTCGTGGCAAGTCTTCGGAATGTCCGATGGCCCCCGAGGTTTCGGCCCAACATCACCGAGAAATACGACGGCAACGTCAACCCCGCCGAGTTCCTCAGATCTACACGACTGGGATAGAGGCCGCGGGGGGTGATGACAGAGTCATGGCGAACTTTTTTCCCATGGCCCTAAAAGGCCAAGTGCGGGGTTGGCTGATGAACCTGCCACCCACCTCGGTCTACTCCTGGGAGGACCTGTGCCAACAGTTCACCACAAACTTTCAGGGCACATACCCGCGCCCAGGAGAAGAAGCGGACTTGCACGCAGTATAGCGGAGGGATGACGAGTCCCTCCGATCGTACATCCGGCGGTTCTGCCAGGTCCGCAACACCATCCCTTGCATCTCTGCTCATGCGGTCATCTACGCATTCAGGGGGACGTGTGACACAACTGCATGCTCGAAAAGATAGCCTCCAAGGAGCCCCAGACCACCGCGCAGCTCTTTGAGCTCGCGGACCGTGTGGCCCGTAAGGAGGAGACCTGGACCTGGAACTCCTCTAGCTCTGGAGTGGCGGCTGCAGCTGCCCTCGAGTCCGCTGCCCGCTCCGGGCGGCGGGAGAGGAGGAAGAAAAAGAGGTCGGCCCGTTCTGATGATGAGGGCCACGTCCTCGCTGCTGAGGACACTTCGTGGTCCCAACGCAAGGGGAAGCCCGCGAGCGACAAGAAGAAGGACGTCGGCGCTCCCAGCAGAGAGCGTCCGGCGGGTAAATGGTGCACTGTGCACAACACCTCCCACCACGACCTCGCTGATTGTCGTGCGGTCAAGAACTTGGCCGAGCGCGTGAGGAAGTGGGAAGAGGAAAAGAAGCAGGGACGCCGTGGGGCCAAGCAAAAGGCCCCCGCCGACAACTGGCGAGGTGAGGCCAAGCAAAAGGCCCCCGCCGAGGACACTGATGATGAGGACTTGGGCTTCTAGGAGCCCGAGGCTACCATCGCCACCGTTGACGGAGGAGCATGCGCCCACGCTTCCCGTCGCAGCTTCAAGGCCATGAAGCGAGAGCTTTTGGCTGCGGTCCCTACCCACGAGGCGACGCGGCGGGCGCGATGGTCGGAGGTCACAATCACCTTCGATCAAACCGACCACCCGCCATGCGTTGCCCGGGGAGGGCAGCTCGCAATGGTGGTCTCCCCCACCATCTGCAACTTCAAGTTGAGGCGCGTCCTGATAGACGGCGGCGCTGCCTTCAACATCCTTTCCCCCACGGCCTTCGACATCATCAGGGCCCCCGGGATGAAGCTCCGGCCATCCCTGCCGATCATCGGCGCGACGCTGGGGCACATGTGGCCTTTAGGTCACATCGACCTCCCGGTCACGTTTGGTGGCCCCGCCAACTTCCGCACCGAGCGGCTCGACTTCGATGTGGCGAATCTCAATCTGCCCTACAACGTAGTTCTGGGAAGGCCCGCAATGGTGAAGTTCATGGCGGCCACCCACTACGCCTACCTCCAGATGAAGATGCCGGGCCCTAGTGGCCCCATCACCGTCCACGGCGATCTGAAGATCGCGTTGGCTTGCGCGGAGCAGCGCGTGAGCAGTCTCATCGCGGTCTCCAAGCCCGCGGGCGGCGATGAGAGGCCCAAGGCCTCCACCTCACATGCCTCGAGGCAGCAGATGACCTCAGGCGATGAGGTCCCCGTGAAGGAGGTCGCGTTTGGCGACGACCCGTCAAAGACCGCCAGGATGGCGGCCACTTGGGCGGCAAATAGGAAGACATGCTCGTCTCCTTCCTGCGGGCAAACGCCGACGTCTTCGCGTGGAGGCCGTCGGATATGCCCGGGGTCCCCAAGGACGTGATCGAGATCCGTCTAGCCGTGCGGCCGGACACAAGGCCCGTCCGGCAGAAGGTACGGCGGCAGGGCCCGGAGCGCTAGGCCTTCATCCGTGAAGGGACGTGGCTCCTGGAGGCTGGATTCATCCGAGAGGTCATCCACCCGGAGTGGCTCGCAAACCTGGTTGTCGTCCCCAAGGCGAACGACAAGCTCCGGATGTGCATCGACTACACCGACCTCAACAAGACATGTCCTAAGGACCCTTATCCCCTGCCACGCATAGATCAGATTGTTGACTCCACTACGGGGTGCAACCTTTTGTGTTTTCTATATGCATACTCAGGGTATCCCCGGGGCCTGTTCCTCCTCGGTGTCCGCCGTGGCGTCGGGCCCTGGGCGCGCC
The DNA here is from genome assembly GCA_008326285.1 of Oryza officinalis. Lineage (NCBI taxonomy): Eukaryota > Viridiplantae > Streptophyta > Magnoliopsida > Poales > Poaceae > Oryza > Oryza officinalis. Next base: position 24,622,910 of record BDMV01000007.1, read on the forward strand.
GTCTCCTCGCCGTCGCCGGTCGGCCCCAGGGTCGCCTCAGCCCCCCACGCGCGTGCTGCCTCGGCCTCTCGCGCGGCCATCTCGGCCGCCCGTGCAGCTGCTTCGGCCTCTTGAGCGGCCACCTCGGCCTACCGCGCGCGCGTCGCTTCCCGAGCGGCCGCCTCGGCCTCCCACGCTGTTGACGTAGAATTTCGACCCGCCTTACGACCAAACGGGTTCCACGTTTCCACGGCGGCCTGGGAGGTTTGCTTTACTCTAGTGCAGGTCCAAAGGCTTGCCTAGGTGCGTGTAGGGCGTGCCAGTTGATTTGATCTGCAATCAACAAGATAAACAAGTAAACCAGGTTAGAAAACAATGACCGATCGGCCGATAGGCCGATGTCGCATTGTCGTGGCCCAGCCGATAGGGCAAAGCTATATCGGCTTACTCGTGATAAAGCGAGATTAAAGCATGAATCTAATCTTATCGGCCTTCATCAACATACTGATGTCAATTAAAGGCATCGGCCGATAAGGGATAATAAAGATAACTACACTAGCTATTACTCTAATGTGAATCTATATGAACTAATCAACCAACATAAACATACTGATCACAGATAAACCCTAAAGAGTAATCTATAACAAATACATTTATATTCATCAATCTATTCATGTAGATGGCAGACACACATAAAAACCTTAGGATAATCATATGTATCAGGTAAGACTGGCTGAAACCCCAGTGCTATCCTTAATTACAACCGAAAACAGGCTTCGAATTAAATCTCAAAACAGGGCTAAGGTCGATAGCAACTCAAAGTGTGAATTGAGACTTAACACAAAGAAAATCAAGTCGCCGATTGCTTTTGGGGATGGTAGATGCATTGAAAGATCTAATCAAGCATAGTAATTAAACCGCCGTCGGCAACAAACCCTAAAACGAGTAAATCGCTGGCGAAGCATAATTAGGACACTTGTCAAGATCATTCAAAACATGATAAACGACGATCACATCATCGAGGCTTAACGTGTCTAAAGCGACACGTTAGCCCCGACGATGTAGATCGTCGAGCACGAGTTCTTACCTCTGCTCTAGGGAAGCAAGAACTCGTCGAGATTAACCTCTTGCGAGGGTTGGCGATGCACCAAAAATAGATTGAAACAAACTGATTGTTGTATTGAGTTGTGAGAGAGTCTCTATGTACAAACTACCGGGATATTTATACCCGAGATTACAACATGGTCCTTGTAGGACACGATCTTACCTCTAACTAACAAACAAGTCTTTGCGGCAAACTCTTGCCAAAGATTAGATCTAAACCTACTTGATTTACAAGATAGAATTGCCTAAAACCGAGCCTTATCTCTATTTGGCAACTTCCTTGAAGCTTATCCTGAGCCCAAACCAAGCCCACGCTGACTCTGTCAACTTCCAGCCTCTATCGGCCAATGACCATATTGAATCCGTATCGGCCGATACGCTCTTCCTGGTAGCGCCTCTCCCAGTCCGATACGCTTACCGAGTCCGATACGAGACTTGGTCCGACTCCAATTCAACCCTTCTCTCCGCGTCGGTTTCCTTTTCCCTTTCCGGGCCAATTACGAAAATCTGCTGTTAACACACGCGTGTGCCGCCTCGGCCTCCCGCGTGGCCACCTCGGCCGCTCGTTCAGCTGCTTCGGCATCCCGAGCGGTCGCCTCGGCCTGTCGTGCGTGCGCCGCTTCCCGAGTGGCCTCCTCGGCCTCCCGCAAGCACGCCTCGGCTTCCCGCCGGCGCGCCTCTTTGGCCATCGGCTCCTCGGCTTCGCCGCTCGCGGGACGACCAACCTTGGATTGCTGGGAGGGGTCGCCATCGCGGGTGCCGCGAGATGGGATCTCGTTGAAATACAGAAGGCAAACAAAACAGAATGAGGGGCCGGGGGAATGGAAGACCGTCTGCCTTGGTGGTGAGATCGTACCTGTGGGGTGGGCGGTTGAAAGACAACTCTGGGGGCTTGATGAAGCTCCCCCTGCACGATTCGGTCTCTCCCATCCGGCGAAGCCGTTTCTTCTTCTTTTCGGCCTCGAGCGGGGACGTCGGCGCGGCGCTCGCCAGGCGCCTACCGGTGGTGCGCTCCGCCACGCCCCCACGGGGGGGAGATGGGGGAGGGTTCTCCCCTTGTTTCCTTTTTCCCTTGGCGTCGGTAGGGCAGCTACTCCCCGAACCCCTACCGCGGGGCCCCGCTACGCGGCGCCCTCCGGGGGGAGGTCGCTCCTCTCCTCCTCGACTGCCGCCTGCGCTGTCGTTGCCACGGCGGGCCCGGTCCCCCGAGGCACCGACCGCCTGCATGATAGCCAGGATACGGGCGTGGTCTGGGTCACATTTGCATTTTCTCGCCGATTTCTTCAAACTAGGGTTTCTGCTTTTGCCCCCCGGGTCATTACCTTATATCACTGTTCACATGCCGTAGGTCTTCAAAAATCAAATCTTAATCCCTACCAACGACAAATCCCACCGGTTCCTTCTAGGCCCCATGGGCAACTACGACGAAACCTGGCTGATAAACGCAGAGACCAACAAAGTTCCTTTTAAACAAGCCAAGCCCAATGTTTCTTCTTGGAAGCACACCTTCAGATCCTGGCCGTCAAAGCTCAATGGCTACAGAACCTGGCATAAGAGGATTGCTGCAACCAAGCAGGTTCACTGGGACGAAATAGGAATTGGCCAATGCATCACTCTGTCCCTGGCCGATACCAAGAAAAATGAACCACTTATGTCAGCGGCCACCTATTTTTGGTCTAGCACCTTGAACGCTTTCCTATTCCGGCAAGGTCCGATGACCCCAGCACTGATTGACGTCAAGCTGCTAACAGGACTAGATATCCAATCCGAGATCAACCCCTTCAGCCTCCTAACAAACAGCAGCCATAAGTTGAAAACCAAGAAGATTGGAGGATGGTCTGGGTACATTTCTGAGCATATGGAACAAGGCTCAGTCTCAGAGAGGGAACACGTAGCCTTCCTGACGCTATGATTGGAAAGATTTGTCTTCTGTGGATCAACCTGCGGCCCCACTCTAAATTGCCAACACTTGGCTCAAGCTCTGGTTGAAAAGAAACAAATCCCCCTTGGCCGATATCTCCTGGGAGCTGTCTATCGGCTACTTCATACTGCCACTCAAGATCTGATGTTGAAACAAACTGTGGCGCATGGAGGACCATGCTGGTTTATCCAACTTTGGTTAACTATCCATACCAATACCATAGTCAATCGGCCTCCATTATCAGACTCCTGCTTCCCATCAAAGTACGCCGATCACGAAGATCCCAGAACCAGAAGGTGCATGTTTTTTTCAGAAGCGGCCTCTGTCTATCCTAGAGCAGATCAATCAGCCAAAGACATGGTCACATGGTTCATCCGATTCTACACTGGCCCCCCATCAATTAAGATGGACATGTTCATCTACACCTCAGACCAGGATTTTGAACTCCCTGATGATCTCCACTTGGACCTGGTGAATGATGACATGGAGTCACGGGAATTGTTTATGATTGGCTTCACCCCATGCCTGCTCCCAGTAGGCATATTCCAAGGAAGAAGCACCAGCCTGTCTTATGAGTTCTACAATCCCATGGTGGCTGCTAGACAGTGCGGGCTTGGACAACTTCCTGTCAACCTATACTTTCATCGACTCCTAGAGAGCAGGGGTATGGTCTTATCAGAGCTGATCATGAGTAAAGCACTAGAGGTTGAAATCCCAAACCTGGGTGACTGTGACCGATTGCATCTGAGCGCCTTCATCCACATCAGCTTCCAAGCATGGTGGCAAGAATGGGCTGCTCATATCTTTCACCAATCGGCCAGATTTCATCTAACAGAACTTATCCAGGATATCAGCCCTCAAGTCCCTGACGGCCCGATTCCATCCGTGAGCAATAGTGGACAGAAGATATCATATGCAATGGTCCTGGCTCCATCGGGCAATTCTGTTCTGGAATCGGCTATCGGCCTTACTGCCCCAAAGGTCTCATCGCTGCTCCAAAGGCCGATAGCTAAAGAAACCACCAAAAGGAAGGCGCCAGCAAGGGACAAACCCCAAAAACCTGTGAAAAAGTCCAAGGTTGCTGACCAGGCCGATCCTATCCGATTAGACCCCTCCGTAGAAGAGTTCCTGGACGACCAAGTAATGGAGGAAGAGGTCGATGCAGCTGCCGCCGATGTGCCTGACGAAGAAAATCCATCGGACGAGACTACTAAGGAACCATCGGCCAAGACCATCGCAATTCCACCGGCCGATGACCAAGCGGACGCCGCCCAACCAAAGAAAACCAGGCATGCAATCCGCAAGGTAACACATTTCCTTTCTTGAATTTATGCAATCTCCTTCTGTTGGCACATTACATCTCGATCCCTTGCAGGTTCTTGCATCGTCTTTGTTGATGGAACGAACTCAATCGGCCCCTTTGGCAAGAACTAAGAAGGCAACCTTGCAAAGGCGCGAACGAGCCAAGGCCCGATTGAGAACACCGTCTCCTTCTCCACCGCCCTTTCCGATTGCTTCGGTAAGAGTTAATCTTTATATCATTCCTCTAGTAGCATAGATTTGATTACCTCTTTCCTGCCTTTCTTCAGCCGCGAGCTCCATCACCTGCACTGCATCGGCCAACCCCTTCACCTACGGTATCAAGACAGCAAAAGGAAGCCGATGCCAGCACAGCCGATGTCCATTCACAGGTAAGCCAGATCATTTTCGAATCTCTTGCTGATTTTATTTGACTGGGTTAACCATGCCCTATCTTAATGTTCTCAGAACTTAGCCGATATGTTCTCTTTTGATATCAGCCAATTTCTCGATGATGAGGACAAGGAACTGCCCAGCACAGCCAAGACGTCAATCTCTGAAGATTTGAAGAACCAACTATCCGACATCGCCAATCGGCTGGAGTCATCGCTGGAATTCTTGGTGGAGGATTGCACTCCCATCAGGATCAGGGTACAAGAAATCCAAGACCAACTGCCTGAAGACCTAATGGAGAACCTGACACCGGCCATCTTCCTGGAACAATACCGATTCAAGCTCCACAAGGCGAAAGAAAGAATCGTAGAGAGGCGGGAACGTGAAAGCTTAGAATCGGCCTTAACTGCCAGCAAAGCTCAAGTCAATTCTGACAAGACTAGATTAGATGAGCTGGCTGTTGAGCCGATTATCCTAAACAATAGGCTTGAAGAACACTGCCGTCTCGAAGCAGATTTAGTACTAAAGCTAGAGGCTACCCGCAAAGAAATCCAAGAAGTTGGAGCCGGAATAGCTGCATCACCCAAGGCCATAGAAGACCAAACGGCGAGGCTGAAGGCATCGGCCAAGCACCTTGCAACCTTGAGCAAATCTCTGAAGCCAATCCCAGGGTCGACGGCCGATGACGCTGTTAACGCCAGAATTTGGTAAGCCCCGAAGTCCTCATCGGCCCAGGATCTATATCGGCTCAAGGTTGGTATTGGTCTAGAGTCTTATATCGGTCGATGGGGGTTATCTTAAACTAACCACCAACAGCAGTCAAATTCTTGTTAGATTCGGGAAGATCTTATCCAGAGAAGACTGAGTTCAAGAAGGATGCGGCTTGTATCTTTTAATTAGGGAGAGTTTGTTAGTTTTCTATTTTATCTTTAGGAAAGTGTGTTAGTGTCCGGCAAGGACTTTATTTGTTTCCTTTTATCTTTAGGAAAGTTTGAGTCATAATCTGTTAGGATCTTTGTTAGCTTATGGGTATAAATATGTAAGCCCAAGGTTCATGTAAAATCATCTCACGATCAATACAACTTCGGCGCATCGCCAACCTTTACTTTTCGTCTTCTTCGGCAAGTTCATGCCCTTCCCACGAGGTGTAAGTCTCGTTATGGCTGCCTGCGTTGTCGGGGCTAGGGCTTCGACGTTCTGATTTCGTCAACGTAAGCACCTACTATCATATATCTTAGTCAATCTGGTTCGGCTTCTCGATTTAGTCTTATCGGTCGAGATTCGCCTTAGGGTTTACGTCGGTATCGACCAAATCGCCTCGCTAGATTAGATTGGCTAAGGTATCCACCACCCCGAAAATCAGTCGAGGGCTTGATTGTCTAGATCTTGCGTTTCTTTTCATACTTAGTGCCGCTAAGTCGTGATTAGAACCGTAATCTCTAGCCTGCCTGTCGATTGCCAATAAGGGTTTCACCGGGGTTTCAGCCGGTGAGTTATCTGGATGTTGCATCGGCCCAAGAGTTTTACATATAGATTGGATTTGGCCGATGACAATAGAGTATTTATTGTTTATCTGCTTATCAGAAGTTTATGCCATTGAACCTTTGGCCGATGTGTGCTTTAATCTTCAGATCGGTGTTTATTTTATCATATATTTAGATTATGCTATATCACATCGCTATATCATCATGTTATCATCAGTCGATCGCCTCTATATAGATGTTTGCTCAGTACACAGCCGATGGATTAAAACCCTAACTACATCGGCTGGCATCGGCATCGGCTGGAACTGCACCATTGGCCTACCGGCCGATCGGCTGTTTTTGCCCTATCGGCCTATCAGCTGATATCTTTGGCCATCGGCCTACGGCTGATAGACCTTTTATTCTGTTATTTTGTATCTCTTGTCAGTGGCAGGATCAAACTGACTGGCACGCCCGCGCTTCATCAATTTTAGGACCTGCACTGGAGCTAAGCAGATCTCCCAGGCCTTCGTGTGTCCGCACGCCGGATCCTCATCGGCGGTACGGATTCAGCGTCAACAGACGCCCAAGTAATAGAAGACATTGACCAAATCCGTCATAAGGCCATTGCAGCTATTGAGAACTTTATAGGGTGATGTAATATTTATTGTGTCCTTCTTGTAAACAGATAACCTCCTACTTTGATTATCATAAATCTCATCGGCCAATCAGCCGAATTTGATCTGAATAAATCTGAAGAAGTTCAAGCTTGAAAAATTTTTGAAGTCCATAAACCTAGATCAATCTGACAAACTTGAAGAATCTTGAAGAAAAATCTTGAAAAATATTGAAGATGAGGGCTCATGTTGTAAAATTTGACCTAAGGGCGATAGTATATATCGGCCATCTAAACACGATGTGCACCACATTGGCTTATTATCATAAATCGGCTGGCAAGCCGATCATGAATCGATCCAGACGCTGGGATGATATTTCTTTAAGTATTTGCCGTTAAGGGCTCGTCCATAAATTTCTCCATCTAATCCTTTGAGCAGATAGGCATTATGGGGAACACATCGATGAATCTGAAAAGGACCTTCCCAATTAGGTGGCCATTTGCCGAATTTATTATCTCTAGAACCAATCGGCATTATTAATTTCCAAACAAGATCCCCTTCCTCAAATGACTTAGCGACAACTTTCTTATTATAATGACGAGCAACTCGATCTTTACCTCGCTTTAGTTTCTCCAAAGCCCGCAATCGGACGTGCGCCAAATCATCTAACTCATCAACCATAAGATTATGATACTCATCGGTTGTTAAGTCGTCTTGCAAAATAATCCTTCTTGAGCCGATGTTGGTCTCCCATGGCAGTACAGCTTCATGTCCATAAACCAGCTGATAAGGTGGCACTTGAATTGCACCATGACAAGCCATCCGATACGCCCAAAGGGAATCGGCCAGCGTGGTATGCCACCGTCTCGGCTGTTCGTCAATTTTTCTCTTGATCAACTTAATTAAAGTCTTATTAGAAGCTTCTGCCTGCCCATTAGCTTATGCATAATATGGAGAAGAATTTAGTAGCTTGATGCCCATGCTGTCGGCAAACTGCACAAACTCATCGGACACGAAAATTGATCCCTGATCTGTAGTCAATGTTTGGGGTAACCCAAACCGATATATAATATGCTCCTTGACAAACTAAATTGCATCCTTGGAATCAACCTTCTTAAGAGGGATGGCCTCAACCCACTTTGTGAAATAGTCGGTAGCCACTAAAATATACTTGTGGCCTTTGCTCGATGGTGGATTAATCTGACTGATCATATCTATACCCCATCCTCGAAACGGCCACGGCTTTATGATTGGATGCATAGCCGATGCCGGTGCTCTCTGGATTGCTCCAAATTTCTGGCAATCTTGACATCCTTTATAATACTTGAAACAATCCTCTAGCATTGTTGGCCAGAAATATCCAGCACGCTTCAAAAGCCATCTCATTTTATGGGCCGATTGATGGGTTCCACAAATCCCTTCATGTACCTCGCTCATAACAATTTTGGCCTCCTCTAGACCCAAGCACTTGAGCAAGACACCATCAATCGTCCTGTAATATAGATCATCATCTAACAAGACATAATGCAAGACTTTGTATTTCATCTGCCGCGACGCCGATTGAGAAGGGTTTTTCAAATAATCAATGATAGCAAACCTCCAGTCGTCGACATCCATGGCAGCAATCTAAATTGGAACATTTTTGGCCATCGGCCTGTATCCTGATGCCCCCTGAGCTAAATCATTGGCCTCGAAATTCTGCTTCCTGGGTATATGCCTCATCGTCACAATCTTGAAAACCTGTAGCAACTCTTTGCACTCCTCATTGTAAACTCTGAGAATATCATTCTTGCATTCATACTCCCTGGAAAGTTGATTGATTACCAGCTGTGAATCACCAATGATCTCTACGGAATCGGCCTCGACCTCTTGTAATAACTGCAAACCTTTAAGCACCGCTTCATACTCTGCTTGATTGTTAGTATAATAAGGCTTGATAGTAAAAGCGAACTCGAAGCTTGCCCCTCAAGGGGATATTATGACCAGGCCGATACCGCATCCATGCCTGCAAAAAGATCCATCAAAATACAGTGTCCACGGCACAATGTCTGCATATGCAATTGAATCATCTCTGTGTTGGACAATGAAATCAGCCAGGGCTTGTCCTTTAATTGTTTTGGCCAATTCATATCTGAGGTCAAACTCTGTTAAGGCAAAAATCCACTTCCCAATTCTCCCTTTTAAAACGGGGGCCGATAGCATGTATTTCATCACATCGGCCTTACTTACCACAATGCACTCATTGGAAAGTAAATAATGCCTCAACTTAGTACATGAAAAATATAAACATAGACATAATTTCTCCACTGGCGTGTACCTTGTTTCAGCATCTAACAACCTTCTGCTGAGGTAGAAAATAGCCCTTTCTTTACCATCAATGTCTTGAACTAAAACCGAGTCGATAGACTTCTCATCGGCAGATAGGTACAACCTGAATGGAACCCCTTTCAGCGGAGGGATTAGAACTGGAGGGGAAGTTAAATATTCTTTGATATCGTCCAGCGCTTTTTGTTACTTATCACCCCATACAAACTCTTGATCGTCCTTTATTTTCAACAAAATAGTGAATGGCTCTATCCTGCCTGATAGGTTTGATATAAAGCGCCGAACAAAGTTGATCTTCTCGAGCAGAGATTGTAACTTGGTCTTGTTAGTTGGAGGCTTGATGTTTTTGATAGCATCAATGTTTTTCTGTGTAATCTCAATTCCTCTTTCATGGACCAAGAAAGCTAAAAACTGACCGGCCGATACGCCAAAGGCACATTTGTTAGGGTTTATTTTTAAACCATATTTCCTTGCTCTTTCTAGCACCTTGCGTAAATCGGCCAAGTGCATATCCTACTCTTTGGACTTCACGACGACGTCATCGATGTAAACCTCAATCAGTGAGCTAATGAGATCATGAAAAATATAGTTCATAGCTCTCTGATAAGTAGCTCCAGCGTTCTTCAAACCGAAGGTCATGACAACCCACTCATATAGGCCGATTGCCCCCGGACACCTGAAGGTTGTCTTGTGAATATCTTCTTCGGCCATGAAAATCTGGTTGTAGCCTGCATTCCCATCCATAAAACTGATAATCTTGTGTCCAGACGCGGCATCTACCAGTAGATCGGCCAACGGCATAGGGTACTCATCTTTTGGAGTTGCTTTATTCAAGTCTCTGAAATCGATACACACCCTAAGCTTGCCGTTTTTCTTTAACACTGGAACTATGTTAGAAACCTAGTCCGCATATCGGCAGGGTCTAATAAAATTGGCGTCGTAAAGCCTGGTGATCTCTGCTTTGATAGCTTCATGCATATCGGCCTTGAATCTCCTAGGAGCCTGCTTAAATGGCCGATAGCCTGGTTTGATCGGTAACCGATGTTCTACGATCAATCGGCTTAACCCTGGCATCTCATGATACTCCCATGCAAAACAATCTATGAATTCTTTCAAAAGATTTATCAAATTATTCTTATATTCCCTTGGCAGGTTAGCACTTACATACGTCGGCCTAGGCCTGTCACCTATTCCTATATCAATCTCTTCGAGCTGATCGGCCGACGTAAAGCCTTGTCCAAATTTCTCATCTAACTCATCCACCGCATCATCTGTGTAGGGACTAGCTTGCTTATCTTGGGCAGTGGATGGGACATCTTTGTTAAAGCAACTGCTTATCTTGATCTTCAATCGTTTCGATGTCGCAATCAGTTACTTTGAGGAAATCGGCATCCCAGACTCGTCCGGATAGGCAATCGATTCCCTCCATCTCCCAAACTGCGAGATCGGCATTGGCCACGTGTACTGACCGATCGGCCTGCACGATCTCGACCTAGTCCCCTTGCCATTGTATAAGGCATTGGTGCATTGTTGAAGGGACGCAACAATTTGCGTGGATCCAATCCCGTCCCAACAACAGGCTGTAGGAACCCTTTCCATCAAAGACGAAGAAGGTGGTGGGTATCGTCTTGTTGCCCACGGTGAGCTCCACGTTTAGCACCCCTTTCGCCTCGGATGCGTTGCCACCAAAGTCTTTTAGCACCATGTTGGTCTTGATGAGGTCTTCGGGCAGTTTTCCAAGCTTCCCGAAAGTTGTATATGGCATTAAGTTTACTGTCGCGCCGCCATCGACCAGCATCTTCGTCATCGGTCGCCCATTGACGAATCCCTTGATGTATAACGGCCGGAGGTGCCTGTAGCTAGTGTCGGCCGGCTTGTCGAACACGGCTTGGTCTGGTGACAACTGTAACTTAGCCGAGGACTGTTCATCGTCGGCTACCGCTTCATCGGCCGTCTGCACGCTGTATTCTGCTAGCAATATAAAGACCATGTTAACAGAAGCCGATGCTACGCCTTTACCTTTTGCAGACGCAGGAGCTCGTGCTGATTTCGAGGTGCCTTCATCAGCCTTGACCACCGTAGATTTTATCCTCCACTCTTTTTTAGTCCTGGTGGGCCGATGGGCGGTTGTCGCTTGCTGCTCCTGGACCTGCTCCTTCTTTCTCAGCCTCTGTACCTGTCGTTTTTAGGTCTTGGTAAACACGTCGCTTGGGCACCACTGAGGATTCTGGGGTTGATCGTCATCTTCGTCGGAACGACCTTGGTGCATCAGCCCTAGCCTTTCATGCACAGATTTTTTTTGCCTGGCTGGCCGATGCACTTGCCTGCTTGAGCTGCCCTGATAGGAGTCTTCGACATCATTGCACGCAGGGCACTCTTGGATGGATGGCAACCTCATCCCTTCGTTCCAGCAGAACCAGAAAAACTCGCACTCCCAATGCGGGTCGTAGGAGTTGTCTTGATCAGCGTAGTCTTGTGCTTGTTCTTCCCGCCGCCGCTGGTATTTTCTGATTAGGTCCTCCGAGGTCTGATAAGGTCGCTTGCCGGTCCGATGGCCATCGCCGTCGGCCCTGTCCGCCCGCACCATGTTGACTGGGAACGGGTGTCGTTCTATCTTCATCGGCCACTTGGCATCATCGATTTTAATCCTGCCCTGCTCGATGGCCGATTGGATCTGTTGTCGGAAGATCTTGCATTCGTTGGTATGATGGGAATATGTATTGTGCCACTTGCAATATCTCTTCTTCTAGATTTCTTTGGCCGATGGCAGTATATGACCTACTGGCAGCTGGATCTGCTTTTCTTGCAGGAGTAAGTCAAATATCTTGTCGGCCTTGTTGATGTCGAAGTCGTACATATCTTCTTTATCACTTTTCTTGGCCCATTGGCATGTCGTCGGCTTCTTTATTCGGGCCCACTCGGCCAGATCGACGTCGGCATCTTCTTCGTCGTCTTCGTCGGAGGCGTACTGATAAACCGTATTGATCTTCTTCGCGAACTTCTTCGCCTCCTGGAATCGCTGCTCGTGGGCCGATACTCATTGTGCTAGCTAAGCTAGGCTATCAAATTCTTGAGAGGATCATCTCTCTCGTATCGGCCCTAATAATCCCTGGAACGCCAGATCGGCCGGTTGAGAATCGGTCAAACTAAGGCTGTAGCACCTGTTCCTTATGTCCCTGAATCGTTGAATGTATTCCGGGACCGATTCGTCAACCCTCTGCCTGATGACGGTGAGATCGGACAGCTTCATCTCTTGTATGCCGTTGTAAAAGTATCTATGAAACTGTTTCTCCAGGTCGATCCATTCTCTGATGGAATTGCAGGGTAAAGAGGAAAATCATGTAAATGCTGACCCTGACAAAGACAGAGGGAAAAACCTCACCCTCAACGCCTCTATGACCGATGTCTCCCCACACTGTGCTAGGAATCGGCTCACGTGCTTGTATGTCGAGACGTTGTCCTGCCCTGAAAACTTGGAGAAGTCTGGGATTTTGTATCGGCTTGGCAATGGCACTCTATCGAACTCCTCGGGATACGGATGCCGATACACTGTAGAGCTCTCCTTGGGCTTCAAGCCAAACTGATCTCGCATCACCTCGGCTATCATGTCGGCCCAGTATCCTGCGGGCTGGTGTGCGAAGTCCTGGTGGTAGGACTGCTGCAGGCCCTCTGCCCGATATTGCCTGGGAGAGTACGGTTGGAAGTGATGATTCAAGTTCTGTGCATCGTACTGCCCTGCAGTATACTGCTGGTAGCCCTACGGCGCATTGTACGCAGTCGGTGGCGAAGGGTTACTGAACACGGGGGCTTGAGGTTATCCGGCCGATGGCGGGTTTACTGGGACTTGCTGCATCGGCTCGATCACCGGTTGTTTCCCCTTTGTCCATTGCGCAAATTGTTCCTCTGTGATGTGCTGGGGACTTCCTCCCACTTGTTTGGCCAGGACCAGTGGCATGGTTGGCACCGGCTGAGCCGATGGAGGCGGGATCGGCGCTGTCGGCTGTGGGGTTGAACTCAAATCGGTCCTCAGCGTCCGATAAGCAGGGAACTTGTTTTTAGGTAAGAAAATCGGCCCTTGAGGTTTGTACTAGTGAATTGAGCCATCTAGGATTGATTTGACCGTATTGGTCAATGTATTCACCAGAATCCCCGACTGGTTGACTAGCGCAGAGTGGACTGCGGAGTCGATGCGGTCTTGCAACGTTGGCGCGGCGTTCTCTTCAGTTTTGACGGCGTGGTCGTGAGCTGCCGCCGACGTGCTGGCTCCATCTCCAGGGCTCGGCATTATTACCTTAGATTTTTGGATAAGGGTGCCTTGCCGAGTCCTAGAGTATGTCTGCAGGTACATATTTTGGAACTGCTCGACCAGCTTGTCCATCTCAGCTCTCTGCTCTTCATTGAGCTGGTCGACCGTCACGGAGACGACGTTCTCCTCGGAGATCTCACCCTGCTTTGACATCTTGCAGTGGTCTTCTTGTTGTCGCGAAGCTTGTGTTCGTTTGGTCCCACTGGGCGGGCCAAAAGCGTGTTGGCGTAGAATTTCGACCCGCCTTGCGACCAAACGGGTTCCACGTTTCCACGACGGCCTGGGAGGTTTGCTTTACTCCAATGCAGGTCCAAAGGATTGCCTAGGTGCGTGTAGGGCGTGCCAGTTGATTTGATCTGCAATCAACAAGATAAACAAGTAAACCAGGTTAGAAAACAATGACCGATCGGCCGATAGGCCGATGTCGCATTGTCGTGGCCCAGCCGATAGGGCAAAGCTATATCGGCTTACTCGTGATAAAGCGAGATTAAAGCATGAATCTAATCTTATCGGCCTTCATCAACATACTGATGTCAATTAAAGGCATCGGCCGATAAGGGATAATAAAGATAACTACACTAGCTATTACTCTAATGTGAATCTATATGAACTAATCAACCAACATAAACATACTGATCACAGATAAACCCTAAAGAGTAATCTATAACAAATACATTTATATTCATCAATCTATTCATGTAGATGGCAGACACACATAAAAACCTTAGGATAATCATATGTATCAGGTAAGACTGGCTGAAACCCCAGTGCTATCCTTAATTACAACCGAAAACAGGCTTCGAATTAAATCTCAAAACAGGGCTAAGGTCGATAGCAACTCAAAGTGTGAATTGAGACTTAACACAAAGAAAATCAAGTCGCCGATTGCTTTTGGGGATGGTAGATGCATTGAAAGATCTAATCAAGCATAGTAATTAAACCGCCGTCGGCAACAAACCCTAAAACGAGTAAATCGCTGGCGAAGCATAATTAGGACACTTGTCAAGATCATTCAAAACATGATAAACGACGATCACATCATCGAGGCTTAACGTGTCTAAAGCGACACGTTAGCCCCGACGATGTAGATCGTCGAGCACGAGTTCTTACCTCTGCTCTAGGGAAGCAAGAACTCGTCGAGATTAACCTCTTGCGAGGGTTGGCGATGCACCAAAAATAGATTGAAACAAACTGATTGTTGTATTGAGTTGTGAGAGAGTCTCTATGTACAAACTACCGGGATATTTATACCCGAGATTACAACATGGTCCTTGTAGGACACGATCTTACCTCTAACTAACAAACAAGTCTTTGCGGCAAACTCTTGCCAAAGATTAGATCTAAACCTACTTGATTTACAAGATAGAATTGCCTAAAACCGAGCCTTATCTCTATTTGGCAACTTCCTTGAAGCTTATCCTGAGCCCAAACCAAGCCCACGCTGACTCTGTCAACTTCCAGCCTCTATCGGCCAATGACCATATTGAATCCGTATCGGCCGATACGCTCTTCCTGGTAGCGCCTCTCCCAGTCCGATACGCTTACCGAGTCCGATACGAGACTTGGTCCGACTCCAATTCAACCCTTCTCTCCGCGTCGGTTTCCTTTTCCCTTTCCGGGCCAATTACGAAAATCTGCTGTTAACACACGCGTGTGCCGCCTCGGCCTCCCGCGTGGCCACCTCGGCCGCTCGTTCAGCTGCTTCGGCATCCCGAGCGGTCGCCTCGGCCTGCCGCGTGTGCGCCGCTTCCCGAGTGGCCTCCTCGGCCTCCCGCAAGCGCGCCTCGGCTTCCCGCCGGCGCGCCTCTTTGGCCATCGGCTCCTCGGCTTCGCTGCTCGCGGGACGACCAGCCTTGGATTGCTGGGAGGGGTCGCCGTCGCGGGTGCCGCGAGATGGGATCTCGCTGAAATACAGAAGGCAAACAAAACAGAATAAGGGGCCGGGGGAATGGAAGACCGTCTGCCTTGGTGGTGAGATCGTACCTGTGGGGTGGGCGGTTGAAAGACAACTCTGGGGGCTTGATGAAGCTCCCCCTGCACGATTCGGTCTCTCCCATCCGGCGAAGCCGTTTTTTCTTCTTTTCGGCCTCGAGCGGGGACGTCGGCGCGGCGCTCGCCAGGCGCCTGCCGGTGGTGCGCTCCGCCACACCCCCATGGGGGGGAGATGGGGGAGGGTTCTCCCCTTGTTTCCTTTTCCCCTTGGCGTCGGTAGGTGTTGATGCAAAAAACACACACTGGCCTGGGAGATCTGCTTAGCTCCAGTGCAGGTCCAAATCTTGGTGAGATGCAGGCGTGCCAGTCAGTTTGATCCTGCAACTGACAAGATATACAAACGACAGATCAAAGAACCGATCGGCCAACATAGCCGATGTAGTAATTCCAGCCGATCCTGATAACAGCCGATAGCGATAGGGTTTTGAGCTATCGGCTATGTGTTCAATGTAGATTCTGACACTTGACAAAGAGACAATCGGCTGATGATAATATGCATTAGATCGGCAATGACTTGATAAAGTAAAACGAAAGTTAGACATACTCGATCGGCTGTAGATATCAATGATACATAATCTAAATCTCAAAATATATTTAAACCAAGTGATTGGGATAGATCGGACAGGGCGCCGAGACAGTATAAATCACTTATGTCTAAAAACACCTCAAGAGAGAGATTATATATATTCATAGCATAGCCGATGAAGTGAATCTAACATAGATCCAATGCCAAAAAAATCCACAAGATTAGATTAAACAGTGAAACCTTTGTTGTCATCGGCTAAATTCAACTTATATGCAATCCTTACAAGCCGATGCAACGTCCAGATAATTCATCGGCTGAAACCCCGATGAAACCCTTATCGGCAATCAAAAAGCAGGCTAGAGATCCATGGTTCTAAGCACGACTTAGTAGGTCAAACTCAACTGATGCAGCACTAAGTATGTAAAGAAACACGGTATCTAGATGATCAAGCCCTTGACTGATTTTCAGGGTGGTAGATGCCTAAGCTAATCTAATCTAGCAAGACGATTTAGTCGATACCGGCAGAAACCCTAAAACGAGAAGCAGCCGATAAAACTAAATCGAGATGCTAATACTAGATTAACAGAAGACATATGATAAATAGCCAGGCAAATATATCATCCAAATCAGAGCAATCCAAGAGATCGAATGTACTGATGCAGCCTTGAACGACGCCGATGCAGATGATACAATTGCCTGAACCGACGGAACATTGGACTTACCCCTTCGCCGGAGATCGACAGCCGATGCAGCCCCGCGTCAGGTGCCAAATTCCGCCGGTTGATAAACAAACCGTAACAGAGTAAAAGGTGGCGATGCGCCGAATTGTATTGATCGAGAGTTGATATCTTACAATAACCCCGGGTGTACATATTTATACCCATGGGGAGATACTAGTCCTTGTAGGACAAGAAAGAAACTTTCCTAAAGATAAAAGAAAAACATAAAGTCCTTAAGGGACACTAAACACACTTTCCTAAAGATAAAAGGAAACTAACAAATATTCTAATTAATAGATACAATTGCCTTCTTCGGACTCAATCCGCACGTGGCAATCCTCATGAAGCACACCAACCGAACCCGACAATGATCCTGCCATCTCCTTATCGGAATCGGCTACATCGGCTATCCTTGTCCGATTCTGTTTCAGCCGATGCACACCGTAGCCGATTTGGCTTGCAGCCGATTCATACTCCGTTTTCTGTAATCGCTTATCTCCTCCAATCGGCTTCGGCTTTAACTCTGAATCCAATGCATGATTTACCAAATTTCGTCGTTAACAGTAGGGCAGCTACTCCCCGAACCCCTACCGCGGGGCCCCGCTACGTGGCCCCCTCCGGGGGGAGGTCGCTCCTCTCCTCCTCGACTACCGCCTGCGCTGTCGTTGCCACGGCGGGCCCGGTCCCCCGAGGCACCGACCGCCTGCATGATGGCTAGGATGCTGGCGCGGTCTGGGTCACTGCAGAGGGGGAGGATCCCTGGGGGGATGAGCGACAACTCCACGGAGCTGAGATTCAGCACGCGCTGAATCACCACCCTGAGGTCCTCTAGGTCCCAGTCCCACTCGCGACCCTGATGCGTCCTCAGGAGATCGTCGGAGCCGGTGTACTCCCAAGCGCCCCGGGCGCGCCGCCGGAGCGGCGCGATCCGGCGGCGAAGGTAGTCGCCAAACACCATGGCGCCTGTGAGCCCCTGAGTTCGTCGGCCGGCCAGGCGATCTAGGACGGCGTCGTAGGAGTCTCCCAGTTTCGCCATCGCCCGCCAGCTCGGCGCCTGCACCGGTGGCCTGCTCGGGAGTCGGAGGCGCGGTTCGTCAGGGGAGAGCGGTGTAGAACCAGTCGTTCTTCTAGTCGTCCCATTTCTTGCGCAGGACACAGGTGATGTAGCGACTCGCCACCTGCCTGCGCGGCTGGAAGTAGCAGCCCCCGACCTCCGTTGGCGGCAACACTAGTTGCATGGCGAAGAACCACCAGAGTAGCCGAAGGGATGGACGCACCCCAACGAACATCTCGCACAGGTGTGCGAAGATGGCTAGCGTCATCACGGCGTTGGTGGTGAGGTGCGCCATCTAGATCCCATAGAACTCCAGGATGTCCATGAAGAAGGTGAAAAACAGCAGGATCAGTCCCGCCATAGCAAAAGAAAGGAAGAAGATCAACCGGTCTGGGTAGCACGGCGCTGGGCGCCCTTCGCCCAGCATGACCACCTCTCGGTCGGTCGACGCCGACATGAACCTACGCGGCAGCCCGGCCTGCCTCTCGCTAGTGATGCGGGAGGGCGGTAGCACGCTGCCGTCCAGCGACGCGGAGCTCCGCGTCATTTCGCCGGCGAGGTGGAGACGCGAAGACGAGAGTGAGCAGTGAGATGGGAGCGAGGAAGCCGAAAGAGCTAGGGCATGGTTGGCAGAGTTGGGTGAAAGTGGCGAGAGGAAGGAAACGAATCCCTTCCTCGACGCCCTTTATATCCTCGCCTCCACTGTGCCCGGCTCCTCGTTTCCCGCGCCCACTTACTCGCCCCCTCAATTATCGTGCCCACTTCCCCACTCGCCCCACTCGCCCACTTCCCCATTCGCCCGATTTTACCACGGGGAACTGGGCTCACGTGTCACCAGACCGAAAGGATGGCGTCAAACCTGATCGCCCCTTGAGGGGGCCCGGCCAGGCGTAACGCCGGGGGCTACTGTCAGTGATACGGGCCCAGGAGTATCAAGGCTAAAGATATGGGCGGCCCCCTGCACCCACATGGCGCTCCCCTGAGAAGGGGTCGGGCCCGAGGATGAGGCGGCGACTGCCCTCTCCAGTCTCCCCGAGGGTCGGGCCGCGTCGACCCTCTCCTCGAGGGTCGGGCTACCCCGACCTCCTCTGCGCTTGCGCCACGTGTGTGGGGTTAAGTGAGCGTCGCCAGCGCCCACCTAACCACATTAATGGCGGCTCAGGCCAACGCACCATGCCGCATGTAATGCAGCGTGTGGCGTGCGTAACCGATCTATGACCGGTCACGGCGACTGACTGGTCCACGACTGGTCAGATGACGGGTGGGACGGCAGCGGAGCACCTGCGCACTATCCGCACGTCAGGCAGCGCGCCTCAACCGTGCCCCGTCCCATCAGAATGATGAGAGCTTTTTTGCTTCTCGTCCCTCAACCGGAGTTGGTATGCCAACTCTGGTCAGATGGTTTCCATTTTCCGATGCAAGCGGAACATAGAAGTCTTCACCCATTTAATGGGGAATGACGCGGACGTCCCCCGTGTCAGCAGGCTGATCGGACGAGGGCCATGCCGCGGCGACTGTGCGTGTGGCTTCTGAGTCAAGAAAAAGACAACCATTAAATGTAAAAGAATGTTTTCTCTCTCTTAGGTAGCCTTTTGACCCACGTGGTAGCCCTTGAGATATAAAAGGAGGCCCAGGCCTAAGGAGAGAGGGGGGCGAAAAAAGAAAGAGAAAAGAAAGGAGAGCACGAGCACCTGTATTCCCACACATTCTAATCGCATATCCACCACACACAAGAATATGGTATTACACTTCCAAGCGGCCCAAACCTGTATAAACGTCTGTGTCTCTCTCTCTATCATCGGAGCACGAATCTCATCCTGCATCCCCAGCCGAACACACAAAAGAAGGTCCTCTCTGTCCCCCGTTGAGTTCACACTCTGTCATAGTCTATAATTCGTGTCAGTGAACAAGACAGAAGTGCAAAACTTGAAATGCAAGAACGACCACATTTTCAGTCCCAAAGATCTGAATATGGTTTTCTAATAATGCAGCCTCACATTCTATGGTGATCTTTTACATTTAAATTTACCCCCTTTTTCTTTTCTACAAATGATGCTCGATCTGTGCAATCGACATGTGCTGGCCTCACAATCCCAACATGGATCCAAGGCAATGAACGAAAGAACAGCAACATTATTACGAATAATTGTTCAGGAAATGAGCTAATAACAGGCCGGTGAAGCCATCCATGCATATCTACCACTGAAGATGGCAATGCTCTCTATTGTCTATTCCTTCCTCATAATGCATTGCATTGCATTCCTGTCCTTGTTTCTATGCAGAAAAACCTGCAAATGCTTCAGAGTTCCAACTGAACTTGGAGGAGTTGGTCTAATGCTACTAAAAGCAACTGAACCTGAGCATTCATCATGTCTCTGAGAACTCCCCAAATATGTCAAGGCAGTCATCCCACTGTCCCTGCTCCCTTGCTTCCCAGTAACCGCCTTTGAAGCGATATGTCCCGTCTTCGCCGTCCTGCTGGAACCATCTCGGCTTCCAGCCATTGTCTTGAAGCTTACTCGACTGCGATGAAGCAGATCACGATCAAAATGCAGCAACTGCGTGATGGTTTCCACGAGCTAAATCTATGTTCCTCTTAAAGAGTTCTTTTCAGAGAGAGAGTACCATTCTTTGTCGTCGTTCCAACCTCAGCTTCTCCGCGTTTGCCTTCTCATATTCACCGTTCTCTAGATGCCGCTGGTCTGGCCTTAGCCGTGAATCGGTAGGAGGGAGTTTGTCCTTTGAACATGACCAATAAGTTCAGTTAGGATCATTGCGAGTCTTTGGTATCAAGTTAATAATTCAAAGCTTGTGGAGTATTTCATGACTACACACATACCTGAAGATCAGGAGACAGTTCGTTCAATGTGATAGCGAATGAAGATAGATTGTATCGCGTTGGATTAGGAGAAGGTTTGTTCTTTTCCCACAGCAGTATGGCACCTTTCAATTGATCAACGCTCTTGACCTTGGAAGTATCTAAATTACTATAATAGATACTTTCATCCCATTTTCCTATTAAAAACGAAGCTTTGTTTCCATCATCATCCTCTACAAAGCCCTGTACCTGTGGACATAAAAAGTGTATGCACGGTATGAAGATATATCCACCAGAAACAGCCGTGTTCACAAGTTAAAACAGTGAATAATTTCTTACAGTAGCATTCAGAATGAACTACATGGAAAAAAGGGCCAAACAAGTTTACGCAACTTAGGGAATGTTCGCATGGAAAAAATCACTACTCTCATTGCAAGGGCACAATCATTTCATGCTACCATATACAATCAATGGATTGATAATTCTAACAGCAGTGATGGGCAGCTCAGAGTAGGAACTTGCAACCTTGCATTGAGTTTGTGGTTTAAATTTGTACTACTATAACCCATTAAAATAAGAACATGCTTGTTCAATTAATGTAACAGATGGTAAGATTGAAGGAGACCATTCATCAGCTCTTCATGTTATAAGTGATTCGTTGTCCACACATGCAATGCTTGACAAGGAAATAAGCGTAATGTACAGATTACTCAGAAGGTACTGGTTTTTCTCCACATATCAGGCTAACGGTAATAAAAATGACAGTTAAGGATGACCAGTTAAAATGGAGGTGAAACAAAACATACCAGGTGGGGATTGCGATCTAGAAGCGATGGTTCTTTGAACTTGAGTTTACATGAATACTGGCGATTCCCTTTTATGTGCATGGTTCCATGATGGCTGCAGTACAGCTTCCCAAGGATGAGATTATGAATAGTTGTTGTCACCTAAAATGGCATTAGCACTTTAGCATGCGACATACAGAATTTTGTTATGAAGAACATAAAAATGATAGATTCCGTTCAGGTATCATCCTACAGACCTTACTCCATTGGAAGATTTCACCGTCATCGAATTCCACTGTCAAAACACCAATTGGATCAACTTGAATTGACTGCCCCCAAAACTTGGATTTGAGATTGCTGTCGCCCCAGAATTTCCAGCCCTTGCCTTCACAGTGGCAGGCAATCAGCATGGGGTGATGACTAACCTAGTGATGAAAATGACGAAAAGCAATGTGTTGCAATTAAATGCTTCATACTATCAAGATATTAAATTTTAGTTCACAGATAGAAAAGGAGGCAAGTGTTATGCCTAGTGGAAATTACATTATTTTTCAATAGATATCAGTTTTGCATTATATCCCTTGCATAAAATTGAAATGGAAGATAAATTATTTCCTTTGCACAGAAAAATACAAGAAAGAGTTAGTTAACCAACCTTTTCTGCAAAGAAACGGACCCCTCTTTCAGGGAAATCAGCTTCATAAGTCTCTCCTAGCAGCGGGTTGAATGGTTTGCAAGGTCTTGCGACAGATGAAGCATAGCCAGAGACTGCAAATGCAGCTACTTTGAGAATTCTCATGAGACTGTTTCCCTAAATTTTAGATTTAACAGACACATGAAAAAAAGAACCCGTTATAATAGAGAAACATGCCAGTTGATACATAGAATTAAAATACTTTCCGAACTCAACTATGACTATTTTCATACCTACACCAAACCAGCAGATCAAAACTACAATATGAACAATCAACAAAAAGTCTTTTGTGTGTAAAATGATTAAAGCACCACACTATCTTAAAGAGTTTTATCGCTTCAGCAAGACTAACATTGTATACCAGAGATCATTTTTATAACACAGTATGATCGACTTCAACACAACCTGCAAGCTACGGATGTAATGCCCTTGTTTTAGTTTTCTTCATGATCACGTCTAGGGCTTGACGTTGAGCTAAAGTCAAATATTATTGTAAATGATCTTTATACTATCATCATAAAACAAGCAAATATCCTAGAAAAGTAGAAATACAGAACCACATATGAAAATGATCTTACCATCTTTCCGCATTGATAAGCTTGATCCAAAAGGTGCGAATATTCTAGATCTTCAAAGCCCTTTTGGAGGGATGAGAGTGGTTCATTAAAGTAAACTGGAAGGCATACTCGTGTCAAATCCTTGCCAACACTATCTTTAATAATGGACCAAAGGCTGATGCCTCTCTCTTTCTCTGTAGGCTCTGGTAGTTTACTCCGGCGTTTGATTTGTGGTAATAAGTGAATAGAATCTTCCATTTGGATATCCAAAAGTCCCTCACCACAACTGGTGGAGCTTAACATTGCTGAAGATCTGTCGTTTGGTTCAATGAAGTAGTCTGCAGCATCAAAGAAAGTAGATTCATCTTCACAAGTCAAGTCACCACCATCTTGCTTCTCAAATTCATCAGATTCTGTAGTGCTGTATTCTGCATGACAAGCAAACTATTACAACATTAACAAATGCTAATGTAAACTTAATGAATGAAAGTTACAGCCACTGACTAGTAAACAACATCAGGTTTTTCCTTCCTTCTAATACAAGGCAGAACTAGTATACTCAGGAAACTAATAAATGAATCATAAACATTCAAAATGCCCAATGGAGTGGCGGGAAGAAGGATAAAATCACCAGAAGACTGTATCTGTGCAGCTAATCATGTGCAGAAATAGCTCAGTACGTTCTATGAAAACATACCGCTAAAATTTCCATGTCGAGAACTGGAAAAGTCATTTCTTGTCAACGCCCCCTGTATTATACTTGCATCTTTGCCTTCCTGCACAAATATGTGTGTAATACGTAAAATTCCTGCAGGAAAAGAGAGCAGAGTAACCTTTCAAGGAGAGTAACTTTGCAGAGTTAGAAAACAAGTCCCATATGAGATCTATGTATTGATTAGCAGCTTCTTAAGAACTAATAAGAACATCAAGATAAATTTCCACAGGCATAAGAGGTTTTTGTTAGCTATCGATTCCATTCCAAGTTAGGCATGTGAAGGTTTGCGCTGGTCCTAAAATAGTGCATCCAATAATTAACGCATGCAGTTCCTTACCTCAAAATGGTGCCTACACGATCCAAACAAGCTTAGCTGGTCCTCGTAGCACAGCTTCAGTTGTTTGCGAAAGCTGGAGAACTCTGTAAGCACAATCTGCTCACACTCTTGTATAAGACTTTCATTCAGTCCCTCTTGCTGCATCCGATTCCGAAGCCTGGCAGTCGAGACCGAAACATCGCTTTGCACAAAAGTTATCCTTCCGCTGAGTGATCTTAGCGAATAAAAACTCCTCGCCAAGATCAAGGCCTCGATCCAGGCAACACGGTCTTCTTTTGAATCTGTCTTCAAATGAAGTGTCTTTGTGGGGGAAAATATGTAGAATCTCCTATCATCCGACTTGCTCTCCCGAAATGCTGACAACTACAACATAATGTCCAATTAGCTTTGCTATGGGAGACCTTGCACATGAAAATGCAGTGAACTTTCCAACATGTAACGCTATCCTTCAGAAATAAAATAGAGCACACACACGAAGACTACCATCCATCGTGTTAATCAACAGTCAAGCTAAATGTTTATTGAAGACCAAGACAAATAAAAATAAAGATCCAAAGACCATAGTTTGGCATTCCAGGAAGAAAGGCATGTGAATCACTTCCACTCCCTTCAACTTTAATTAAAGGGTGAGGGGGAAAAGGCAAGCAAAAGGTACATCACATCTAGCATCAAAATATGGAGAGAAAAAACAACAACAACAATGATTTCAAGAATAACAAGAAAATACAATCAAGATGGTCACCACTACCTTGGACCAAGCAAGTGAAGTGAGCAAGTAGATCCACAAGGCCCCTCCTGATTCACTCCAACTTACACACAGGTCCTCTATTTCAATCCCTAACCCTCTTATCTTCCTCTCTAGGAGTATATGTGACCACTGGAAGCAAAGCAACTGTACATCCTTTAATTGTTGGGGACCCATGAGCAATGGCCTTGAAAAGACTCAGTGCTAGTACGACTACTGCGAGTTCAACAGCTAGTAAAAGACTTGTGGAAAAGCAACCCCCCCTCTGGAGCAGTACAAATCAATAATGCAATAAAATTCAAATTTTTTAAAAAATATTCGCTGAGCATATTCTGTAACCACCCGGATTTGTTCAACTTAATGCACAGTAACCATGCCTCATTAAGGATTATTTGTGTCACTGTTGAACTAACTATATCATCAACTTTTTTTAATAGGACAGAGACGGACGGATAAACTTCCCTGTCTTCATCGTTCTTTAGAGTTGCCATAGAACCCTGTCATTTGTAAGAAATTTTGCAAGAGAGCTTGAATTTTTGGCTAAATCCACTAAAAGTTGAGGGCTTTTTGTGCAAAAGATGTGTCTGGTTGTGTGATAGAGAAAGGTGTGGCCTTCTTTCTCTTTTTTTTTTTTGGAAATTTCGTATCAGGAAGAGAAAAACAGGAATCATTTTTGTTCATTTGTAGCTTAACCTGATACTGCTAAATTTAGGCATTGTTCTGTGGCATTGGACCACGAATGAGATGATTGGTCAATCAAACCTCAGGTGTTAACTGCTCCAAGATGCCCCATTCAAATCATGAACAAAGCAGATATTAATTCGTAAATTTGTTCGAAGAACACACCAAGATCATGTTTAAGTTTAACATCCATGAACAAAATAATCGTCCAAATGACAGAACAACAAAGAAGGGGGAAAGAAATAAACAATTTGTTAGGACAATGCGCGGCGAGATAACAAAAGAACATCACGTCATTTCGATCCAGCCAGCAACATGACGCAATCTCCCAACTACCATTGCATAGTAACGAGATTTCGACATAGAATCTTGCAGTCTCTTTCGCCAACGAGATGAAGAACAATTCACACAACAAAACGTGATGCTTGACTCCAATGATGCAAGCGCATTCATTCAGATTCGGAGAAGAAGAAGAAATTCGTCGCGGACACAGATTCGCAAAACAAGAAATGTTTGGGGGGGAAAAATCTCGAGAGACAGATCAGCAAGCACATGATCTGCGGGATCGCAGGAGAGGGTTGGGTTACCTTGAGGCAGACGACGCCGACGGGCTTGTCCGGGCGGCGCGCGCCGCTGATCCTGGCGGAGGCGCCGCCGATCAACCTGACCTCGCCGCCGGCGCCGCCGCCGTCCTCGTCGGCGGCGGCGGCCGCGGCCGCGTCCCTACGAATCTTGGAGTAGGAGAGCACCCCGTCGTGGAGAGAGAACCACCGCTCCCGCCACCCGCGGCCGTAGTTGGTCCACTTGTGAAGCACTCCGGCCACCGCCACCGCCGCGCCCGCCGCCTCGGGCTCCGGCGTCGGCGGCGCGTCCGGCGCAGGCAGCGCCGCCGCGGAGAGGCAGCAGAGGCCGTGGTGGTTCAGGTGGTGGTGGTGGTGGACGCCGGCGCCGGCGCCGGCGCTGCTCTGCGTCATCTGCGTCCTCGATTCGACAGCGACGACGAGCACGAAAAAAAAAAGAGAGAAAAAAATCGATTTTTTTTGGGTTCGCGAAGAGGAGCGAAGCGAAGGGAAGAGGCGACGCGAGTTGGCTTTATTTAGCAGCGGTTGGTTGCTATTTATGTGTGGGCCCCACCTCCCTTCGCCTATTTATGTCATCATTTCTAGTTGCAAAAGGCTTGGTTTTTTTTTTAAGCTTTAATTTGGCCATTTCTCAACTTAATTTGTATCTTTTTCACCGATTTTTCTTCTTCTTTTGTCCTTTTAACTGAAATGCATCCAAGCAACCGACTTTTTTTCACCTTTTGGCTAGATACAATCCATCTACGAAACACGAATTATGATTCGATTATTATATACTATTTTACTCTTGACGGTTTTGATGGATAACTCTAGCGACGACAACGCTACGACAGTTTAACTAACTACCAATGGCTTTATCAAATAATTGTAACATACGACAAAGCCAAAAAAAATTACATATTTTTTATATGAATTAAAAGTGCGCCCCACCTCCCTTCGCCTATTTATGCCACCATTTCTAGTTGCAAAAAGCTTGTTTTTTTTCAAACTTTAATTTGGCTATTTCTTAACTTAATTTGTATCTTTTCACATATTTGTCCTTTTGACTGAAATGCATCCAAGAAACCGACTTTTGTTTTCACCTTTCTTCCAGATACAATCTATCTACACAACACATGGGTTATGTTGGGTTATCATATGTGGTTTAACTCTCAACGGTTTTGGTGCATAACTCTAAAGACGACTATAACGGTTGAACTACCGATTGCTTATTTGTCAGATAATCCTAACATATGACAAAGCCAAAAACATATCTTTCTATATGAAAAAAATTGCACAAGAAATTTTCATTATTGAAGTTTAAGTTAAAACATTATGTTACCATTCATCCAAATTTTTAAAAAAGAAATAGGCACAATAATAAATTGAGTGGGTCGATTGAGGTTTTTATAAGGTGGTGCTAGCACATATAATTTCTTATTCTTTTAATGATATGCGACGTATCCGTCGACAACGAGATTTTGTGAATCTCAAGATATGTTGGTCTAGTCTTCGAAGATGTTTATAGGGGTAGGATGTGTGTATGTATGTTCATATGGGTAAGTGTACACGTGTTTATACGAGCGACTGCGTTTTTTTTACTTTGTTTCAAAAAATTGCAACAACTCAATTTTATAGAACACAAGATAAGCTAATTAAAACAAGCAAGAAATAATTATAATTAAGGGGAGAGAGACGTTAAGCAAGGACATGGATACTGTTTACCAGATGTAGGGGAGCACAGGATGTCATAGGGATCAGGAGTGGTTCACGTGCTATGACTAGATTTAGTGGGCCTTAATGCATAGTTAAAGTGTACCAGCTAGTGGAGGTGAGTGCACCATCCACCTCTCAACAAACTCCATCACATAATCTAGACCTTAATTAACCTTTGGAACCCCTTAGGTTTGCTCTATGTTTGCAAGACAAGATAGATAACTGGAAAATAATAATGTTAGAAATTAGTGGGCGTATCTTCAAGATTACACAAAAGGTATAAATGATGTTGCATATCTTATACATATCTATACTACTTTAAAATTAATTAACGATCTGCCACCACCACTCCTTGTCACTAACTTGTGGGCCTCTCAATATCGGTGAAACTTTTGTGCTCCCTAATTCAAACGCTCTCAACCCCTAATCCTCAATCCGTCTTTTGATTTCGTGGTAATGCACGTGCAAATCATCTAGTATATGAAGTATGTCTTGGTGACACCATAGGTTATGTCATAATATAGCAACTTTTAGTTATGAATTTGAATAGGTATTTGACATGATTCATAACCAAAAACTGTTATATATTGGGACGGAGGTAGTAGGTGCTTAGGCCATCTTCAATGCGTTTCTCCAGGGTTGGAGCCCTGCTCACGATGTTAGGTAGTGTTTCTTTTCGAGCCGGAACCATGCCCCTGCAGAGAGATGCGACGCCCTGGTACATTACACATGGTTTTAGCGTTCTCGGCTGCTTTTTGCCAAGCCATGACTTGTGGCTATGCAATAGGCGAAGGTTGCGTCATGTTCACTTTGTTGCCTTAGATTTGATAGGATCTGTTGGAGAGTACCCTCCATTAAAAGATAGATATCCCATAAATAACCTTAATCCATATGGCCTATGTGAGGACACCGCTAGGTGTGGCCTTCATTAGGATGCCCTTAGATATAGACAGCCAGGTGGGCCGGTCGGGCTGGCACGGCCCACGGCACGACTGGGCACGGCCCGTGTCCTGTAGCGGGCCGTGCCGTGCCGGCCCGTGTGCCGCGTGCGCGGCCTAGGCACGGCCCACCATGCTGATGTGTTGTGCCGGGCCGGCACGGGCACGACTCAGCACGCGGGCCGACGGGGGCACGTGAGCCGGCCGCAGCCCAGGAGGAAAATAGAGAAAAAAAGAAAAAAAAAGGAAAATATGGAAAAATAGGAAAAAAAAAATAAAAAAAAATATGAAAAAGCAGTGAGGGAAATAGGGAAAAAATTAAAAAAAGGAAAAATAGGGGGAAAATTAAAAGAAAAAAAAAGGGAAAATAAAAAATATGATTATAATTTATAAAAAATAAGAAATTAGGGAAATAAATATAAAAAAGATGATTATAAAAAATAGAAAAAAGATAAATGCAGGCCGTGCCGGGCCGGCCCGCTATAGCAGCCGTGTCGTGCCGTGCCGGCACGCCGGGCCGCGGCATCGGCCCAGGCACGACCGGCCTTCACGGGCCGTGCTTGGGCCGGCTACAGTACCGGCGTGCCGGGCCGGCCCATGTGCCCCTGGCCCATTTGGAGGTGTATACCTTAAATGTATTGGAAGGCATGTCGTGTGTGAATGTATTGATGACATTACGAGAGAGAAGAAAACTAAAGGGGCAACTCTTAGGAGAAGATTGCCAAACAATACCAGTGTAAAACCATGTATTCTTTGCTTTAAATCCAAGAGCACCGACAAATAACAAGTGATGAAAAAGTTAATCCAGGTTGTGCGTACACTTCTAAAAATCACATGAGCTGCACATGATGGACATGAACATATGCATAGCAAAATTTCACAGCTCATTCTAGCTCCATAATTCTTGCTTAGGTATCTCCTTTTGTCCCTTCTGTTGGACATTTCCACTTTAATTTGGAAGCTCTACAAAAAAAATGATGCAAAAGTTTATAGCAATGCCATGAATTTTACTCAAATTATATATACAACAAATTGACCATGGATGCCATAATTTTTTTTAGAACCATTTCAAAATTAAAGGGACAAATTATACAGGAAGATTGGAGTCATGGGTGCATATATTGATATATATGAGAAATAGTAAACCCATGTTCTTTGAATTTTAATAGCATTTTCAAGTATAGTTGTTTTTCCTAGAAGTCTAAATATTAACTTTTGAAGGGCCCTAGTACAGAAATTGCTAGACAGCCACAAATTAATACAAGTGTCACTTTCTAAGCAATGTTTGCTTACAAGATTTTCTTTCTCGACATCCATTTTTAAAAAAACTACTATAATATATATTTGACAATTATAATTGGTCAAAATCACGGTGTGGGGGCCCACTCAACGTTGGCACGTGTGCTTGTCCCGGTGTGGCCCGCGTGACGAACCAGCCTCTCTTCTAGGCTTACGTGGCAGCACATATCGCTGTCTTCCCAACCGACCCGTCACTGACAGGTGGCCCAACACTGTGGGTCCCACATGACATTTGTTAAATTATAACCAGTTGATACCCCGCGTTTTGTCGTGGGATATGTGGATGAATGCATGTTATATATTATAAAAATAATATATGTATATGTTTAAATAATATGAAAATGACGTGGAGATAATGATTTAACATTGTTAGCATATTAAGTTTTAAAAATAAAACAAAATTGTAAATAAAATGTTATATTTGCATGATATTTAAAATACTCTAAATAATAATTGCTAGTGAATGATAACGTGGCATACTTGTATGATAAGCTTTAGGAATTAATGGGCATCAATTACATAGATGGTATAGATTTGTGAGGGATGAAATGCCCAAGGCTACATATATTTTCAATTTACAATGTTATTATGATTTCATAAAACTAAAAGTTAATCTACTTTTCTAAAAGAAAAAACAATTTGCTACACTTTGTTGTATGATGTTCACCCTTATCTTAGACCATGCCATATTCACATTATTTTGTACTCCCTCTGCTCCATATAAGGTGTCCTAGTTATTTTTTTCTAACAGTGACTAAATTTATAGAAACATGCACTAACTTTTATAACATCAAATTAGTTTTATTAAATCCATTGCGAAATATGTCTCAATAGTATATTTATTTGATATTGTTGATGTTAATTATTTCTCTATCCTAACCAAAGTTAGAGAACTTTAACTTAGGACAAAACTAAAACACCTATACGAAGGAAGCGATATTACCGTGGTAAATTGACTATTTGAGAAATATCTTTGTATGTCAATAAAGACTAGTACAAACATATTAGTCTACATTGCCAGTCCAATACTAAACATAAAAAATAACACAAACGCATGATACAATCAATTTGTAACACATAAAATTCATGATACAAGAGTATGGCAGCACACATTTTCATATAATAGACAAGAAAATGATTTGTCGTTTTCTTTATCTCATTGAAGTATGTTAAGGAGGTGTACTCGTTGATGTGTGCATACTACCTAGGGAATGTGCTCGTAGTGATGAGTGCATATGTGTTTTCTATGTAATCAAGAAAAAGAAAGACAAGTGTGAGCTATATTAAGGCTGTGTTCTTCCCTCAAGGTTCTCAACCTCACATTTCTTTTTCACGCGCACGCTATTCAAACTACTAATTGATACGTTTTTTTGCAAAATATTTATATAAAAAAGTTTTTTTAAAAATCATATTAATTCATTTTCAAGTTTTTTAAGCTAATACTTAATTAAACATGTGTTGATCCATTCTTTCATTTTGCGTGCAGAGAAGATGGGTTCCCAATCACTCCAGAAGAACACAACCAAAGGAGGCACACTCGAGGATATGTGTTAAGGAAATGCATTCACAGGCTATATGTGTGGCGTGCGTACGTAGTGGCATGTGTTTAGTACATGTGTCTTCTAGGTACTGGAGTAAAACTAAAATAAAGAATGAGGTCAAATGCACAGGTGAGCATAGCAATTTTACAAATCCCATGGCTGGGGATGTGCACGTAGCTGAATATACACGCTTGGACGTGAACCCAACATCGCCAGGCGCACCCAACAATTCTCTCTTTTGCAAGGAATGTAATGGAAACCAGCCTATCCCCAATTTAGCACTGTACTTACATACAGTAGTGGCAGACTGAGGGTGTGATTGGCAGCACGTGTTACCAACTCTTTTTATTGTGTTTCACGTGCACGCATTTCAAACTATTAAACGATGTGTTTTTTATAAAAAGTTTCTATACGAAAGTTGCTTTAAAAAGTCATATTATTCATTTTTTTTAAAAAAAATTAGTAAATACTTAATTAATCATGTGCTAATGAGTCATTCGGCTTTCCGTATGGAGAGAATGAGTTTCCAACACAGGCTGCCGAACACAGCCTGAGTGCCAATGTATAAACAATGCAAAATAGTGTATTTGAATTTTGGCCGAATAGTGTGTTGATTGATATCATTTTCGTGCCTGGTCAAAGATCATTTTGGGATATAGTTTTCGCGACTATTGGTCGCGCTTTATTGATTGATTCGCTATGGCATGTTTGGTTTTTTGATAAGCTGATAGCGGTACGGTGCTATATTTAGTATGAAGATATACACTTTCCTTTTCTTTTGTGATGAGATAGGATACATAGTTTCTTAGGTGGTATTAACTAGCTAGACATTTGTGTATAAATAGTTATCAATGATTGTTGTGTGGAGGGGTTACTACATCTTGATGGTAAGCTCAATTACCGTAGTAATTCGAGAACAACTGAACAAAAAATTAAATTTTTGTTTAATTTTTTGAAAAAACTTGGGTTATCAGATCCTTACCGTTATCATACTCTGATATGATAAGTCGGGTTACTGCGGTAACACCAGTAATGGGTGGCAAGGGAAACTTGGTGTGGATAGCATTATTGTTCTTGCCAGCATAATGTTTTGTTTAGGCTTTTAATTGGAGAAAAAAATGTGACTATTTTACATGGACTTTGTATAGTAAATAAATCATTGATCGGGTACTACTGTTGGGCAGAGGTGAGTGGTCAAGTTATGCTTATTTTATTTGTTCTTGGATCTGATCACAGTTGACTTCAATTAGGGGATGGTACGGATAACTGCTAATGTAGCTTGTTAAAAAGGAATTAAGTAGACTTAGGTTCACATGTCATGAAAGAAAATGACTAGAGAAGCCATGTCAAGTTTGGTTGCGAGAAGCCCCTCGATTTTCATCATTGGATTTGATCTCGACATCTTTGAATAATTATCCTTCTTATGATAGCCTAAAATTGAATCGCTCCCGACCGTAAATTTCTTGATCGAGTTCAACTTCAGCCTCATTTAATTTTGATTTCAAAACAGTAGCTCTCTTGATTCTGTCATCATGAAAAATCTATTTCCTTTGGAACACGGTAATTTCACAGAATTTTCATATGAATTAGTTTAGTTTCTCCATAGATCCTATAAAATTTCTTTGTTCCAAATGAGACCTTACTATTTTTATATAATAGAACGAATATCGGTCTTTGCTTCAAAAAGTTATAACCACTTATTAGTTATTACAACCAACATTCTCTTAACAGAGAGCAACTAAACAATTCCAACAAATAAGAAGGCAAAGATGACCTTACTGGTGCTAAGTAGTGATGGTTGCCATAAACGCAAATACAAATGTATTCAAGAAGTCTCAAATACCAAACGAAAATATTTTTTTCCTCACAACTCAAAGAAGAAAAAGAAACATACCATCAAGAAATTGTTTTGCTTGCTTTCTTGCTGCACGAAACACAGGCACACCATCATTCAGCAGTATCTTTTTCCCAGACACATAGTGCGCACGAAAAACGAAACGATTCATTAGCACGTGATTAATTAAGTATTAGCTAATTTTTTTAAAAAAATAGATTAATTTGATTTTTTTAAGCAACTTTTGTATATAAACTTTTTACAAAAAATACACCGTTTAATAGTTTGAAAAGCGTGCGCATGAAAAAAAAGTAATGTGCGCGTCGGGAACTCCACCGAACACAGCCTAGCATTGATGCAACCTGAGACCCTCATGATTTTGTTTGTTTCAGCTGTTGTTCTCCCATTGAAAAATCAAAGGAAACAAAGATAGGAGAAGAGAGGTAAGGTAAGGTAACATGGGGCCTGAGTTGGGGGGGACAATGCATAGGTGTATGTGTTGGGATGATATCAATCAAATCATGTCACCTTCGATCGATGCACCAGATGTTCCCTCAGCATCCATCACGGCTGCATGGGCCTTTTAGACCCAAGTGAAACAAAGAATCATACATAGAGCATCATCGACATGATTGTGTACTACTCCTTCAGTACAAGCACCACATGATTTTCCTTTTAGGAAATTAACGTATCACTTGATTTTTTTTTCTCGGTTACCTGGAAGACACATAAGTAGACACCACTAAGGCTGTGTTCGGCACCAGAAGTTCCCAGCGTGCACAGTGCTTTTTCCCACGCGCACGTTTTTCAAACTACTAAACGGTGTTTTTTTTTTGCAAAACGTTTCTATACAAAAGTTGCTTAAAAAATCAAATTAATCTAATTTTCAAAAAAAAAATTAGCTAATACTTAATTAATCACGCGCTAATGGACCGTTCCGTTTTTCGTGCGCACTGTGCGCGTACCCAACTCAGGCTAGCGAACGCAGCTTAAGGACTTTCACAGTGTGCTTAGGTGTCATTCGATCCGAGCGATCTAAGTCGAAGATTCGATACCACGTCGGCCTCTCTTGTTGCCCCGTGAAGAACACGGAGCCAGGTTGAGCCACACGTTCTTCATCAGGATTTTCATGTCTAGCCCACACTCGTGCCCCGCACCGCCAGAGAAGGGAGATGGAGGAGAGGTACCTCGTTGCCATCCCTGTCCTCCACGCCACTGAGCTCGTCGGCCAGGGGAGGAGGGCGACGAGGCACTGTCCTCGTGGAGTACTTGGGCCGCATCAGCAATGGCAACGGCGTGGCTGCAAACAAAGAGGAGGGGCATGAGCTCGATAGGGTGGCGGCGGCCTCGATGCGTCTGCAACAGCAGCCTAACGGTGGCCGCCTCAAACCCTTGGCCCATCTGTAGCACGTGGTCGCCGTCTTGTGGATCTCGCCGTTGCCGTTGAGGTGGTAAATGGAGATTTTTTTCGATGAGCGATGGAGGTTAGGGATGGGTCAAGAGAGCTTGCTAGGCCATTGACGGCGCCCATATCGCCCATCTCGATCTGCACTAAAGAAGCACGCCGGCTCGATGGGGAAGGTGGCGGGGCCGGAGAAGCTCACCGGCTCGTCCTACCATCCCCGACCAACGTTGTTGAGCTTGTCGTTGTCCTCCACTCGCGCGTTGGCTGAGCTTGTCATCGTTCCCTCGTGCCGAACCGCCGAGCTTGTCGGCTCATCGGCTAGGAGAGGTAGAGAGGAGAGGCATCGGTTGGGGAAGGAGGAGAGGGCTACCAATCTAGACAGGAGGTCTGTCCAGATTCGTAGTACTATGAAATGTCTAATCAAGCACTACATTTCTATATTTTGGGATGAAGGAAGTACCTGATAAATCTTAACTATTTGGTGGTTTAGTTGTTTGGGCATAGTCATTCTTAATTTTTTTTGAAACACAAGACAAATGCATGCATTCACTACGAGCGCACACTCACCCTATAAACGCACACATGTCTCCGGAAAACTGGCCCGACATATGTTGAGATTCACAGAGTCGCCCGACATATGTTAAGATTCACAGAGTCATCACTGAAGCCTTGCTGTCGACGGGTATGTCGTTTATCGCTAAAAAAATAATTAGCCGTAAATGTAAATACCCGTGTCAAATCTAAGACTTGAATCTGGGTGAACTAATTCCACCATAGGGAACCTAACTAGTTGAGCGACGATCACTTCACATTCATTCTCATTTAAATCGAAACAACTGTAATTAATTTTTTCTCACCGTTCTTGTCTATCATTTTGTAGAAAAAGATGTCATATAAGTTACTTGATTATTGTTTCACATGAATAAGATTCAATCGCAAGAATAACAACCAACCAATTGCACTTAGCTTTTTTTTCCCCCAAAAAAAAGGAACATAGAGATGACCCCAAGATATTATAGTTGCATCACACTCGTTTAATTTTAATGGGTAGTGTACTGTTATTCTCTCGGTTAACACAAAAATATCGAGAACCATATGATATGAGCAGGGTGTACACATTTTACTCGACTTAACTAGTTTACTGAACTTTCTGATGCGTTAGCATCTCTATGTGCTTAGGACCAATAACATAGGATTATTACAGTACACATCACCGTTGTTCGTTACCAGTAATTAATCACATTGCACGACTAAATAGGTATACGCTGACGTCACCAACCGTACAAAGGCATGCTTGCACGCGAGGCTTGCAAATGATGATGAATCTTGTTTCGTTGTCACGATGATCAACTCGATACTACTTTAATTTGAGTGTTTTTCGTCGCAAGCTTTAAGATCAAAAAACACTACTGATATAGTGCAAAAATACACTACTCAAATATATTATACGAATTCCTGAGCTCTGGAATAAGTAGGTTCACAGTCGTTTTCAGATTTTTAAGTTGGAAAAGTTGCGACGCTTTAACGTCAAGTCGCATTCATCCAAATTCTGCCTAATAATTTCAAGTCATCGATCATTGACCGGTCAACAACTCTCTGCTGAACTGAACATGCAAATGTGCAGCCTGTTCTCAGGAACATGGCCTGAGAAAACATCTCAACTAACCAATGGGCACCGTTGATCTAACAAACATTGATTGGAGTACACAAGAAAGGGCAGCATATGGCATTGCTGAATGCAATCTTTGGATAGTTTTGTCACTGCAAAAGTATCAGGAGGAATTGCTACAGACTTTTTAACTCCTGTCAATATTGGTATCTGTCACAACATACATGTCCCCATACATCAGATTAGGACTTCCTCTGAGGGCGAAAATACGGCGGATCATCAGCCTCCGCGAGCCTCCCTCCTGGTGGCATCATGGAGGATGTCAATGTCGACCCCGTCATGCGGAAGCAGCACGTACCGCACCACCGATCCCCTGATGAAGCAGTTTCGCACGGATAGCTGCCAGAGCGAAAGTGCGAGTCAGCATGCTCAAATGAATTCTTTGTCGAAAATGTTGGTGCTTGATTAATGTAGTTCTTCCATATAGAACAGTGAACACAGGTGCATTGGAATATTTTCAACAATGGAAATTAACTAGCCAAGGATGCAAGTGGTAAAGCAATGAGAGTATGAAGCTTCTTTCAGCAAGCAAAGATAACAAAAGGATATGCATCTTTCCATCACTATCATGACCTACAAAACACAGTGTATAACCTTGATCTATAGCTTTGCTTTCCTTTGGGATTACTTCAGGCATCATGTACTTGTAACAACTAACAAGCAATCTTTAGTAATGTTATGCGGTACAAAAGTACACCCTCCATAGAATATCATTGGATGGAACCAATGATAAATATCTTTGTACGGATACTGGTTGTCCCTATCAAAGTAATGAGCTTGCCCAAAATGATACTCCCTCCATCCCATTTTAATCATCCCCTAAGATTTTTGAGGTCTTCCCAAAATGATCATCATCTCATAACTGTCTTTTCATTTATTTATGCAAAGAGTAAATGCACATCATTAAATGTGTTGCATGCAACCGACCAAGATTAATTTCTATTGATGCAATGGGATGCAATATTTAAAACATGAGCAATTCAAGGGACACGAAGCGATGAAGCACCTTAACCGATAATGATTAATTTGAGAATGATGAATAATTTGGTGTCCTTGGTCTTGGTGCCTTTTGCTTAGGAGATGATCAAACTGAGATGGAGTATGTCATAGGCCTAAGGAAAAGACAGTACAATGTTATCTAAGCAACTATAAGCTGGTTGCAGAACAACTTGTGTTCTACGTATTCTTCACTGTCAATAATATATGGTTCCAACAGTAGTTTGCACTGGAATTATCAGTGCCTCCTAGCCTCCTAGTTCTGCATCAGTAAGGCCTACAACAGCATGTCAGGAAGTAGGCATATCACTATAGGAGTTCCTAAATTCATGTTATCATAACCCAAATTTCGTTCCAGAAACATTTAGACATACTGTGCTTTTTCATTAGCCATTTACTTCAGGACATTTACTACTATGGACTGGAGTCAACACACCACTGAGAGTAATAAGTGATATAATGAAGGGTAACATGGCTTACGAAAGATGGTTATTATGGTATTCCATATGCATGCTCTTGGTTGTGAAATCCTATAAATGACATCTAGTTATGAACGAGAGCATTACCTAATCCATCTCGTAGTTTATTTTACTTAAGCAACTACATGTCTGACTTGTTATCATTCTGAATTGTGGAACAACTTTAAGCACTAACTAAACATGTAAGGATCATGCTAAAGGTACTCTAACAGATTAACAAATCAACAGATGACAAGTAAATGCTGGTGAAAACACAGATAAGGTAGAAAATCTGAAATCGTGAAGAGTGAAGTGATTTTGAATGTATCCATTACTCTGACACAGACCAATCACAAGAAGCATCATGATCTGCAACACTGAATGGCACAGTAGATGTAGCACAGGCATTGGGGCTCCTTCAGAGGATAGTATTCTGACAAGCCCGGGGTTAGCACCGTGCATGAACCAATACCTATCTATAATCCTTTTAAAGAAGGAATAGTGATGGACTGATGGTGGTGAATCTGCAACCCCACCTCCATGCACTACATTTCAATGAATCTCCCCTAGAAATTCTTCAATCCTACTAACGTGCTTGTCCACATTCATAGCCAAAAATAGCTATATTTTGAGATGGAGGTAGTACATAATAGGGGAATGGATGTCCCTTCGTGTACCTTTTTCTTCCAAATCCAATACAAATAGTTATAAAAAAATTGAAAAAAATGACAATGTACAGTATAGTGACATCTAGCACTCTACCAAAAATCAACTTCAGATTCGACCTACACACTAAAAAACAAAAACGACAAATTCGGGTATCTTTTTTATATCTCATTGTGAGTTGAGTTTGGATCTAAGGTTTTATGGAGTGCTATATATATGCATATGAATGTTCTCAGTTTTTTTTAGAATTTTTCATAATTATTTGGATGGTTTTTAGACAAACAAGGGGACATCCCCTCGAGGGTTTAAAACAGTTTCCATACATAATAGTCATTCCAAAAAATGTTATAGTCCTATTTGACCATTTTGACCTTATTAAATAAAAATTTAACATGAAAGATCCACATTGACTGAGTTGCCACATGTACATGTGCGTTGTTCAAGCTAATTTGCAATAGAAACATGTAAACACGGTAACAAAAATGTGAATAATTAATCAACTGAAAAACCATAGCAAATGCACAAACGCACATGCATATTGAAGTACAAAACCATGAAAAACTACCCATATCCCCTTCCTAAATCTATCTACACGCACCATACAGAGAACAAGACCACCGTAAAGAACCAAGAAACATTGTGTTTGCTTTGCTGCAGAGTCAATATATCTACAGAAGTACCCATGCAAACAAGCGGCTAATTGCTATGCATATTTCACTAGGACAGAGACAGACAAATAGATAGATAATCAGAGCAGCACCGCATACCATGTGGGGGTACTTGTCCTGGTCGACGACTCGAGTGTTCTCAAGCTTGATGTTGAGGTATTGGTCGACGGAGTGGAGCGTGCCGCGGATCGCCAGGTCGTTCTTGAGCTCCACTGTCACCTCCTTCCCCACGAGCTCCTTGAAGTAGGAGAAGAACAGCTGCACAGCAACAAATTAGCAGAACAAAAAAAATCAACACAAACTAACAGAACAAAAAAAATTGAAGTGGGAAGAGAAGAAATCAAGGAGCAGTTAAACAAAAAATAACTAAAAAATTTTTTTACCATACTGGCAGCAGAACCCTCCCCTCCTTAGCTCCGAAGAATCTGCAGACGCAAGAGGCAGGATTAGCACCCAGAGGCGGGATCCCCAAACTTCTTTTTGGGGGGAAAAAACAAACAAACTGTTACTCGTATTAAGGTTTATAAGCCTCTGAAATTAAGAGAAAAACAGCTTCTCCCAGATCTAGAAGAGAAGCTAGGGTTAACGCAGGCAAGCAAATTGGACACGAAAGTGGGCGGGTGTTGGAGAGAGAGATGAATGAGAAAGAGGATGCGGATGCTCTCACCAGGAAGCAGCAGGACGACGGCGCTGCCCCTCCCGTCCCCTGCTCGCGAGAAGGAGATCGGCGCAGGCGCAAGGAGCGGAGGCGAGACCGACCGCCGGAGATGGAGGCGTCGCAGCCGGATCGGTGGGAGGCAAAACCCTAGAAGAGCGCGAGAAGGCGGAGGAGGAGTTGGGTTGGGTTGGGTTGGGTGTTGGCTATGAGATACCAAACAGTGTTATTAGTATGGGCCGGGTTAGGGTGAAAGGCCCATAGCTTGTTACTAACTACATTCTAAACCCTAAACCCTAAACCATTCATATAGGACGTTGTTGACTTTTTATTTAATGTTTGATCATTTCTCTTATTAAAAAAATTATATAAATATTATTTATTTTGTTGTGACTTATGTTGTCATTAAAGAAATTATCATCTTAATTTGTAGTTTTACATACTTATACTAAATTTTTAAATAAGATCAATGGTCAAACTTTATGTGAAAAGTAAATGGTGTTATATATTTTGAGACAGAGGGAGTATCTCATCTGATTTTTTTTGTTCCACAAAAAAGAAAAAAGGAGTGAGACAGCAAGTGGAGAGAGTAAGGGGGATTTTTTTTTTCGGTTGTCCCACTTTTAATTTATCTTTTTTCTAAAATTACCATGCGGGATTTTTTCCCTCCGTTTATTCCCGCTTCTAATTTCTTTTCTTTCTAAAATTATCATGTGGAAAATGAAGTAACGAGTGAGTTTTTATAAGGGTAATGGGATTACTTCATCCCTAGAGCGAGATGGTCTAAGGTTTCAGACCC
This sequence comes from Oryza officinalis, assembly GCA_008326285.1. Classification (NCBI taxonomy): domain Eukaryota; kingdom Viridiplantae; phylum Streptophyta; class Magnoliopsida; order Poales; family Poaceae; genus Oryza; species Oryza officinalis. The sequence goes on from BDMV01000007.1 coordinate 24,663,144, forward strand.
TAACTTTTGGATTTTTTTATATAATAAATATAGTAGTTATTTAAATAGAAGAATTTCATATAGGATGTAATAAGATGATTATAATCCAAGCAGAATTTTTAGTATAGTCTATTCGTTGCTCCGACTTCAAGAAAGATGTATTTTCTTCGTCCATAAAAAATAAATATAGCACGTGATGTAACAGTACTACGAATCTAGAACTAGGGTTATCTTCACTAGATTTCCTTCTAGCATGTAAAACGGAGCAGTTCATAGCGCATAATTAATTAAGTATTAGTTAAAAAAATTTAAACTTAAAAAATAGATTAATATGATTTTTTAAAACAACTTTTCTATAGAAACTTTTTGCAAAACACACACGGATTAGAGTTTGGAAAGCTTGCGCGTGAAAAACGAGGGAGTGAAGTTGGGAAAGTGTTCCAAAGAACACAATCTAGGTTTATTCTGAACATGCTCACATCCCGTACTAAGTTTATTTTTGAGTAAATTGCATATTGGGTCACGTATTATTACCACGGTTTCACATTGCACCATCCCTTAAACATATTTTTACTTTGAGCTATATGATATTACCTTCCAGTTAGGGATACCCCTTCCTCTCCATCTTTCTCCTTCATCCTTGCACAACTCCGGTTAGCATTCCATCCCAGGCAATGGTGGCGCCATCTCAGCGGCAGTCACGGCGCGAGCAATTCGACAGCGCTGGTGGCGTTGGAGCTCAAGCGAGAGCACGATCTCTAGTGTGGCAAATTGGCAGTGTTGAAGATAGAGTCTTTACATGTTTTTTTTTATCTCTAATAGATCACAGGCTATATTCAAAGCTTATCTCTGGCCTCGTCGTGGCATCTATTAAACAAGAACCAGTGATTGTGTCTCTCTCCAATCTATCTCTGTCAAACTTTTCATCAGTGAAGGCAAGCTAGATGCCTCCAAGCTACAGCACCCGCTAAGATGCCCCCGAGCTGGAGGTCAAGCTCCACCATTGTGCCCTTGAACTTGAGCTTAACGGAGTGGGAACAAACGAGAAGCTCCTAGCTGTATCTTCTTCAATTCTCTGCTTCCTCCATTTTTTTTTACTGACTAGAGGACCACCAGTCCAAACTGATACATTTGGTAACGAAATATGGTTCAAAGTGAAAACTTACCTAAGCCCTACTCCAAAATGCCACTTTGGTAACTATATATGACCTAAAATGCAATTCACTCTTTATTTTTTATGGGACAAAACGAGTACATCTTAACAAAGCTGTATCCCAATCAATGGTTTCCTTGGATGCTTTTTATTGCTCCAAATAATTCTAGTCCCGTGCTTTTCTGTCTTCTTCACACAAAAAAGTCGTCACATTGTTTTACAATTGCTTAGGTGTACGTTGGATTGCGTTGTTGCACCCGAGGTAGTTATACCAAAATTTTGAATCTCATAACAGTGCTCCTTTTCATCGACTAGGATTTATCAGCCTTGAGCACTATACATTGTCCTCAAACTTTATCATGGTAATGTGTACTAACATAGCATGAAAGTATCAGGAAAAATATCTTTAATCAAAATTTACACCTCAGCACTTCTTCCATTACCAGTTCGCAAGTACATACGCAAACAATGTTCCCTTCCGCAACCAAACGAAACCTCATGGTATATTTGAGATTAATTCGGTATAAAATGAATGTCCATTCGTTCTCAGCGAGCTAAAATTCCTCAGCCCAAATGCATACAGAACTTGAGGACCGATGGTAAAGGCACCAACAAGTAGTAAAAAAAAAAAAGCCTACAATGAGAATGCCGGGTGCTTCCTTCTTTCCAGGAGCAGGGGACTTAAAAAACAAACACCGAGCTCTTCCTTTCCTAGCTGCAAATTAGTGTCCGGGGCAAGGGCTGGAAGCTGGATCAACTTTACTACAGGCCAGATGACCTGCCAATGCTCTTACCCTCTTAAAATCTGAAATCTGGGTCGACATCCATTGCCCATGAAAATTTAGCAATGAGTGATTTGTTGAAAATCTGTAAAGGCGAACAGGTACTGTCAATGACTAGTAAATAATTAATGTAATCGGTTCAATCGTTTGATTTGATCATATGCCAAATGAAAATTTTACTTTGTTCAGGATGCAATGACGATAGAATATTATCATTTCAAATATTCGGGATTTCTAGTCAAATGTTTTTTGTATGCACAGTTATAGTTTAGTTGACAAGATAAGCGAACAGAATCCCACCCCAATATAAAATGAAGTGTAATCTTGATAAGAACAATGAGGATGTGCCTGTCAACTTTGCATAGGCCCATTCATATGGAAAGAAAAATAGAGTTGTCCTAAAGCACTGTTACCTTCTCGATAGGTACTTCATGGCGTTTGCACCATGCAACAGTAATTCTGGGATCGAGGTAATTGATCTTTGAAGTTCCTAGTGCCACGGTCTTTAAATCCTCTTTAATCTTCTTATCCATCTCCATCTTCTCTATCTTGGTTTCAATCTGAGATATCTTCTTTTCAAACCTGCAAGCAAATTTGGTGAGATTTCTCAACATTGTTTGTTCGTATATATACAAAATTGAGATCTATCTGCGATTGAGATCATTACGCTTCAGGGGCCAAATTTCTTTTTGGTTTCCCATCTTTGTCATTGCCTAGATTCCTTCCTTTCCTTACTTTACCCAAGTCTGCCTTCAATTCATCCCTTTGGGCCTGGAGAAAAGGAAAAAAACAAGAGAGTTTACCAGAACAGGACAAAAGAATGAAATGGTACAGTGTTGGGCTAATCATTTGCAGTGGAAATCCAACCTTCAATTCATCAATCTTCTCATTTAATCTAGTCATCTGGGAATCATGTGATTTTGAGACACTACGCTGATGGTTACAGATTATAGCAACCTGAGTAAACAAGAAGTATGGTTGAGACCAAAACAGGTGATGATAAAAGTTTTTTTCTATTTCTTAAGAGAAACACAATAGACCTCTTTGTTGGCTCGTTGATAAACCGCAATTTTTTCAAGAAGAGTTCCATCTTCTGTTTCTTTGTGCAACTGTAAAATCAACACCGATAGACATACGTTTAGAAAACAAATATTGTAAAATAGCAAGTTACACACTTTAGCTTTAGGTAAACAGAACAGTACAACATACTACTAAAATGTCTTAAACCATGACAAACTTCAATCAATCACTTCATACAGCAGTGAAAGTTTAAGAAAAAGATGTCAAGTTCTATTTGAACTTACAATATCATCCAAGGTGATTGAAGCATTATATGTACGGAACACTTTTGCGGTAAGCCCAGGCATCAAGTCCTTTAGATGAGCATTTAGCCTAGTTGTATCGAGTTTGTCAAAGAGATCTTCTCCTGGTTTCTTGCCTAGAATGAAGATTAAGAAAACAGAAGTCATTCCACTAGAGCAAGGTGAGGAACGGAGGAAAAGAAGAGTTGCAGGGCAGAGAGTTACCAGCACGGAATTCTTCAATTGCCTTGTATACAAGCAGTTCAACCTCTACGGTATTGAAGTATCTTATAGAATCTTTACCAAGGAAGTCGAACTGTAAAGGTTATCTAACATCAGATATCATCTAAATCAAGTTACATATGCAGAATTTATTAATAATGAAGACCAATACCTGCAGTTTATTTGGAGGAACACAAGTAACATTATCAACCTTCAGTGTACAGCAACCAACAGTTTCAGCCTCATCATCGTCCTGAAAAGAATTTGAAGTAGTTGCTACGTAAATTATGTATGTCACTGTAATTCAAAGCTATTTGATAAAGAGAATATTGTTGAAGATTGTGTGCTAACAAAAATAGATTTCTGCACATTATGTTGACCATTATGCAAGATTATGGTGAGCAGCAACAGCTAATCCTAGATACAGTCTTGAAGCAAAATGCTATGTTGCACAGTGTAAATATCCATTCAGAAGAGATGTCGGAACATAAGGCACATATTCCTTTTTTTTTGGCTGGTTGGTTGGTGGGTGAGGGAGATTACTGTGCAAGCTGCACTGATAGCAGAAGAAAAATATCCAAATTCATAAATGCCAGCCAAAGAGTTCAAGTTAGAAAGTACCTTCTCATTGCCTGCCCTAAGGGCTAACTTATCTATAAGGTATGTTGCCACTGCAATTTGCTTCTTTGTCTTATCTTTGCTTCTGAAATCCTTTGTGTAAGTGTCACGAATTTTGTGTATGTGATGCTGCAATGTACAAGCAGAAAAACAATTATTTGTAGATGCAAACTCAAGATCTCCATGACACAAACAATGAACCTTCTCACCTTCAATTTTCGAGACTTCTCATACTTCTCTTTGTCACTTTGACCCTTTAATGCACTGCTTGCTGCCAAGAAAACATACTTGAAATCTTTTTGGCTTATTGGATCATTCCAAAAGGCCAACCATGTAACTGTGTTGTCGTGTTTGACTTCTTTCCAACTGCAGTACACATGACCAAATAAAGAGTGAGCACATGCTAGCAACCCTTTCACAAATATAGATTACACATCAAAGGTAATTGGAAAATTCCCAGTGTACCTTTCTCCAGGTATGGGACATTCTGGGATCGGAGCCCCTTTTCCGATGTTTATTGTAATATCACTTGGTTGAATGCGGCGCTTCAGTTTTCCCATCTAAAATGATGTAATAAAAAGCATCAAAATGATGTCGCTTACTTAAAACAGAACAAGTATATGTACATAAGTATCCATATATACACCTTCGGATGCTCTCCGCGACCCCTGAACAAGCCAGGTGGTTCTACTCTGAAATTGCCAACCTGGAAGGAACAAAGTACTTTAACCCAGAATAATTGTATGCAAAATGAACCTAGTGTGCACAGCAGATAGCAGATGACACAGCTGTCATGTATGTTAAAAAAATAAGAACATCGAGGCAACATTACATGTCATGAGCAAACTAAGTATAACACATTATCATGCATTCTTGACATCTGGTGCAAAATTATTCACAAAATTGAACACTAGGGTAAAACAGAACAATTGCTAGATTATAATAAAAAACGCATTTACCTAACAATAACAGAAGAACGGGGAACAAGAGAAATATCTACAATTACTAGCCATAACTTTTTTTAACTACATTTTCGCAGCACAAAGAAAAATACCTTCTCTTTAACACCATCTACAATAGCCCACATGTACTTCTCCTCTTGTTTCAATTTCTCTTCCTTCAATACTTTTTTCTCCTGCAGAAGAAGAATTTTAAAGATTGATCACTTCCAGACACAACTTTTTATAGATTACCAGTACAAAAAATAAATTCATTCTGCAGAATAAGTCAAAACATGCAGGTTTGTTTTACAGAGCTGTAAACAGATACCTCAGATGTCATCTGCTTCTTTTTCTCCTTCTCTCTTAGGTGCCATTCATAGATCGGGGTGAAATCACAAAGCTCAAACTTCTTGATGATATGGTTTTTACCAAGAATTTTTCTCCAATCAGTGAAGAAGTTGTCAATGAATGTTTGCTTGGATGCATAATCAGTGTCTTTCATCACAGCAAACATGGTGGCAACCTGTAACAGAGATAATTAGTAGAAGAACAATTATCTGGGAGCAAGATATGGATTCAGGAGAACCTGATTAAAATGTCACTCTCAATGGTACGAATCAAAAGATGAAAAATAAAGTAAAAATCAGCCAATGTTCCATATCTCACCTCTTCTTGTTCTGGTGTCAGATCAACAGGTTGCCCGTTGTAAAGCATCTTGACACCATGAGGCTTGTATGGAGGGGGGAAAATGACACCACTGTGCACCAAGGTAGTCCATTTCTGTCCACCACCAGATCCAGGAGGGACCTTCATTGTCTTTGAGAACTGAGAATTTTTCATTGTTTTCTTTGTTTTCATTTTCATTTTCATTTTCTTGTTGTCCTTCTTTAAAGATGAAGGACTCTTCTTTACAATATTCTTTGCAGGTGGCTTGCTTTTTGAAGACTCACCCATTTTCAATCTTTGTGAAAGAGGTACATTGTCATTGTCATCCGCCTTGGGTTCTCTTTTGACACTTGCAGACGCAGAAACATCTGAAGGCCTTGCCTTCTTGAGAGCTGAACTTGTTTGATTATTATTGTCAATTGGCCTTTTAATTGAATTTCGTGATGTGCTCGCGTCATTGTTTGACACCTTGCTGGAAGAACTTGCTTTTAGACTTGCAGACAGAACCTTGTCCTTTGAACTTGAGATATTTGCAGATGCATTGCCAGTAAATTTCGAAAATCGGGTAGCCAATGGCTTCTCATCCTCCGAATCGTCAGAAACATTACCTCCCCTTTTCAGAGCAGCATTAGTTGGCAACCTGCTGGCCAGTGGTTTATCGTCCTCTGAATCATCACCAGGTTGCTCAATTTTAGGTGTAGTTTTCAGTACAATAGCCTTATTTGCACTACTCGAAGGCGTTTTTGTTGAGTTTATCTTGAGACTCAATGGTTTATCATCATCTGAATCGTCTGCTGTCCCACTTCCTACAGCAGGTTTCTTCAAATTTCTATCCTCGACCTTTCTCCTTAATCCGATTGGCTTATGGTCATCTTCTGAGTCATCCGACTTATCTTCCACAAAAGGTCTTTTCAATTTACTCTTATCCACTGAGTTACTATTATGGCTACTATGTTCTTTGGAACTGTTCGGCTGTCCTGATCCCAAAGGTCGAGGGTTTGGACTGCTTGACTGCGGCCTCTGTTGCAATGGCCTCGAAACACCAGTCAGCCCATTCTTCTGTTGATTGGAAGCAACAGCCTTAGGGCTCCTAATAGGTCCAGCATTCCCTGATGAGCCCTCCTGTTTTGTGGGGGTGGGCCTGTTCTTCACTGAGGTGCTCGACCTCTTGAAGGAGATCGGACCTTCCTCGTCGTCGTTGTCAAACATAACAGGATCGACAACAGCCATCGATCCCTCGCGTCGGCTGGCAGATAGAACAAATATGCTAAGTCAACCACACCTGCAAACAAAGCGAACTCATGTAAGCAACCTGAAGATAGCATTCCACCGTTCCAACACAATGCACAAGTGCAATATAATGGATGAACCATAGCAATTTATGCGCAAATCTAATCATCGGAGCTCCTATATCGAAGTAAAATGTCTCCAGAATAAAGTTTCCATCGCATCCCAACCCACGCAATCATCCTTTTGAGTCTTCCCCACCGATACACCACCCCACAAACACACCCAATTCCAGCTCAGGACGAGGTTTCTTCCCTCGGCGACATCAATACAGCAATCAACACGATCGATGAGACCAACCAAACCACCCCACCCCCAAACCAACCCCCTCAGATCGGCTGCCGCCCGGACGAAACGAAACACCCGCCTCCTCCTCCCCCCGATCCACCGCACCATCCCCCATCGCGCCCACCGGCGCAAGCCCTAGGGAGGGGGGGCCCGCCCCGATCACGAGCCCTTCCGTAACCCGACGCGAGGGGGAGAGAGAGAGAGAGAGAGAAAGAGAGAGAGGAGATGCTCACCTGGGCGCGCGACGACGTGCGCTCCCCGGGAGCGGCAGAGAGCCACACCTTGCGGATCTTCGCCCTGCCCTCCGGCAGCGGCGGCGGCGGCGGCGGCGGCGGCGAGGCGGGGAGCTAGGGTTAGGGCTGAGCTTATCTGTGTCTCTCTCTCCTCGCCTCCCGCTCTCGTATTTCTATCTCGCTCGCCTCGCCCGCGCCGCTCCGACCCCTCTCCCTCCCTCTCTCGCCTTGCGTTTTTTTTTCCTTTCCTTTTTTTTCCACCTTTCCGCCTTGTATTTTTTCTCCCTTTTTTTTCCTCTCCTTCCAGAGACGGATACAGAGAGAGAGAGAGACGGGTTCGCGTCGCGGACAGGAGAGGTGCGTGGGTCCCACGCACAGTGAGGTAAACGGGTCGTGCGGGCCCCAACTGGCAGGTGGTCGAACGCTACCTGTGGGTCCCACGTGCAGTGAGAGGCCCGCGGGCAGAGGGGATGCGTGGGCCGTGTAGGGCCCACGGGCAGTGCGTGGCTTGGGCTTTCGGGGCACGCGTCGGCGCCGCTGCAACGGAACGGAACGGAACGGACGTCATACGCGGCACGGGGGTGCTGGGCCCGCATGTCGGTGAGAGAGGATGCTTGTGGATTGGGATAAGGTGGAGTGGGACCCGGGGTTTTTTTTTTTTGGAAAGTGGTGTTTGGATAGTTTAGTCAGGGACTAAAATGTTTAGTCATGTGACTAATCTTTAGTCACCTCCTGTTTGAAGAAGGCGACTAAACTTCATTTAATGCTATGAAAAAAACAAATTTGTCCACATTCAATACTTGATCGAGTGGAGGGAGGGGAAAGGAAAGGGTACTACGTGGAAACTTTCTATTTTTGCCCAATTTTAGTCACCATAAGCTGGGGTAGAGGTGACTAGAGAATTTTAGTGCATTAGTCATTGTTAGTCATCCATATTTGACATTTTGGTAACTAAAAAAGATTAAAAAAGAGGTGACTAATATTAGTCACTGTCACACCCTGAGGTTCTCCCAAATCGTAAAAAATTAAATTTAATAATTTATCTGAGAAATTGTTGAATTAAATCTGGAGAAAAACCCAATTAAATAATGCTTTTAAAGAAGTGGAAATGGCAAGGTGAAATTTTTCTTGAGTTCCCCATGTCAAAATACATTAACAGGATTTTTAGTGGAATTTTCAGAGCCCTAAAAATAATTTTAACCAAATAAAAACCCTCAAGCGCAATAAATAAATCCCTGGGAAAAATTCCTTTTCTTTTTCCTTTTCTTTTTCTTTTTCCTCTTCTCGGGCCGTCGGCCCTTTTTCCCCTCGGCCCAAGCCGAGCGCGCCGCCCGCGCGCCGCTCTCCTTCCCTCCCGGACCGGCCCAGCCGGCCCAGGCCGTTTCCCCCTCCCGGCCCGGGCCGCCTTTCCCCCCCCGGCCCAAGGCCGCCGCGCCTCCCCGCGCCTCTCCTCCTTCCGGGCCGGCCCGAGGCCACGGCCCGAGCCGCCCGGAAGTCCGCCGCGCCTCCCTCGCGCCGCGCCCGCTGACGCGTGGGCCCGCGGCCGAGTCCGCCTCCGCCACGGCCGGCCGCCGCGCCGCCCGCGCCGCCGCGTTTCCCGGCGGGACTCCCGCCGCGCGCCCTATTTATTTCCCCCCCCCCGAGGCCGCCGCCCCTCGTTTTCCCCGCGCCGCCGCCGCCCTAACCCTAGCCCGTGCGCCGCCGTCGCCGAAGCCGCGCCGCCGCCTTTTCCCGCCGTCGGTAAGCGCCGCCGCCGCCCCTTTTTCCCCTCTCCGTCGCCGCCGTTCGCGCGCCGCTCCGCCGCTCGGTTGCCGCCTCGCGCGCCGTGCGCGCCGCCCGCGCCGCCGCTGCCGCGCGCACCCGCCGCTGCCCGCCGCCTCCCGTGCGCCGCCGCCGCGAGCCGCCGCCCCGCCGCCGCCCGCGCCGCTCGGCCCCAAACCCTAGCCGCCGCCCGCGCGCCTCAGCCGTCGGATCGGCCACTCGGGCCGATCCCGACCGCCCGCTCCCGTCCCGCGTGGCCGCCACGTGGGCGCCGCGTGGCTGCCGCGTCGGCGCCACGTGGTGCGCAGCCGCCGCCGCGGCTGACGTCAGCCCTAGCCGCTGACGTCAGCGATGACGTCAGCCCTAGCCGCTGACGTCAGCAGTGACGTCAGCCCTAAGGGTTTATTGCGCAATAATTAATTAAGGATTTTTCTGTTTTAGTAAAAACACAGATAACTTCAAAAATTCATAACTAATTCATCCGGACTCCGTTTTAGTCCGTTCAAGTCTCAGAAAATTCATAAAAATGCAGAGAATCCTTTAAAAATAGTTTTGTTCTTTGTTTCAGTAGACTTATAGCATGTATTGTTGTTTGCTTTGTTTGTCGTGTAGATTCCGGTAATTCCGATTCTCCGGTTTACTTCGAAGTCGTTGCCGAAGTCGACCAGCGCAAGAGCAAGGCAAGTCATACTTATTCATTTGATCATGTTGTACCTAAATTGCGAAACAGTCTTATTTTTCTCTAAATACTGCATTGTTTTATAATGTCATTTATGGGATAGTTTACCTATTGTACTCAGCCTTATATTGCAATTACCTTATTCCTTTGATAGCTTGGGAAATAATTTGAATAGTTGCTACAATAGAACTTGCTTAGCCCTGCTTAGAAACATTAGCTCACAATTGGGATATTTAAAGCTTCATTAATACTTAATGATGGTTATTTCATGTTGGCTCGCGATGGTTAATCGTGGGTGATTAATTAAATGTTTCAACTAAAATATTGATTAATGGTGGGTTGTGAGCACATGGTTTTGATGGTCGTGCTCATGACAATTAAGGACCGGTTCGCGGGAAACCCTGGAAGAAGAACCGTGCGTACCACAAGCCAGCGTGGGCAACGGCTGGACTTGAAGTGTAGCTTTCCTCTAGCCGACGTACATTGGTTAGGGTGAGCGTGATGGAGTTTGGATGGGCCCGGCGAGGGTCTATGCGGCTACCGGATTCACCAAGGCTCGAGGGGGGGCTGCCCACTGCCTTTTGAGGAGTGGGGGCGAAACCCGAGGTGGTACGATTGGTTAGAGGGGGTTATGCGAAGGGTCCTGTCACAGCTCCTTTTCCGGTATACCGTGGTGGTATGTCGGCGCACAGTAATGTGTTGTAGGACTGTGTCTTGTGGGTACAGATGTACACCTCTGAGCAGAGTAAAACTATTCGAATAGCCGTGCCCGCGGTTATGGGCGATCAACCAGATTCACCGTGATTAGTTGAACTCTTAAATAATTTGACTTAATGGAAATGGTTTAGCTCAGGTCGATGGTTGGGCCTGTCGCAACGTGGTGTAGCGTTGGACAGTGATGGTTTAATTATGACTAACTAATTCAACTGTTTTACTGTTTTCAACTATTGTTTTTAAATGCGTATTTTATGCAAAATAACCATTGCAACTCTCCTTTGTTATTACTTGCATCATTATTTTCCTTTCCGGTATGACTTGTTGAGTACAGTGGGTAGTACTCAGTCTTGCTTTATTTTTCCCCACACCAGAGTTGGAGGTTGTTTCAGAGGAAGACTTTTCAGAAGGGTAGGCTTGTTGCTATCGTCGAGGAATGCCTGTGGTTTGGAGTCGCTACGTTGCGAGTGTTTAGTTTATTAGAGTAGTTGTTTCCTTTTTCCGCTGCAGTTTTGTAAGAGATTTTTATTGTTTTGTAAGACGTGGATCTGTATGGCAACTTTGTCATTTGTGTACCCTGGCTGGTCCTGGACAGGGGTTTTAATACACAATTTGCTTTGGAAATTTTGGTAGTGAATTTCTGGGCGTGACAGTCACCCCTCATCCAAACACCACCTAAAGTTGTGGATTATGTGTGTACTTGAATCAATGGAGTGTGGAATAGTGTTCGTGATTATTGTGCTTTGTGCTTTACTAATTTGGATTAGCCTTTTAATATTCAACCTAACAATACATATTTATATTCCTAATGTTTAGTTGCTAATCCTGTGAACAAATTATCGATCAGTTAGACAAACTAGCTAAATTTAGCTGGTTGTTTTTTTATGTTGGTGTAAGATTTGAAGTGCCTTGCAATCAAAAGTGAGATTTAGCTCTCGTTCAAGAAGGAAGCTTTATTGTAATTTGAGACGAATTGGCTCCCAAAAGTTAGAGCTTTTTTTTTCAAATACCAATCATAGCTACGGAATCAAATACATGTGTAACTGAACCAAATCTAGACTTAGGCTTTGCCATAAATATGATTAGTAATTTGGCAACTGTATGCTTTCGAGTAAAAAAGAACAATTTTCAAAATATATTTTGATCGGAAACTTAGATGCTACTTAAACACAAAATTATGGGTTGTTTATATTTCTGCCAAAATAAAATTTTCCAAAATTTGGCATAGCCAAAATTTTGGTAATGGATAACATTGTCAAGTTTTGATAGGGTAACTTATTTTCGATGTGTTTAGTTTGGTAGCCACACATAGGCTACCAAATTTTGGTAACATTTGGAGTACCGTATTTTGTTTGTGATGTTGCCAAATTCTTGTGGGTGTTATCCATATTTGATAACAAAATAAATTCAACCATATGTTTTGGATTTTACCAAAAAAGGGTTGGTTTAAAACAACATCAATCTAAACAAACTCTATGTTATTCCCTTTATTCCAAAATATAAGACACAACTACTTTATTTAGATATTCCATAATATAAGGTGTATGTATGCAATTAACTAGCACCTCTTCTCTACTAAATTATTGATTTTTAAATCCTTCACCCTCAAGATTTTTAATTCTATTGGATGCATGCATTATACTTATTAGAGTGATCTAAACGAGAAGGTGATAATAAATATTTTTTGGTCTTTGAATTAAGGGTGGTTATGCCTTATATTTTGAAATGAAGGGAGTAATTTATATTGCCCTTGGCCATTAATTAGAAAATGCTTAGTTTTATTAGAAGAGATACCAAAAATTCATCCTAAAAAAGTATTTTTGGAACCCTAAACAAATTTTGAAGTGTAAAAATACTCATCTTTCCCAGAGATGACCTAAAATTGAATTTCTAAAACTAAAATGTTGGGACCATGTAAAACTACTAGAAGAAATATGTTCCCCAACGATTGCAATCGTCTGTCGCCCGTTCCAGTTGAAGGGGAACGACAAGGACGCTCGAGTTATGAAGAGCCAGATATATAGAGATGTGGTTTCCAAGTTTTTGGGCATGACACCTCACTGGAGAACAGGTGGAGCCTTTTTTTCCCTAAACAATCCAAAATTTTGCCACATTACATTTCATAGCCAACAATATTAATTAACTATTATAGTCAGTACAAAATGGTTCAGAATATAAAACATCACATAAAATAATCTTAATGTCGACCAACAAATTTCACACATCTTTAAATTGATTTAGGATGCTATCGCGCCATCTTTCTTCAACCCCAAATTTGACCATGTTTTAAAAGAATCACAAACAACTCAATGTGTAGCCTCAGGGCCCACATGTCATCCTCCAATTACACACCATTTTTTATTGCATTTCTTTTATATAGTGAGCTAAAATTTTCATATATGTCATGGTTTGAGTTCCATATCCGAAAAGGAAGAAGAAAAAAAAAAGAGAAGACAGATCCAATTGCCAACTCCTATGTACACGTCACAATCGTTTTTTTATCCCTTCCCTTGGAGCTGGGCCTCGTTGGTATCGAAACATCGACGTAGGAGCCTTGGCATCAATAAACAAAACCTTAGTGCTGGACATGTTCAATGACCAACTTGCCCTTACCAACACCTAGTATTATTTTCGATAAATAGATGGGATCAACGGAGTAAAACGCCCTACTATATAAGCTGCACTTAAATTTGATTTTACGACTCAAGTATTATAGTGAATTTAGAGGTAGTTTTTGTTTACAATAGTATTTGCTAACACGAGAGGTGCTAAGTTCTTACTCAAATTATTTTTCAGGGCTTTCATTATATGTCATGGTTTAGCCTAAAAAAGCTGAACCAATAGCATAAACTAGAAAACCTTTTTTTTTTTGTACTCTTGAAGAGCTTTTGTTTCTCATCGAACATGTTTTCATAACATGATTGATAACCCATAAGAGCATTTGATGACCCAGGTGGGTGTGAAAAATGTGAATTTGACACATTAAGGACTTCCTTGAAAAAAAATTACAATATTTTTTCCAAAAAATATTCAATTTATGTAAAATTTCAAATTTTTTTTTTCAAAAAGGAGCCCCAACGAGAACTTGTGTAGTCCTATGAGACATGGAATTTAGCTGAGTTAACACTTCAGAACACCTGATGAAAAATCTGCAAAATTCTCAAACTCTTCCAAGGGCAAAATAGTCATATCACAATTATAATTCTCATTAATCCTCTCTTCCACAGTTCCACTCCTCCCTCACTCCTCCCCCACAGTAGCATCTCGCCATTCCTCCGATCCCCACCTCCAATGGCGCTCTCCATCTCCGCGCCGCCGACCTCCTCCTCCTCCTCCCTCCTGCCGGCCTCCCTCCAGGTACGCTCTCCCGCTCCGCCGCCTCCTCCTCTCTCCAACGAGCTCTCATTTGCCCGGTTCGGCCGCTCCTCGCGTCCGTTTCACCCGTTCTTGGTCACCGCCGCCGCTTCTTCTTCTTCAGGTCGGCAGGTGGAGCTCGTCGGTCAGGCCCGTAGCCTTTAGCCTCCGGAGGCCGGTTCTTGCGGCCCGTGTGGCCGCCGGTGGCAACGCCCCGTCTTCTTCCGTGGACGGTAAGGCTGCTGGCATATGGTGCTTGTCAGTTCTCTCCTTCATGGCTTCCTGTGATTCGAGTTACTGATTTGCTTCGATTGGTTGTAGAGGTGGTCACTGAGCTCGATGCCGTGGCCAGCTTCAGCGAGATCGTGCCGGACACCGTCGTGTTCGATGACTTCGAGAAGTAATGCTAGTTGCTTCTTAGCTATTATCCCACCATTGAATTTGGCTGTCCGATCCAAGTTAATAGAATGATAGTTCATAGGCTGCTCTGTTGATTGGATTCAGGTTTGCGCCGACCGCTGCCACGGTGAGCTCGTCACTGCTGCTCGGTATCGCTGGCCTCCCGGATACAAAGTTCAAGGTGAGGTGCTGCTGAAATGTGAAGCCAATCAAGCACTGGAAGAGAGACAGTTGACTAATTTTCAGACTTTTGATTTTTGTAGAGCGCTATAGATACGGCGTTGGCAGACGGTGAATGTAACACGATGGAGAAGCCCGAGGACCGGATGTCCTGTTTCCTAACCAAGGTTTGCATATTGCATTTCAGTTCCAATGTAAGCAGTTCTGTTTGTCGGATAAGTTGAGCATGGAGGAATTTGGCAGGCCCTGGCAAATGTTGGAGCTGAGTTGGCTCATCTAGTCCCTGGTCGGGTGTCGACTGAAATAGATGCTCGGTTGGCTTATGATACCCAAGGAATTATCCAGAGGGTATGAGCTTCTTCCTTCTTTTTGTTGTTCATGCTGCTTGCCTGAAATATTTATCCTTAGGGGAAAAAAATCCTCTGTGATCTGCAGTTGCAGTTCCGTGAAAATTATTTGATATGCGTATATTCAGGTGCATGAGCTTTTGAAGCTATACAATGATCATGATGTCTTATCAGAACGCCTGCTGTTCAAAATTCCGGCTACATGGCAAGTAAGTAGTATGCAACACAGTAGTTGGCAAGTTGCCGGGTTGTACCTGCTGCCATTTCCCATCTTTGTAATCGATGTGTTTTCCACTAGGGTATAGAGGCCTCAAGGTTGCTTGAATCTGAAGGGATTCAAACACATTTAACATTTGTGTACAGGTATATACATATACTTTGCCTAATTTGATCATGGCCCTATTTCTTGTAGTGGGCAATTGTATAGATGCTGGGTGTGTGGCAATACTTATCTTTTGTGTGGGGTTAGAGAACCGCCTTCAATTTGTTTAGTATAAGATACTTCAATAAGTATAAGGGATCTAATAAAGATTGTTTCTTATCATCATGCGTTACTTTTTAATGATGGCTGAATTACATTGTAAGTATACATTTTGCTTTATGATAACAGAAGAAGAGGTTTTCTATTGAATTTACCTGGTGAATTATAATTACTCAATTAGGCCTGACTAGTTACTGTTGATAACAAGCTTATCTATAAAGGACTTGCACTATTGCAGGTGCATAAAAGCCATAAACTTTCTCTTCAATTTACATATGATGGTATTGTTGGAGAGAGATTTGTTTCTCTGCAGACTGCAGGATGTGTAGCTCACCTAGTAGTTAGTAACTGAGAACTCGTAATCATTGTTTTTTGTGGCTGATCATTCTTCTTCAGTTTTGCCCAAGCAGCAGCTGCAGCACAAGCCGGTGCATCTGTTGTACAGATCTTTGTGGGACGTGTGCGGGTAAGTTCATCAGACCCTTTCCTTCATGGGCTTATGCTAAATTGAAAATTTTATGCTGACCACAAATTATGCAGGATTGGGCAAGGACTCACTCTGGCGACCCAGAGATTGATGAGGCTTTGAAGAAAGGAGAAGATGCTGGGCTTGCTTTGGTTAGCACTAAATTACCTTTTAATTTATGATTGTTCCTACAGAATTCTATCAATATGAACTAAAGTAGCCACATTTTGAAAATCTTGATAACTGACTATTTGAGCTCAACTAAAATATATTTAGTCGATTAGAGGTTGTGTACTTAACTATATCAGGTAATATGAACTGTGCTTGGGTTGATTCTAGGACTTGGCATATTTTAGACTCCATTTGGTTCTCATCATCAACAATTTTGAGCAGACCATGTGTTAATCTGGCACGTTGCCCATGTTATAGTGTAATTGATAGAACTCATATAACTGAATAATTAGTGACAATTATTGAGGTTATCATTAATAAAGGGACTATGAATGAAGCACGTTATACTTATCAAGCGATCACGTTTTCTCAATTCGATGCTGAACTAAACATTTTCTGTTTACTCTCTCTATGTTTTACATTCCTTACTTTTTCTGCAGCTGCATAAGTATTTAGTTCTCCATATAATTCTAGACTGTAATGCAGGTGAAGAAAGTGTACGCCTACATTCACAAAAATGGGTACAAAACAAAGTTGATGGCTGCTGCCATACGCAACAAGCAAGATGTGTTTAGCCTCCTGGGGTATTTTTCTGATTACAGATCAAGATTGATGGCCATGGATGTTATTTTGTACAGAACTAATATTTCTGAAATGTAGGATTGACTACATCATTGCACCTCTGAAGATATTGCAGTCTCTGGAAGAATCTGTCACTGATACTGACGTGAAGTATGGTTATGTCCCAAGGTTGACTCCTGCTCTTGGCAAGACGTACAACTTCACCGAAGAGGAGGTTTGCTCACTTATCCTGGATTTTGTGCAGAGTCTTATATCATGCATTCTGTAGCTCCACCAAACTACTCACTGTACGAGAGTCCTATTAGGGGTGTGATGTTTTATCTAAAATATATAGGATCTTCACTTGTCATGTGCTTTTCCACTACTAGAGATGGAATAAGGAAGGAAAATAATATTTGGACTGTTTAGATCACCCTTAAAAGGTCATGTTGAAGCTCGTAGTAGGTGTAATCATGATTCACCAAACAGTTACTAGAACTATACAATCAGGTCATTGACATCCTATAAGAAGAGGAAAAATAAAACAAGAGAAGATAAGTGATTATATTTTTGATATGGCACCTTCATGCTAACTGTTCATATTTCGAATGATACCACAAATGCAGCTTGTGAAGTGGGACCAATTGAGTCTAGCAGCTGCAATGGGGCCAGCTGCGGAAGAACTACTTGCTTCTGGGTTGGAAGGATATGTGAACCAAGCACGCCGTGTGGAGGAGCTATTCGGGAAGATCTGGCCTCCTCCGAATGTTTGAACACACTCTATGATGAGGACCAGACCATACCACATTCTATTCCAAAGAATAATAACAGCAGCCACGGACAGTGCTGGCCGGCATTTGCTCGTTACCTTCAAAGCCACACTCTTCTCTTAGCCTGTCTGTGTCTGTACTTTGTAGACTTGTAGGTCTCTAGCTATCTAGCAAATCTCACGATGACATGTCAAGAACATCTTTGTTTTCTTCTCGCAAAGATTGGATACAGATTTTCTCTAGTGTTTCATTAGCCCAGAGATGTGTACCATGAAATTTCACCCAAATGCTCTGCTGGATTGTTCTGAAGTCTGAACTGAATCTTCAGAGTTGCAGTTACTTATCACTACGTCTTTTTGTAAAAAGATGGTTGCCATCAGCTAGTACTGTGAAATCCTATTTTCAGTAAAATGGAAGAAATGCTGATGAAAAAAATGCTGATCAAACTTGCTCTTACTTTTCAGAGTAATCCTGTGTTCCTTTTCTGTCATGGGCCTGACATCCCTGTCATTCCAAATGCCAATTCTTACCTAATACTAGGAAGCTGGATATCTGCTCTGGTTGGATGCTGGTTAGCTCAGGAATCACACTGCTGGCATGAACTTACTAGTTCTTGTCATACAGTTATCATTAACATACGTATTTGTTTTATACCAAATAGGCATACATTGGAAACGTTTCAGTAGTCCGAGCAAGATCAGTTGGACAGGCCGGTGGTTCACGCCTATCCAGTGATGATGAAGTCAGCATTTAATAAAAAAAAGTTCAAATAACATAATACTCCCTCCATAAAAAAAGTCTCAAGTTTATTTTTTTATCACTAGGACCAAAGAAAAATTAACTATCTGCATTCTTGCATTTAACAAATACCAAATAATTTATGCATGCAAACAACCAATAAGTATTAAGATGGTTGTTTGGTTCTGATCAACAATTTAGTCTAGCATTGTAAAACGAAAAGATAATCTTTTCATCTAAGTCTTGGGTGTATAAAGATTACAAATATGACCATCTTGTTTAAAAAAAATCAGAAAATAAAATATGCTTAAATTTCTTGGATAAAGGGAGTAAAGGGCAAAGTGCAGTTTTGTCCTATTTTTCACCACAAACTACAAAACTAGTCTTTTTTTTTACCCGCAACTAAAAACTATACATAACACCCTGAATACTCCCCCAACTGTCCCGCAAAAACCTTAATGAATGATATAATAGTTTTTTTAAGCTCCTACTTAACATGTCTTTGACTAGCTAATATTATTAAGGCTGTGTTCGGATGGATGTGTCAGGAAGAAATTCCCTCCGCATGAAAAACGGAGCGACTAATTAGCACATGATTAATTAAGTATTTACTAATTTTTTTTGAAAAATGGATTAATATGATTTTTTAAAGCAACTTCCGTATAGAAACTTTTTGCAAAAAACATACCGTTTAGCAGTTTGAAAAGCGTGCGCGTGAAAAAAGAGATACGTGAGTTGGGAAAGTTGGAAAAGAACTCTAGTCTTATAAGTACGGAGGGAGCAATAGTTTTGATCGATGTGACTGGTTTCAACTAGAATGAACTTCGATTAAGTGGCATTTGCATGGTGTGAACGGAAGAAAACCCAGTTCAAACAAAACCATAAGAACATGTCCCAAGGTGCTTCTCGTCTGGTTTGGTTTAAGAACTTAGAGGTGAAATCCAACCCGTTTTCAGGGTGAAAAATGGATTTTGAGTAAAGATCAAGGACTAAAAATAAACTTTACCCTTAGAGGTGTCCCCTCAAGTCGCCTCTCATCATTTGCTATATGGTTAAGGTGTGAAAAAAAAGAACAAAGCAACCAAAAATAGTTTATGAGTAAAATTTTTATATTTATGTTTTTAGTGATTTAAAGCCGATGCCAAAAAAATTACAATGAGAAAACCTCAAAATCAACTCTAAAATTAAGTTTAAAAATTTAAAATTTAGTTACGGCTGATAAACTAAACAACCAAATGATATGATAGTGTACTAATGTTCAAAAAATATTTTATCGTGTTTGTAATTTTGCGATACGGCATATAGTAAACAATTTGTATAACTCCATGTTTATAAATACTTTACTATTATTTTAAAATAAAATGCCATATTAGTTTTTGACTGTACATTTTTTTTCATGTTGTGTAAGCTAAGAAAGCTTTTGAAGTTGGATAAGTATATATTATTAAAAGGAAAACCTTTCAGGTTAGTTTTTTTAAGAAGACCATGAAGTACCATATAATTGATAAAAACACCCTGTGGTCAGTATTTTCAGCAATAAAAATTCGTATAACAGTACAACTTTAGCTTCACCAATAACCATAACTCTTCACTGAACGTCCTTGCACTGAGGTAACACATCACATGACTAGTTCGCTCGAGAAAAATATGTACCTGAGCGTAATTTATGGAGAATTTAACTAGTTCATACCAATATACAAAACACAGTGGCTTCAATATTCGTGACCATTAACACTGTCATACGACTTATAACTCTCCCATGCAACAATATATGAGTTAATCCACTGCGCCCCTTAGATCACTACGATTGCGATTGGCTAGATTACATGTAACTGTATAAGTATAGATTGCGATTGGCTAGATTACATGTAGTTGTACAAATGCATTGGTTCGCCCTAGTGTTATATCGTTACATCTACATCATTGTAGCACTTGTGAAATATCACACCATATGAAAGATCACGTGAAAAAAATATAAGAGACACCAGCTAATATTTCATTGTAGCACTTACTATAGCCTATAAATAATTAAACCAAATCTTAGGCTGGAGTGATTAACTTCATTTGGAAGTAAATTAAAGGCTCCTCTACAACTTCCCTTTTTACATTCCACCATGTAAAAAATGGTTTCTCTTTCCTCTACACATTGCTGCATAGCCTTTTTTATCCCTTCACTCCTCTCTCCTCTCTCCTCTCCCATTTTTTTTTTCACTTCAAAACCCCACACACGAGAGAGAAAAACCAAACCAAAAACCCTCCCTTTTCCTTCCTCTCCTCCCCTGCAGAGAGAGAGAGAGAGAGAGAGAGTGGGGGTGGGGGGGGGGGGGGAGAAGAGGAGTTCGTGGGATGGCGGCGGCGGCGGCGGTTGCGGCGGTGGTGGTCGCCGCCGTCGTGGCGGCGGCGTCGTCCGCGGCGGCCGGCGAGCCCACGCGCGAGGTGCGATGGGAGGTCGGGTACATGACGGTGGCGCCGCTCGGCGTCTCGCAGAAGGTTGGTGGCGCGAGCACGTATGCCGCGCCATGGCGTGTGCTCTGTTCTTGATTTGTTCCGAGATTTTTGGCCGCCTTGTCTGATTTTATTTTTATTTTTTGTTTTCTCTCGGACATGTCCTTCTCTTTTTCCATCGATTCTGCGCGAGTTTCTCGGGTGGTTTCAAATCGAAAAAACGTCTCCTTTTTTGCGCGGTTTTGAGGTATGTTTGATGAATCTGGGTTAAAAAAATGCTTCATTTTTTCCCCGGATTGCGTTGGCGGTTTCGATCGCATGATCTCGTCTCGTCGTGGCAGTTTCTGTTCCTTGTTCCTGCAGGGGTTGTGATACACGTTGATCTGTCCTAATAAAAGACAACGTAACCGCATTTCCTCCGAAAATAAATCTGATCCCGCAAACTTTGCAATTTTATCGTCGATAAAAAAAGATCAACATTGCGTACAAAAGAGAGGGCAATAATGATATGATCTTTTCTGGGTTGGATTTCTGACTCTGTTTCTTGTTGATTTTGATCCTTTTGAGTTTTTGTTCATCTGCGAAACAGGCTGCTTGTTGATTTTGATCCATTTCGAGAGAAAACAGAACACACTTACACACACACACCCCCCAGATTTGAGATTTACAGATAGAAAATCTGGAAAAAGATTTGCGTTTGGAGACAATTCTTGTGCTAGAGATTGTTTTTCTGATGGCATCAATGCAAATACTTGATTTTTTGCAGGTGATCGCGATAAACAACCAGTTCCCGGGCCCACTCCTGAACGTGACAACCAACTGGAACGTGAGGGTGAACGTCCAAAACAACCTGGATGAGCCCTTCCTCCTCACCTGGTATTTACTAATCCTGCATTTCAATTGCATAAATCCAAAATTGAACAAGCTGGACTAGAAAATTAGTGTTAAGAATTTTTATAGTCCTGTATTACTGAAAACGTGCACCCTGATTTTCAGTTTCCGTTTCTGGTGAATTAAACAGCACATTCATAGTAGGATTTTAGCTGTACATTTCCATTCTGTGGGGGCCTCTTGGGCTTCATATTAGGCATGCATGGTGCATTTGCGGCATCTATGGGTTTAATTACTTGTGCCATACTGTCTTGTAGCCATAGATGTCTATGGTATATTGAGAATTTGAGATAGGAAAATAGGATAGGCACATCACTGTACTTATCCATAGGTTTCCCTTTTTTTTGCTCAAGTTCATCTATGCATCATGCTCGTTATATATCATCATTGAGATCATAATGTTGATAACTTAATGGTAATATGCCATTTTATCCCATCACAAAGTTTTAACAAAAATCCATTTCATGTGTTTTTATTGAATTACTAACCAATACAATTTCCAGCATCCTGTACCCGATCTGCATTGCACTTTGCAACTGAAAACAATGTTGGAAATGTTAAGCCATACACAATAGTAACATGTAAAATGCCAAACAATAGAGGGTCCTTTTGCAAAATTTCCTTTTAAAACTGTGGCTAGGCTTGCCTGCAATGGGTGGGTGAGCCATTGGCGCCAAATTTTCTCTGCATTGGAGAGCTCAGAGCTCACCTCTCTCTTGGTCATGGCAGGGATGGCATCCAGATGAGGATGAACTCATGGCAGGACGGCGTCGCCGGCACCAACTGCCCGATCCCTCCCGGGTGGAACTGGACCTACCAGTTCCAGCTCAAGGACCAGATCGGCAGCTTCTTCTACTTCCCTTCGCTTGGCCTCCAGCGAGCCGCCGGCGGGTTCGGCCCGGTCACCGTCAACAACCGCGCCGTCGTGCCGGTCCCCTTCGCCCAGCCGGACGGCGACATCACCTTGTTCATCGGAGATTGGTACACCAAGAGCCACGTCGTAAGCTCCGTGCTCTCTTCTGTCTGTCTGTGACTGCAATTTAGTTGACACTGACACTGTTAAGTGTTCATAAATCGTCGAGGAGAGTGATTAAGTTGCTTTCTTGACATCTCAACTATGTACTGATTTTTCTTGGTTTATGTTGCAGACATGGTTATATGTAGTAATGTAGAGCGATACTTAGATCTGTACTTTCTGAAAAAAAATAGAGAATTCTTGTGTTCATCATACTGGAATTGTGATACAGTATGAAGTACAGTGATATTTTGATCTATGGATAAGCTATGATGCTTTAATATTTGAAGAAACGTTTTTATCTGTTCTTCTTTGAATGTGAGAAGATATCTCTGTCCAATGTAGGAATTGAGGAAAATGCTAGATGATGGTAAGGATCTCGGGATACCGGATGGAATTCTGATCAATGGGAAAGGCCCTTACAGCTATGACAACACATTGGTTCCAGAAGGCCTTCAACATGAAACTGTTGGAGTTGAGCCAGGTAAGCACACTTAGTTATTTTTTCCCCCTCATATTTGCCTTATCATTAGTTTTCTGCATTACCTATTAAGCCTGATTTAGTTTTACAGTGGATGCATTGCCAAACATTATAGATTTGTAGTCAAAATTTGGAAAAAAAGTAAAGAATCATACTTCCTCAGATGAAAAAAATGACATCATACCAATTAGTATTGATCATAAATAGTTGAAGATCAGCTTTCATCAATTCTGTTATTTTGAAGCAGCTTAGTACAGATTTTTCAGTGTCTGAATGTCTTGCTGCATTTACATACAGATATCAGGATGTTAATAAAGATGTATATCACTGATCAGTTATCAGGATTACTGCAAAAATCTTTATCAGTCATGCTGACTCTAATGATATGAAGATCTCTTACTAAAACAATATTTCATATACTTGTTACAGGCAAAACTTATCGCTTCCGTGTTCACAATGTTGGCACCTCAACTAGCCTCAACTTCAGAATCCAGAATCACAATATGCGCCTAGTAGAGGCCGAAGGAACCTACACTTATCAGCAGAATTACACCAACCTGGATATCCATGTGGGACAATCATACTCTTTCTTGGTGACCATGGACCAAAATGCAAGCACTGACTACTACATTGTTGCGAGCCCAAGGTTCGTCACGAACGAGTCTCGCTGGCACGATGTCAATGGTGTGGCCGTCCTGCAGTACTCAAACTCCAAAGGAAGAGCTTCTGGTCCCCTCCCTGATGGCCCAAATGATCTCTATTACAAGTCCTATTCCATGGACCAAGCCAGGAGTATCAAGTCAGTATTGATCACTAGTACTATTGTGCTCTTTACTTACAATTATCCTTGCATTATTAGTAACTATGATGCTGTTTATTGCTGCTAGTTTTCTTGATTGTACACATCATTTAATTTTAAGGTTGCAACTTTCAGTTACTACATATTAAGATAGCATGTTCTCCATTGATAACCATTGCAATTGTATTTTTCAGAATGAATACGACTGCTGGTGCTGCACGTCCAAATCCACAGGGATCATTCCGATATGACTCTATCAACATCACCCAGACCTTCGTTCTCAAGAACGAGTTACCCTTGCGCATCAGTGGAAAGCATCGAAGGACGATAAACGGGATCTCATACTCACCCCCTGAGACTCCACTGAGGCTTGCTGATCTCCACAACTTGACTGGAGTGTACAAGACTGACTTCCCCACAGTGCCAAGCAATGCACCACCAAAAATGGCTTCATCTGCGCTGAACGCATCGTACAAGGGCTTCCTCGAGATCGTCTTTCAGAACAATGACACTGATGTTCAGACCTACCATCTGGATGGTTACTCATTCTTTGTTGTTGGGTATGTGATGGAAAACCAAAACAGTTTCTTTTACCATGTGATCATGTTATGAATTTCTAGTTAGTCATATAAAATGACACACTCCTGCATCACCATGTTATGAATTTCAGGATGGATTATGGTGATTGGACACCAGATTGCAGGAGTAGGTACAACAAATGGGATGCCATCTCTCGCAGCACTACTCAGGTACACAACAACTTCAAGGACAATCTGATCGTATGTCAAATTTGTATACTTTCAAACATATGCATCCCATATGAATCCTTGGACATTCTGAACAATGCAAATTTGCAACATTTTTCATAGGTTTTCCCTGGAGGGTGGACTGCAGTTCTAGTCTCCCTCGACAATGTTGGTGTCTGGAATCTCCGGTCCGAGAAGCTGGATAACTGGTACAATGGGCAGGAGGTCTATGTGAAAGTGGCTGATCCACTGGGATACAACATCACTGAAATGATCATGCCAGATAATGCATTGTACTGTGGTCTACTCAAAGACTTGCAAAAGTAAGTTTCACCTGATCATTTCTGTTCAGTGATAGTAGTACATTCTGTTCTTGGCCACTTACCTTGTGTTCTGGAAAACCTTGCAGGCCACAGATTCACCAGGTAAACAGCAAGTCATCGGCTCAAGCTGCAGATCGATGGGGCGCGCGAGTTCTTGCAATGGTGTTGCTGATCATTGCAGCTGTGGTTTCCAGTTAGATTTGTTGGAATCAGATGAGGATATCATTTAGTTAGGCTCTGTGGGTGATAGAAAATCATTGTTCTTTTGAGTACAGAACAACTTGAGGAAGCTGTCTATGCAAAGTGCAAAACTTGGATTCTAGAAATGACAAACCTGTCAATTTACCTACGGTTTTTGTTCTGGCTTTCACCTGAGATAGCATGCTCATCTGCAGTACGCAGGTTATACCTCATCATGTGATGAGGTATAACCTAAATTTAGGTCAAAGCCTAAATTGTCGGCAGTCCTGTTGCAAGTCAGGAGGTACTTTATTTTCTAATTATTTTTGTGACATAATACATTAGGAAAAATCCATAAGGAATGCATTCGCGCACACATACAAAGATCCCTCCGGTTTGCTAGAGTCCTCGTAGATTCATGAGAAATAGTTTAATTCTAGTGCTCCCCTGTCTTAAAATATAGTTATTTCTAACATTTTAAATTTGTCTTATATTAGAAAGTAAATTGTACCAGCGGTCCTTAAACTTGTAACAAGGTTTTCCTTAGGTCTACAAACTTACAAAACGCGCATCGAGATCCCTAAACTTGGTTTAATGTATCATCCCAGTCCAAAACCTCGTTTGACCGTGGTCTTGCCTACATGGCATACCACGTGGACGATGACATGGCAAAACTTTCCTTTTTGCTTTTTTTTCCTCTTCTTCTTTTCTCTTCTTCCTCCACCACTGGATGCATCGACGACAGGCAGAGGTAGAGAGGGAGGTAGCGAGAGAGACGGTGCCAGCCACCGGAGGCAGAGGCACTGGCTCCGAGGTCGGCTCGATGGCAGAGCGGAGGCTAGGGGCGACGATGACAACCTCGGGCGGCGAGCGAGGATGGCGGTGGCGGGGCTCGGTCTCTACCTCCAGCTTTGGCATGGAGAATGGGTGGCGTTGGGTGACAATGAAGATGGCATGGCGGCAGTGACAACGAACGGCATGGTTGCTCCCTCATCTACCTCGGCGGACAACGAACGACTGCTGCGGTGGTCTTCACGCCATCCCCTCGGTAGGGAGGCCGGATCCACACTAGAGAGGCTGGTGGCCGACAGAGGCCGGCTGGATCCGTCATCTCCTCGATAGGGGAGGCCGAAATGACTCCCGACGAGGCTGATGGCTGACGGAGGCCGGTTGGATGTGCCGTCCCCGCGGTGGGGGAGGCTGGATCCATGCCTAGCGAGGCGGTGGCCGATGGAGACTGGCTGGATCCGCCATTCCCTCGGCGTGGGAGGCCAAACCAATGCCTAATGAAGCTGGCCGCCGACAGAGGGCAGCTGAATCTGCCATCCCCTTGGCGGGGGAGGTCGGACCGATGCCCAGTGAAGCTGGCGGTCGACGGTGGGAGAGAGGAAGAAGAAGGGAGAAAAAAAATAAAAAGATAAAAAAGTTCATGTCATTATCCACGTGGTATGCCACGTAGGCAAGATCACGATCAAACGAGGTTTTGGATCGGGATTATATAATAAACCAAGTTTAGGAATCTCGATGCGCGCTTTGTAAGTTCGTGGACCTAAGTGAAACCTCATTACAAGTTTAAGGACTGCTGGTGCAATTTACTCTATATTAGAATACTACTTCCTCCACCCAGCTACTACTCGTTTAAATTTATCTAATCTTACCCTCGATTACTCTCCACTCCCCAACCAACCCCTCATCTAATGAGAGATACTATGATCTTTTCCTTTCATCCTTAATCCCTGAAAAAGAACTCAATTCTTGTGTTAAAGCCTTCAATGTCTCTTCCGAGACATCCGATAAACAAGCCTTCAATTTTCTTGTTATTCTGAGGGGTAGGACCCCATCTTATTATTCAATTTCCTAAGAATGCATCATATAAGCTTAATTTAAGGCCGCTACTATTAATAGCCATTAGCCGGTAGGGCCCATTTAAAACATAAAACAATTCATTTCAAACATGGCCTAAGTAATCCACTTGGTAACTACGCCTTATTAGATCCGTGAGAGAGTAAATACAATCGATACTATAATTCTTGCTCCATTCATGTTATGAGCAAAATACCAAGAAATTATGGAGAAGTGAATGAGAGAGATGAGCTTGACTCCTTTGAGTTGAGGTTGGAGCTAAACCCAACTTAATATTTAATGTCTTGCCCAAATGCGATGACAATATAAGGCACTTATATTATCATTATGACTCTTCACCTTCTACAGGAAACTGATCATATCCTAGCCATCTATATGCCATGGGAACAATAACATCCTAGCATCCATATATACCATGGGAACAATAATATGAATGGTAGGGTATCAGTGGTGGCGTTCTAAATCATAGGATGGAAATGGGACCACCTGAGATCGATGACTTTGCTTGGGTTTGTTGTGGTGCACATGGTGGGACCATCAAATAATTAAAATGTAAAAAATATATGCATAGGTACAACAATAGGTGATGACCAGGGTTTGCAATACTGTTTTTGGGGTGGTTACCGCACCTCTGTGGTACGGCGGTTACCGTGATAAATTTGATTTTGAAAATTTGAATTCAAAAAAAACGAGAAACCGCGGTATGGACCGCAGTTACAGCGCGGTTTGGAGCGGTTACCGCTGTATTTGCACAGTAACCGCTCGATGTTTGGCCGAAAGAAGAACAAAATGAACAAAATAAAAAAATTTAGAGAAACACTTAAATGTGTGTAGAATTTAGGGATACTAACAAAAATATGTAGGATACTTGTGGGTATACAATACAAAAATTTGGCGCTTCAACCCTTCTTGACCTCTCACTCTGATAATTATCACCTGTATCTTTTATCCTGTCCAACTCGCGCCTGAAGAATTCACGGACAATACTTACAACGCCTGAAGAATTCAGGCACTGAATTGCAATATGTAACCCCCTTCCCTTTTCCAGCCAAATGAATTTTAAGTCGAGTTGCTCCACCACCGCCCTTTTTCTGATGACAATAATTACAACGCCATCCAGGTGCTATGCTTTCCCCGTGCTCTCACACAAGGTCCCTACTATCTGCCATCTCCACCCTGTAACATATGCGAAAAGTATACCATTAGGAATGAAATCACCAAGGCCGCATAGCTACCCTTACGTAATGCAAACCGTATGAACTCATTATCAGTACAATAAATTTACATCAACCATAATAACTCATCCAATAAATAACATACTCTACAAACCTTCCTCTCTCAACAAACATCAATCTTGCACATTGTATTTGACCTGACCCCAAATTAGCAAAGCATAACTATAGCTTAATTAATTAATTTTTCATGCCAAACATATAATCCTAACACTCCATCCATCTAGTGAAGTGAAAGATTGTAACTAGAACAGTGCTTTGCAAAGCATAGCTATAGCTTAATTAATTAATTCTTCATGCCAACATATAATCCTAACACTCCATCCATCTAGTGAAGTGAAAGATTGTAACTAGAACAGTACTAGCAAAGCATAGCTATAGCTTAATTAATTAACTCTCCATGCCAACATATAATCCTAACACTCCATCCATCTAGTGAAGTGGAACATATAATGCCAAACATATTAATATATTCACATCACATGATATAGGCTACCACGGTTTCCTACGCGGTAACCACGGTTTCCCGAGCGGTTACCGCACGATAAACCGCAGTTACCGCACGTTACGACAACTGAAAAGCACTAAAAGAGACAACGGTAACCGCAACCTACCGCATGATAATCACCTCAAACCGCGCGGTTACCGTCCCAAATCGTGCGGTAACTAAGGAAGGAAAGAAGATTACCTTGCAGTAGCTTGCGTGGACGGTTACAGCGTCGTACTGCGCGGTTACCGCCCGCTACCGCGCGGTAATGACGCTCGCCGGCGCGGTGGCGACGGATCTGGCGCGGTTCCGCCGCTTCTGCCGCCGCTGTGGCTCAAGGAGGGAGAGAGATAGAGCGACCAGAGAGAGAGCACGCGATAGAGAGAGATACAGGGAACAAGGAGATATTTTCTCCTCGGTTGGGCCTTAATGGGCCTCATAAACAGTGAATGATGAGGCCCATTTAATTTTTTTCCTATTTCCTAATTTACTTTCGGTTTTGCCCTCAAATTTGAATTTATATTACTCTTGTTCAAGAAATTTCTTCATCATAATACACTACAAATCAAGCACTATCTTTAGTATTTTTTTGATTTTTTTGAATTTTGAATTCGGTCAAAATTGACCAAACTGTACCGCACGGTACGGGTTACCGGACCTTGGTGGTAAGGCCGGTAACCGCGGTAACCGTGTGGTTACCGGCGGTATTGCAAACCCTGGTGATGACACAAGTGTTCCTATGAATTTTCGAAGGTACAACTAATGTGGTTGATTTTTTAAAACTATTGTGTTGCAGAAGTTCAAGCTATCTGGAGTTTTTTTTCACATGGTTCGGTGAAGTTATTTTGTAGTTGAGATGCTTTTGCATAGGAAGAGATAGAGTTTAGTTGAAATAAATGATCGGATTTACTTCAACGACCTAGTCTACTAGATATTTTAGGCTGTGTTCGGCAATGTGTGTTCCCAGCGCGTACAGTACTTTTTTCCACGCGCACGCTTTTCAAACTACTAAACGGTGTATTTTTTTTGCAAAAAGTTTCTATACAAAAGTTGCTTAAAAAATCAAATTAATCCATTTTTGAAAAAAAATAGCTAATACTTAATTAATCAGGCGCTAATGAATCGTTCCGTTTTTCGTGTGCACACATTGTGTTCCCAACACAAGCTAACGAACTCACCCTTAGTATATGTACTATCGTTGCTGCTATTAAGGAACTAGTACATCTTATTTCCTATAATTAAGTAGAATTTGTTACTTATTTCAAAACAACTACAAATCGGGCGCCCATTTTTTTTTAAAAAATCAAGCGTTGTTTCACCCCTTATATAAAAATGTTTCAGTAGTTAATGAAAGAATGTTTCAACTCTTAAAAACAGTGAAACACAATCGAATCACCAGATGCAACAAATGATTTTAAGCTATTGAAACATCTGTTGATTTGAGTAAAATTGAAGATAAAAAAAATGAAACACCATCCAAAACTCACTGCAACAATTTTATCGAACTATTGAAACATCCAGATACATGGAATGAAACATTGAAAATTCACAACGTACCCATCCACTTTTCGGTGCTCCTTCCTTATGTGCTCTTGCCAGTGAAGCGATGATGCCATCCTCGAGCACGCCAGCCTTCTGGAACATGAGAAAAGAAGAAGGGCCGTCGCCATCTAGATCTGGGAGCTCAAGACAAAAATCATTACATGGTGCCCCCTCAACATCATCTTCTCCAACACCGGTGACCATGCGGTCATCACACGCCGCCCTCAGCGCCAAACCTCTCTCTCCCCCAACTACCTTCTTCACTCGTGTGCGACAGATATGAATCTAGCCATCCCAAGTCACAAGCTTCACCGTGACCTTGGCCTTATCCCACCGCTGTGAGGTTACCTTCCACGCCTGTTTGCGCTCGCCGTCTAATAATGGAGGAGAGGAAGAGGAGGAAGTGGGAGAAGAGAGGGAGAGGGAGAGGGGCCTTGCCTCCTGCGCTTGCCTACACTCACCATATGACCATAGAAAAGGGGAAGACGAAGGAGCGAGAGAATATAAGGAGAGAGAGAAGATAAGAAATGGGTGGCTGAGAATTGAGGAGCGCCTGATATTTTCGTCTTTTATCGGCGCTCGAGTAAGAGCGTTTTCGTACTTATTTACTATGCAAAATGAAACTACCAAGGTTGATGAGCACTAAAAATTGACGAGCCTCTGTTGACAAATACCGGTTATTGATGAGCTCCTGCTCATATAAGTTATTGCTGAATATATGAATATGCAAAGTCCAGCCATATATGTGTGAAAGCTTTTGTGCGTGAATTTAAAGGGCTAACTTGTCGAAGCAACTATGATATTTTGTTTCAACCAAACTCTATCTCCTCCTTTTTTACATTTTCTTGTTACACAATGACATATCATTTGTTTCAATTTTGAAAATGACATGAAAGGCTAGTCTAGCAATAAGCAAAGCCAGCGAAAATAAAATAAAATAAAATAAAATCTGGTGATTGCGCTCACCCAAACCCCAACACATCCGCCGCGTCTAGGGCTTCCTCGCGCTCGCCGCGGCGGCCGTCAACATGGGCTCCGGCGACGAGGCCAACACCTCCAAGCACCACCGCCGCGACAAGGACAAGGACCGCGACCGCGAGCGCGAGCGCTCCTCCTCCTGCCACCACCACCGCGACGACAAGGACGGCGAGCGTGACCGCCACCACAGGGAGAAGGAGCGGGAGCGGGCGCGGTGGCGCGAGGAGTCGTCGCGGTCGAGGAGGCGGGGGGAGGAGGAGGCAGAGGGGGAAGAGGAGGACCGCCACCGCAAGCGCCGCCGCCGAGCCTCGCACCACCACCACCGCGGCGACGCGGAGCCGGAGGCGGCGGCTGCCAGGGTGGAGGAGGAGGAGGTGGAGGTGGATGAGGAGGAGGCCGAGAGGCGGCGTCAGAAGATGATTGAGGAGGAGCGTAAGCGGCTTGACGAGGAGGTGGAGCTCCGCCGCCGCCGTGTCAAGGAGTGGCAGGAGCAGAAGCGGCTCGNCGGCTCGAGGAGGAGGCGAGGCGCCGCGAGCAGGAGGAGGCCGGTGCTGGCACCCCTGCCGCCGCCGCCGCTGCTGGGGCCGACGGTGATGCCAATGCCGGGAAGAAGTGGACTTTGGATGGTGAGGAGTCTGATGAGGAGGGGAACAAGGAGGGTTCCAAAAAGACTGAAGATAATGGTGGTGTCGCTGCCAATTTGCTGAATGTGGTCAATGACGTAAATGTTGCCGCTGCTATGGAGGAGGATGAGATTGATCCGCTTGATGCATTCATGAACTCCATGGTGTTGCCGGAGGTTGCAAAATTGGAAACTGCCGTGTCATCAATGGAGAGCATGCCTGCTGTCAACACGGGTGATAAGAATGGTAAAAGCGCAAAGGATTCTGTGAGTAATGGGGATAAGAGAGGGCAAAAGAAAGCGATGGGACAAATTATGCAAGGGGATGATTCGGACTCTGATGAGATGATGATGATGATGATGATGATGATGATGATGATGATGATGAGGGTGGACGGAAGATGAGGATGATGAGGAGTTCATGAAACGTGTCAAGAAGACAAAGGTAGAAAAGCTGGCTATTGTTGACAATTCCAAAATTGACTACCAGCCATTCCGGAAGAATTTCTACATTGAGGTGAAGGATATCACAAGGATGACAGGCGAGGAAGTGGCTGCCTACAGGAAGAATCTGGAGCTCAAGGTGCATGGGAAAGATGTGCCCAAGTCCAATAAAAACATGGGTGCAGAGTGATGGAATAAGTCTTTGTACTGTTGGTCTTTGTGGTTCCTTTTGCTTTTAGGACAGCATCTAGGACAGAGCATCTTAGAACAGTATCTTAGGACAGTTCTCGCTTTCCAAGAAGCGGACTGCCAAGAAGGCCTGGGACGCCATCGCTGCGGCACGCATCGGCAGCGACCACGCCCGCAAGTCCACACTGTAGGCACTTCGCAAGGAGTGGGAGAACCTGGCCTTCAAGGCAGGTGAGGACGCTGATGACTTTGCCTCCGTCTCAACACTCTGCTGCAGAAGATGGTGTAGTACGGCGACGACACCTACGACGAGGAGAGCCGTCGAGAAGCTTTTCCGTTGCATCCCCGAGAAGTACAAGCAGATCGCTCGCTCGATCGAGTCTCTGCTGGACCTCTCCACGATGTCGATCGAGGAGGCGATAGGTCGCCTCAAGGTTGTCGACAACGATGAGCCACAGCCTCCCTCGGGGCCTATCACCATTGGCGGGAAGCTCCATCTCACTCAGCAGCAGTGGGAGGCCTGTCAGGGTGATGGGAGGAAGGGTAGCCCTCTTCCTCGACAGGCGGCCGCAGGCGCGGCAAGCCGCGCAAGGCATGCGGAGGCGCCCAGGCCGGGGCGCGAGGACGCACCGAGGGTGGCGCCCGTGGAAGCGCCTAGGGCCGCCGCTGGTAACCACAAGCCGGCACGAGACGACGCCTGCCGCAACTATGGCAAGCTTGGCCATTGGGCCAAAGACTGTCGACAGCCACGATGCGGCCAGGCCCACGTCGCACAGGTGGAGGAGGAAGAGCCGGCTCTGCTCCTGACACACGCTAGCATCGAGCAACCTCCAGTGGCACTAGTCGCAGCGGCTCTCCTCCACCTTGATGAGCCAAAGGCACATGCCTTCCTCGGCGACGGCTCCAGCAACGACAAGACTAATGGGTGGTACCTCGACACCGGCGCCACCCATCACATGACCGGTCGACGGGAGTTCTTCACCGAGCTTGACTTCAGCGTCCGAGGCTCCGTCAAGTTTGGGGACGCCTCCGGGTAGAGATCAAGGGCGTCGGCTCCGTTATCTTCACCGCCGAGTCCGGTGAGCACAGGCTGCTCACCGGAGTCTACTACATCCCCACGTTGAGGAACTCTATCATCAGCATTGGACAGCTGGATGAGAACGGTTCGCGCGTGCACATCGAGCACGGAGTCATGAGGATTTGGGATCGCCATCGTCGCCTTCTTGCCAAGGTAACCAGAGGCACCAATCGACTCTACGTCCTCAACGTGCAGATGGCACAACCCGTTTGCCTCGCCGCTCGTCGGGACGACGAGGTGTGGCAGTGGCACGAGCGCTTTGGGCACCTTCACTTCGAGGCCCTGAAGCGGCTCAGTGCCAAGGAGATGGTGCGAGGCTTGCCGTGCCTTGACCACGTGGAGCAGTTCTGTGACGTCTGCGTGTTGACGAAGCAGAGGCGGCTCCCCTTTCCCCAGCAGACGAGCTTCCGAGCCAAGGAGCGGCTTGAGCTCGTGCACGGGGACTTGTGTGGCCCAGTGACACCGGCCACACCGGGAGGACGACGTTACTTCCTGCTGCTCATCAACGACCTCCCCCGCTACATGTGGGTGATGGTCCACGGTAGCAAGGGAGAGGCTGCGGACGTCATCAAGCGCACGTAGGCTGCTACGGAGGAGGAGTGCGGCTGCAAGTTGCGCGTGCTGCACACCGACAATGGCGGCGAATTCACGGCGGCTGAATTCGCGTCATACTGCGCTGATGAGGGCATTCAGCGCCACTACTCCGCGCCATACAGCCCGCAGCAGAACGGCGTCGTCGAGCGGCGCAACTAGACGGTTGTGGGGATGGCTCGGGCCCTCCTGAAGCAGAGGGGGATGCCGACTGTTTTCTGGGGAGAGGCGGTGGTGACGGCTGTCTACATCCTCAACCGCTCGCCTACCAAGGCCCTCGACGACAGGACACTGTACGAGGCTTGGCATGGGCGCAAGCCGGCGGTCTCTCACCTACAGGTCTTCGGTTGCCTCGCGTTCGCCAAGGAGCTTGGCCACATCGGCAAGCTCGACGACAGGAGCACTCCAGGGGTGTTCATCGGCTACGCGGAGGGCTCGAAGGCCTACCACATTCTGGGCCCGGAGACACAGCGTGTGCGTACGGCGCGCGACGTAGTGTTCGACGAAGGGCGAGGATGGGCATGGGACAAGACGGTGGACGACAGCTTGACTCCGACGTACGACGACTTCACTGTCGAGTACGTCCATTTTGAGGGAGCTGGGGGAGTAGGCAGCTCCTCTTCACCAAGCGTGCCTACCCCAGTCCCCGAGCCTCCACCGACTCCGGCACCCGCCACTCCGGCAGCGCCACGCTCTCGAGCCACGACTTCGGCTGCGACAAGTTCTTCGTCGACACCACCACAGCCGGCGACCCCACGCACTCCAGCACCAACAGCCACCCCTCCGGGCACGTCCACTCCGACGCCAGCTCGTGTCGAGCATAGCCCAGTGGAGTTCGCTACTCCGCTCTCCCACGACGAGGAGCGCATTGACGCGTACCACGACGGTGAGCCGCTACGCTACCATACGATGGAGGACCTTCTCGGCGACCAGCCGGTGCTGGGACTGGTGCCTCACGACCTGGAGGCACAGTTGCACCTTGCGTGCGACGACGGCGAGCCTTGATCTTTCACAGAGGCCGAGAGACACGTGGCATGGCGCGCCGCGATGCAGTCGGAGATGGACGCGGTTGAAAGGAACAACACCCTTGCTGAACTCCCTCGTGGTCACCGTGCGATTACCCTTAAGTGGGTATTCAAGCTGAAGAGGGATGAAGCCGGAGCCATCGTCAAGCACAAGACTCGCTTGGTGGCACGCGGTTTCGTGCAGCAGGAGGGGGTCGACTTCGACGATGCCTTCGCCCCCGTGGCACGGATGGAATCCGTGCGACTCCTTCTTGTGCTGGCAGCTCAAGAAGGCTAGCGCGTCCATCACATGGACGTCAAGTCGGCGTTTTTTAACGGCGACTTGAAGGAAGAGGTCTACGTGCACCAGCCGCGGGGATTTGCGATCCCCGGCAAGGAGGGCAAGGGGCTACGCCTGCACAAGGCCCTCTACGGCTTGCGGCAGGCACCAAGGGCATGGAATGCCAAGTTGGATTCCATGCTCAAGGGGATGGGCTTCGCGCAAAGCCCGCACGAGGCGGCCATCTACTGGCGGGGCAATGGAGGAAATACCCTGCTGGTGGGTGTCTACATTGACGATTTGGTGATCACCAGCACCAAGGATGCGGAGGTAGCGGCGTTCAAGGAAGAGATGAAGGCCACCTTCCAGATGAGTGACCTGGGGCCTCTCTCTTTCTACCTGGGGATCGAGGTGCACCAGGACGACTCCGGGATCACGCTTCGACAGACCGCCTATGCCAAGCGCATCGTTGAGCTGGCTGGACTCACCGACTGCAACCCAGCTCTCACTCCGATGGAGGAGAGGTTGAAGCTGAGCCGTGACAGCACGACGGAGGAGGTGGACGCTACACAATACCGACGTCTTGTGGGGAGCCTCCGCTACCTCGCTCACACACGACCGGACTTGGCATTCTCCGTCGGCTACGTTAGTTGGTTCATGCAGCGACCAACGACGGAGCACCAGCAGGCTGTGAAGAGAATCATCCGCTACGTTACGGGGACTCTCGACCACGGTCTCTACTACCCGAGGTGTCCTGGAGAGGCACGCTTCATCGGGTACACCGACAGCGACCACGCCGGCGACATCGACACCAGCAAGAGCACGAGCGGGATCCTCTTCTTCCTCGGCAAGTGGCTCGTTAGCTGGCAGTCGGTCAAGCAGCAGGTGGTGGCCCTGTCCAGCTGCGAGCCCGAGTAAATAGCGGCCTCCACCGCTTCAACTCAGGCGCTCTGGCTTGCTCGACTGCTTGGTGATCTCCTCGGCAGAGACACTGGAGCGGTGGAGCTCAGGGTGGACAGCAAGTCCACTCTGGCCCTGGCAAAGAACCCTGTTTTCCATGAACGGAGCAAGCACATCCGGGTGAGGTACCACTTCATCCGAGGCTGCTTGGAGGAAGGGAGCATTAAGGCGAGCTACATCAACACCAAGGACCAACTTGCGGACCTTCTCACCAAGCCCTTTGGGAGGATCAAGTTCCTTGAGCTTTGCTCCAGGACCGGGATGGTCCAACTTTCCCACAAGACGACGCACAAGACTTAGGGGGAGAATGATGGAATAAGTCTTTGTACTGTTGGTCTTTGTGGTACCTTTTGCTTTTAGGATAGCATCTAGGACAGAGCATCTTAAGACAGCATCTTAGGACAACATCTTAGACTAGCATCTTAGACTAGCATCGTAGCATATGCTTGGCTGGTTTGGCTGGCTATAAATATGTATCCCCAACCCCTCAGGTTGGCATGGCATTGTGTGAGAAATAAACCAGAAAAATTGCCTCAACTCCTAGTGTCATCCTCTCGATGAGAGTAAGAATTCTGCTACTAACACAGAGTGGGCTGACCAGCAAGCTCCTCGACACCATCAAGAATCTTGGTTTTGAGAAGCCGATGTCTATACAGGCACAGGCATTACCAATCATAATGAGTGGGCATAATTGTATAGGAATTGCAAAGACTGGATCGGGCAAGAGTCTAGCGTTTGTCCTGCCAATGCTGAGGCATGTCAAAGACCAGCCACCTGTTGTGCCTGGAGATGGCCCTATTGGGCTCATTATGGCTCCTACCAGAGAGCTCGTGGTGCAGATACATTCAGACATTAAGAAGTTCGCGAAGCCGCTTGGCATCAACTGTGTAGCTATCTATGGAGGTTCAGGGGTTGCCCAGCAGATCAGTGAACTGAAGAGGGGTGCTGAAATTGTTGTTTGTACACCAGGCAGGATGATTGATATCCTTTGCACCAGCAGTGGCAAGATTACTAACCTTCGGAGAGTTACATTCTTGGTGATGGATGAAGCTGATAGGATGTTTGATATGGGTTTTGAGCCTCAAATTACTCGGATAGTTCAGAATACCCGCCCAGATAGGCAGACTGTTCTTTTCTCGGCTACTTTTCCAAGGCAGGTGGAGATACTGGCACGTAAGGTGCTGACAAAGCCTGTTGAGATCCAGGTGGGTGGGAGGAGTGTCATCAACAAGGATATCACACAACTGGTTGAGGTGTGGCCAGAAAACGAGGTTCTTGAGGCTGTTGGAGCTGCTTGGAAAGTGGTTTGATAAAGGCAAAATTCTTGTTTTTGTCCACTCACAAGATAAATGTGATTCTCTACTTAAAGACTTGTTTCAGCGTGGATATCCATGCCTATCTTTACATGATGGGAAAGATCAGACTGACCGTGAATCAACTCTTGCTGATTTCAAGAGCAACGTATGCAACTTGCTGATTGCTACCAGTGTTGCAGCTAGGGGTTTAGATGTGAAGGAGCTTGAGCTGGTTGTGAATTATGATGTCCCTAACCATTATGAGGACTATGTTCATCGTGTTGGACGCCTGGTCGTGCTGGTAGGAAGGGCTTTGCTGTGACTCTTATTTCTGACGAAGAGGAGCGGTATGCACCAGATCTTGTCAAGGCTTTGGAGCTCTCTGAACAGGCTGTTCCACAGGACCTTAAAGGCCTAGCTGATCGTTTCATGGAAAAAGTGAAGCAAGGAACAGAACAGGCCCATGGAACAGGGTATGGTGGAAGTGGTTTCAAGTTCAATGAAGAAGAGGATGAAGCACGGAGATCTGCAAAGAAGGCTCAGGCAAGGGAATATGGATATGAGGAGGATAAGTCAGATTCAGATTCTGATGAGGAAGGAGGGGTTCGTAAGGCCGGGGGTGACCTTGCAGCACAAGCTATTGCTGCTGCCCAAGCTGCTGCTGCTTTGGCTGCAGCCAAGGCTGCTAGTAATGCTAATCAGCAAGTACCAAGCACCAATGCAGGGTCCTTACTTTCTATACCTGTTGTAGCCAATGCTCCAAATAATGAGGCCACGGCACGTGCACTTCAGGCTGCATTGATCATTCAGCAAAATTTGGCACGGATACAGGCACATGTAGTCCCAGGACATTATGAGGCTGAACTTGAGATTAATGATTTCCCACAAAATGCACGCTGGAAGATCACTCACAAAGAGACTTTGGGTCCTATTCAGGATTGGACTGGAGCCGCAATCACTAGAAGGGGAACATTTTTTCCTCAAGGAAAAATTGTTGGTGCAAATGAGCGCAAGCTGTACCTGTTCATAGAGGGACCCACTGAATTATCTGTCAAGAAGGCGAAATCAGAATTGAAACGTGTCCTTGAGGATTGTGCCAATCATGCTCTGAACCTTCCTGGTTCTGCCCAAACTGGAAAGTACTCTGTTATTTGAGCTGCGGATTGCTAACAGAACAGCTAATTCAGAGATGTAGGGTTTTCTTGTGAAGGTATGTGAAAAGAGAAAAAAACTCAGTCCATAGATCAAATATTTATCTGCCCTTGTATGAGCACAGTAAACAAAATATTGCTTATCAGCTCATTACTTCATTTTACCATGGCAATATTAGTTCTATAACATTGAAGGTCACAACTTTAAAAATATATCATAACTATATCGGTGCTCTTTAGTACTAATTAAAGATCACTCGGTTCCCTTATTTACCACTGTATCCATCTGTCTTTCATACTGACAGCTTGACCTCTTGCATAGCTATATGTTATGCTTGTACTGTTGATCTATAACAAATTCCTTGTAGAATGTGTTTTATGCCATAGGTTCTAACCACACAAAATTGATATGATACTTGAACATTCTGAACCATGCAAAATTCTGATATTCTCAATGTGACTAGGTCTTTCCTGGAAGGTGGACTGCGATTCTTGCCTTCCTTGATGACGGCGTTATCTGCAACATCCGTGCTGAGAAGCTGGATAAGTGGTAGGTTAGGGAGTTCTATGTGAAAGTTGCTGATCCACTAGGTTACAACATCACTGAATGATCATGCTAGATAGCGCACTACATATTGTAGCCTACCAAAAGACAGGCAAAATATGTTTAAGCTGAACATCTCTTTTGTTTGGTTGGTTCAGTGATACACCCTATTGTTGACAACTTTTCCTTCTGTTCTGAAAACCTTTCAGGCCACATATTCACCAGCCAAAAAAAGAAGTCATCGTCCTAGGAGCTTGATGGAGAACCAGGCTCCTCGCAACTGCCTTGCTGATAATTGCAGTTAAATTTGTTGAAATCCATGGATTTGTTAGGCTTTTTAGGAATGCCAATCACTCATAACAGGGATTAAAGTGAGATCGTTGTTCGTTGAGTTATACAGAACAATGAAAAACTGTTTGTGCAAAGGCCATTAGCTTGATGCTAAAATGAAATTCAGCCAGTTTTACCAGCTTTTGATTTCATTGGCTTATAATTTGAGGTAGCAAGTTAATGTCTAGACTCTAGAAAGCAGGTTTTCCATAACTGTGGATGATTCAATATGTGATAAAAACATAATTAGCTGGCACTGTTGTTTTTCATTCAAGAGATTACTCCTACAGGATGAACACATTGTCGCACACAAACAAAAATCAACACTGACAACTTACAAAAATTTATTACTATTAAGCTATTCTGATCGTGCTTACACATTCCAGCATCGATCAGCTTTGTTGGATTTACAGTTTACACAGACAAAGATAAGATGATACATAAATATGATTCAGTTCTCCTATAGCTTACAGTTTCATCATCATTCAAACATCTATCCACTAGCCTGCTCATTGTGCCCAATGGATCTTCTTGGCCTATTCAAAATGAAAAAGAGGTCACCACATTCACATATTAAGTTTTCAAGTTCCAACCAAGAAAGGAGGTAAGAGTGCAATTAATCAGTTAACCTTTTGGTTATAGAAGTGTTCCTCTTTGTCACCTTTAAATATCTTAAGTTTGCAGATGAATAAAAACCTATATGATTCTCAAGGAAATCTAATATATATGAATTTGACTTGCAAGAACTAACACATGCAGAAGACATAATCTGGCACAAGCAGAATCATTTTCTTTTTTTCAATTTTCAATAACTTGCAACTTCATATTGGGGGTAAAAAGAAGCAATAATGCTGATCAAATCAAACTCACCTGTGTATATTTATGACTCTTGAAACAGGCGTTTCTCCATGCCTCTGCTCCAGTCCAAGAACCTGACAGTGGAGATGTGCTGGACTCTCACCTTGTCCTCACCCTGTATACGCTCCATGAATTCATCATGCATGTTCACCAGCATCAAATTCTGCAGTGACAAGAGCAGCTCAATGCCATGAGGCACCTCCTTGAGCTCAGGGAAGTTGACCAGTGCAAGCCACTGGAGGTTCTGCAATGTCTGCTGCTCCATGATCATCGAATTGATGCGCGACAAGTTGCACATGATGAGTGTGTGGAGATTGAGGAACCAGCCGCTCTGGAAGACGAAGCTTGCTCCGTCGTATGCGTCTCCGATCTGGAGCACTTTCAGGTTGGAGAGGCAGGAGATGGAGATCAATGGATCAATGTTCATCTTACTTCCTGTGAGATACAGCTTCTCCAGTTTAGCTCCAACTGTCTGAAAGAAATTGGATTCCATCACACTCCGGTGAAGCCTTCCAGTAAGATTGAGTTTGCGCAAATTCTGTGGTGGGAAGCTCAGTGCTTCAAAGTTCAGACCTTGATTACCTTCAGCTGAAAGAACTTTCAGTGTGCGTAGAAAGCGCATCTTGTTGATGGATGCGAAGAGCTTGAGATAGTGTTCTTCGCCGACATCTTCGATCGCCAGTGTCCTCAGCTGAGTCATGTGTCCCAAATGTTCCACAAGATCTATGTTTGCAAGAACACCTTTAAGAGTTTGCAGCTCCATTGACTCCCACACCATCTTTGGAGCTTCAACACCTCTGGATTTCTCAACAATTCCACAATATAGTGGAGCACTCAACTTTCCTGCAAGCAGGTGCCTTAACCTCTTCAGCTTGGTGATCCCAGTTGGCAACTTATCTACATTTGTAAGGTAAATATCAAGTGTTTGGAGATTGAACAGTTTGTCAACTGATTGCGGCAGCTGCTTGATCTTTGTTCTTCTCAAACCAAGGTAACGTAAATTAAATAAACCTGACAATTCTTCTGGCAGAACTGTGATTGGAACATCTTGCAGCTCCAGAACATTCAGATACCTTGCACTGCTTGGTGTACCCACAGATGGAAAAGAAGAACAGGTAACATCGAA
The DNA here is from genome assembly GCA_008326285.1 of Oryza officinalis. Lineage (NCBI taxonomy): Eukaryota > Viridiplantae > Streptophyta > Magnoliopsida > Poales > Poaceae > Oryza > Oryza officinalis. The sequence continues at coordinate 24,704,689 of BDMV01000007.1, forward strand.
ATGGTAGAGCGAGCGGAGTCGAGAAGGATCTGAAACCGACTTGATTCTGTCATCGTGCTCATGTATTGACAAACGGCGGGACCGGTATTCAGGCTCACCATGGTGCGATTTACTATGCGTCATTCAGAAGGTCTCATCCTCTGATATGGAAATGGCCAGCTCCCTCACAATGTCATGCATTTGGAATTCCTTCACCTTTCTGAAGTGCTTCCTCTCCACAACCTGTAGCAGGCATCGGTCTATCAGCTCATTCAGGTACTCCTCGGCGATTTCTTCTACTGTTCTTCTCTTTTCTGGCTTAATAAGACCCTCTGCTACCCATAGTCTGACCAGCCTTTTCTTTGTAATCATGTAATCCTCTGGAAAGATGCTGCAGAACACAAAGGCATTCTTTAGGTGGCTTGGTAAGTGCTTATAACTCAGTTTCAGAATCTTCATCACTGAACTCAACTCCTGGTCGTGCAATCTGTTGCGCAATTCCCAGGTTAGCTGATCATTGCACTTACTCCACTCTTCCTTATCTTGTTTTTTGTATGAAAGCATGTTACCCACAACCACAATTGCTAATGGCAAACCATCACACTTGCCAACGAACTCTCTCCCCAATGGCTCTAGTTCTTGACAGGCCCTATCGATGCTGTTCTTGAATGCCCACCTGCAAAAGAGATGCCAAGAGTCTGAATCATTTAGCTTTTGCAGCTCAAGAACCTGATCTTCGCTTGCTAAAGAAGCGACTTCTTTGATCCGAGTAGTTATTATGACCTTATTTCCATTGTTGTTGCTTCTCTCAACTGTGCTTGCTAGGTCCATCCAAACATCTATGCTCCATACATCATCTAGTACAAGCAAAATCTTTCTATGTTCTAATGTTCTCTTCAGGATTTCTACCAGGTCTCTACCATCGATGCTATCAATGTTAGGTGGGCACCGTTGCAACATGTGACGTACCATCTTCCTCATGATGTCAGCGGCGTTGAACTTCTGAGACACTGTGATCCAAATATGGCAATCAAACTGGTTCTTGATTCTCTCATCTTCATAAATACTGTTTACAAGAGTTGTTTTCCCAGATCCTCCCATGCCCCAGACAGTGATAACCGATGTCGAACATGTTTTTAACCAGTTCATCATCATTGTTCTTTCTTGTTCAACACCCAGCATCTCATCAGCTGAGTAAGAAAGATGATGCAGAAGCCGGTGATCCTCCGCATCGGTCGAAACTCTATTGCCATTTGGCAGCTGAATCTCATACTGCACCCGCAAATTCCGGAGATTCTGAAGGTGACATTGCAAATCCTTCAGCTCTCTAGCAATTTTGTGCCAAGAAGTTTTACCGAGTTTACGGAAGTAACTCATGAACTCCCCATTGAAAAACCTGTTCTTATGCTTAACAGACAGGTAAAGGAACTCATCAATGATGTCCTCAATTTCAAAAGCAGCTTTTCTTACTTCCTGCAAGTAGACTTCAGTGGGCTCGCTGTAGCCTTCTTGTTTTTGCGCTTGGCGCAGGAATGCTTGCATCAACTTGAGCTCAACTTCAATCTGCTTTATTCGATTCTCGATCTCGTTTATTATTGTCAAGTTTGTGTCTAAACGTGTGCCCAATGTTATGCTTGCAGATGATGCTAAGACAGACCCAATTTTGCATAGAGCAGCAAATACCACGCCTTCTGCCATCTTGTTTTAGCTGATCTGGTACAGGTTTTACGAAATTTGAGATTCTCGTTAAATTGAAATAGTGATATTGTGGAACAAAAACAGTAAGTTATAATAATAATAATAATAAACACTGCATGCACCCACATCCTTGTAGATAAATATACCTCTAGAGAAGTTATGGAACCATACAAAAAAAGCATGAATCACGCTGTAATATATGTGTCAGAAGTACCGGATTTTTAGTTTCTTCCATTACTGCCGCATACAAATAAAATGTCTTCCATGACTTAATTGTAGAAAAGAATTAAAATCAGAATACTTTATTATTTGCCCAATAAATACATATGGTATTACTTATACATACCCGCTAAAGAGTGATTTGTTTAAAAATGAATTGTAGCTAAAAAAAGAAGTGAGCATGAAGGGGACTGGTTGCAATAAAAACAGTAAGGGGACTGTATATTATTTTTTCCTTGATAGAAGTTCTTCTAATATTTTCAATAGCAATATGATCATACTGGAATTTGCAGTTAATCCTACCCCCACCCCCTGTTTGGCACTAGAATTCCTTCAAGATTCACTACCATATAGCTAGCATTCATCATCTGACAAAAAGTGGATCTCTTTAAATAAAACAGTGTTGGGTGTGACTATTATCTTGATGAGACAAGCAACTGTATCAAAATCGATGACAATAGAACGTTTCAACAAAGGACCAAAGGTTGGATTGCAAGACAGTAAGAAACAATGTCAGAATGAGGCAGAAGAATGGCAAGGAACACTGATTCTTTAGAAGAACTAACAACCTTGTGCACTGTCAAATGCTCAACCTAATTAATCTTGTACAGCTCACCATGAAATAGGTATGTGCACGAAAAAAACAGTGAGAAACATGTGTTGCTAATTCGCTGCACACCATCAAAATTCCAACATGGATTCTTCCATCCTGAACTATCTGTTCATTCTAAATTTGTAATACAGAAACACACACACACTGTCATTTCTATTTACTTGTTTCAGTACAACTGTACAACTATACTAATTCCCAGGAGGAGGGGTTGTTCATCTTGTATTCTTGGAACAACAATACCAAGACAGAAATGAACGGCATAGAAAAATAACCTTGAAAGCAAGATACATACTGCTGCTTACCTCTCTTGTTCTTGTTGAGAGAAGAAGCGTTCGACTTTGAGAGAGGAAGTGAGTGCAGCGGCAGCCTATAAATTGCTGCTGTCGAGGAGAGGGTCAGCTTATCAACAGTAATTAAGGCTGTGTTAGATAGTGCAAACTGGGAACTAATCCTTCACAGACACAAAACAAAACGACTTATTAACACATGATTAATTAAATATTAGTTAGAAAAATAGAAATAGATTAATATAATTTTTAAAGCAACTTTTCTATATATTTTTTTTGCAAAATATGCACTGTTTGTGAAGCGTGCACAATAAAAACAAGGTAGTAAAGTTAAAAAAGGTGAGTACCGAACACACTATAAAATAATTATCAGTTATCTCTTGAGTCGTGCTGTCTTTTTTTTATTACACATACATATGTGCACACACCACTGTAAACGCGCGCCATATAATGCACTTCCTAATACATGTTTTTAAATAGACAGAGATCAATAGCATATCCCTAACCTCGGTTTAATTTCAAGGAACCAGTTGAGGTTCTCAAGAGGTAAACGGATCATTATTATATTACAAAAGATCATTCCTGGTGCTCGGATTCATGGCACAAAAACTGCAACCCTTACCTCAAACATAGTTCAATTTCTATAGGCCATAAATTACTGTTTGTTTGGAACATAGGAATATCATACTCCTAATATTTATTATACAGAAATTTCACATAAAAGGTTCAATTGCCGTATGCATGACAACATTTTCATGTAGAATTTTTACCTTAGTGTTATGTATTTTAAATTATATGGGAGGTAGTTATCAGAAATACTATCATGGTACTATGGTTTTATAAACTTTTCGATCATTGAAAAAAAAAGAAATATGCATCTTGTTAACTTTGAAAAGCAATAACAAAAACATAACTTCTCTTGCATTTTTTTTTGTATTTTGTTGGGATATATCCACTGCCATTGTATTACTCGAGTCAAGATAGCTACACCAACTGATTGTTTTGATCCCTCCTATATTAATACACTTTTTTATTGTGTGATTCTATATTAATAAACTTTGTTGTCAAATTCACAGTGGTGTGAATTCATCAAACTCTGACATGCCTGTCTGTCACTAGAGATGGTTGAAATTCATGGCAATCAAAAATTCTAAGTGTGGTATGAACGCAAGTACAGCTCAACGCTGACTTGAGCAAGACTTGAAAGAAATCAAGTTTTCAAGAATAATTCAAAGTCAGTCCATTGCAAATTGATCCAAGAAAAGATGGGGAGAAAAACACAAGCAAGAAGCAAAACAAATAAAGAACATAACATTGCGCTCAAAGTCTACAAGCTTGACTTATTCTAAACAAAATGTGAATAATTTTTTTTTCTAAATAAACAGGACTAAGACTGAGTTCTTTATCCTATTTTCCCAATAAATCTCACTCGTTTTTTTCGCACGCGCTTCTCAAACTGCTAGATTTTTAAAAAAATATACAAAAGTTGCTTTAAAAATCATATTAATATATTTTTTTTAAAAAATAGCTAAAACTTTATTAATTATGTGCTAATGAGTCGTTTCGTTTTACGTGCAGGATGGATTAGTTCCCAACACCAAAAGACATTCGGAGAACTCGTCTGAACATCGATGAATATTAATATCTTGTTTGCTCCTCAATATCACTGACATGTGCATCCAGCGCCTGCACGTCAGTGAGATATTAGAGACAAATATTGGATCACATAATCTTTTTGGGCCCCTTTTATGAAGGGGCAGTTGCCTAAACACGAATACTTTTTTTTACTATTGGATCCATGTACTGATCCCTATTAAACAAAAAGTCAGTCAATTGCAATGGAAAAGTAAACTGCCCAAATTCATCGCACCAAGCATGATATCTTCCCGCAAGCAAAGAAGCAAGCGATAAACAGTTCATTGACTTGTTCATCTGATCGCAAGGGCATGGCAATACCCCCAATACATCTGCTTCGTGCTTCAGGGCTTGAAGCTATAGCTTTCATTTGGCAGGCTCAGTTCCAAGTGCATTTGGACAAAACAGCCTTGCCAGAACTTTTGTTCCTCAATACAACAACAGCCATCTGATATAACTTTTGGTTCCGTCTATGCCTCCATAACAATTAGTATCTTGGGCATACAAAACTTACTGCATCTATCATCTATGGATATGTGCGATGTCACAAGAGGCGTATCTCAGCTGTCATCTTTTTTACCCAATTGGCTGAAAGCAGCTTGATCTCTGAGAGCTTGATTCCGGCCAGGGGAAGTTAACAAGATCTAGAAAGAGTATGTTGTTCAGTCAGGTACTCGGGTATCTACTAGCTTCCGACAAATTGTCATCCCGTCCCCGATTGGCACCTGCAAGTCTCCCAAAAAACATAATACCATTGTCAACTAAAAAAATAGAGAGTCGGAGAAGTGATAAAATTAGAAGGCATGGGGTACTGTCTCCACAGAACTATGGTATAAGTATATCACATGAAAATCAAGTAACACAAACATTATGGTTGTCACTTGCATATTGGTGGATTGGTTCTAAAGCATCATACTGTTTTCTTCTCACTGAAGTTGTACAAAAACTGAACATGGTGCTCAAAAGAAATTTCGGATAAAAGGAGTTATATAGAATTTGGAGCATATTGACAATTAAAAAGATAGCAAAGAGAACTAAACACATTCATGTTATACGTGATCCTGGCTCAAATATGCCACAATATTAGGCAAATAAAACTTCCCGACTTGGGATATGTATTGCGCTTCACTGCGGTACTGCTACACATCAGTGCCAGGACTGAGTTCTCTTCACAAGCTTTAACGGCCAATATACTTGTGCAGGCATATCAATAATTTTCTAAGTCTTTGCAGTTAACACTTGCAAGTAATGACAAATCTAGGCGATAGATAAAAAATATGAGAGGTGGTGAGAGAAAGAGACCATGCTGATGCTGACACGATTATCCTCCAGAAGTTTCTTGTTGAAGTTCCTTATACTAATTGTCTTTCGATCATTCACCTAAGGAAAAAAATGCCAGATAATTTCTTAAAAAATCAGGAAAGAGTGATCCACTTCTACCGTATAGCTTCTCTGTGTCATGTCAAAACTAAAAAAGGGAAAAAAAACTCACTAGTGGATCAGCAACTCTACCATACCAAAGGACATTGTCTATTACAATCAAACCACCAACTCTTACCTGCAACACAGCAAAAAATAATGCTCAACATGCAGATTATAATCAAAACATGTAAGTTATGGTTGCTACATACATGGAACTTAGAAATAGGATCATAAAACTTGCAGCAAATCTTCTACAAGTTGTAAAAAAGTTATGATCATTGATGACAGTTGACAGACCACAGTTGCTATAAGCAAGAAAGAGTTCTAATGTAATCTTACTAGCTTAAGTAGAAGTTCATAATACTCCTCATACATTCTCTTGTCTGCATCAACGAATGCAAAGTCATAACTAGAAAAGGTAGAAGAGATAGGATTTGTTAGACCAACTACGAGGTTCGATGATGCATTATACCACAATAAAATTACTGTACCTGTTAGCCTCACCACCATCAATTAGTAACTTTAGGGAATCCACAGCTAAAGCATGTTTGACATCAACCTAAGGAATTAGTTGACAGATCAGCCCAAGAAATTCATCATGAACCAGAATCCATCAAGCAAAAAGAGGCGATCACCTTGTGTGCAACACCAGCGCGCTGATAGTATTTCTTGGCAACTTCTAGGCATCTTTCATCCCTTTCACAAGCAACCAAACGACCTGATTCAGGAAGAGCTAGTGCTACAGCTAACGACGAATATCCCTGTGCAAAGATTTAACGAATGCTATGTGAAGTTATTGAATTTGCAGAAATCAGTGGCTTTCTACAAAAGTAGGTAATTCACAAGGTTTAGATTGCAATTTGTAGCACTTGAGATGACATATACTATGTGGATTATTAATTTATTATTGTACCAGACAGGAAACACTGCTTGATGAAAGGAAAACATATACAAGAATCAAGCCTCAGTACTACCAGAAGGCTTGTTGCGTATAGGATTCAAATGCTGTAGTGCGTGCTTATTATGGTATAGTTTCCATGGAAAACAACAGATACACGAGTTCTCACAAAATAGATTGTTAACCAACTGGAGTTTATTTCTCATTTTGATCAACCATCATGCTTTGGTTCTAACAAGAAACAATAACTTTCTAATGTTTAGTGTTTTTACTTACTGAGAGTGGAAATATGAATACAAAACAAAGTAACAAACACTAGGTCAGATCACATACTGTATAGACACCGACTTCAATGCATCGTTGAGCCCCAAGAATTTGTGCAAGCATTGCTAGAAGCTGAGCCTGCGCAGGCGAAACCTAACAAGACAAAGAAACCAGCTGAGTGTGTATATTATTGTAACTGATTCCCGAAACATTTCTAAACAGTATCATTGCACTTTCAGAAATAAAAGTAATCATGTATGAAGTGGCTTCTTTGGACCAATGTTACCTTGAAAAAGATTAGGACTATTATTTTATAGCGGAAGTGTTATCATGTTGGGACGTTGGGTGTTCGGTTCCTTAAACACTTGAATAGTTAAATTGATGGTAGTAGATGCCTTATGGATGGCAAGCAAACTAATCAACCAAAATGAATAGGAGCATTGTGCTTCAGCCAAGCAAATGAGCTCTAAGAAAAGTAGCTAAGTTCATCCATGGCACGCACCTGCATTTGGCTTCCTCTCATGGCCGCCGTCTCCTCACGAAGCTCCTTGAGAACCTGATGCATTTTTTCCAGCACAGGATAAACGGGCGCACATTGGTCAGAGAGCATGACGCGAATTCCGCACCCAAAATGGCGGCAAATTCACCCAAGCAGAGAGGGGAGAGAGAGCGGAGGGAGGGAACGCACCGGGTGCTCGCGGACGTTGGCGAGGAGGTACTCGTAGAGCTGCGTCGTCGCGCCCAGCTGCTTCCGCCCCTGCCGCGCCTCCTCTACCGCCGCCGCTGTAGCAGCAGCCGCAGCAGCCGCCGCCGACGAGGAGGAGGCGCAGAGGTGTCGGCGGTGCCATGTGCAGGTGGAGGCGGTCAGGACTACCGGTCGGGGGACACGCGTGGTTGTGGCGGAGCTGAACCTGAGAGCCGCAGCCTCCGCCGCCGCGGCCGCCGGCGGCGGAAGGGACGACGCGAAGCGGCGCATCGTGGTGGAGACGCGGATTAGATTGGCGTCGACGAGGCCCACATGTCAGTGAGACAACCACGCACGCGATGGGCCGATGGGTTGTACGGGTGAGCCCATATCAAAAAGCCCAAGAAACATGTGAGAATTCATGGGCTGTCTCTTTTTTTTCCAGCCGATTTTATAAAAGCCCAAGAAGCCCATGTTAAAATTTTGACTTCATACAGCTGAATGAGGGCTCCTTCTTCTCTTTAAAAAAGAAAACAAAACAAAGAACAAAAACAAAACCTCCCAATTGTCACCTGGATTTGAGATTCCCCTGTATTGCCAATACTTCCTTTTAATTCACCTTGATTAGATTTACGCTCCTTTCGGTATGTTGCGCCCTAATATAATATACGCTAAAGAAGACATACATCGGTGGTAAAATCACTAGTCCTAGATTATGGAAGTAGGAGTACAGTTATTAAAATAGGATACAATTTATCCTATCGTTATTTGTCGGAGAGTGAACTTCTCAAGCGGGGGACTGTGGGGTCTCCCTTTGTTAGTTCGGCCGGGGGCAGCGAGTGAATGCAGGTAGGTGGCTGCTGATTGGCGCCCACCGAATCCCATACGCGTGGCGGCCACATGGCGGCTGTGAGGAGGGGTCGGGGTGAGCCGACCCCTCGAGCTCGAGCGGGATGGCCACCGCTCCTCCACGGGCCCGACCCCCCTCGGGGGGAATGCCACGTGGACGTCGGGGGCGGCCTCTCCCCTCTAAACTTGGTACCCCTGGGCCCATATCACCGACAGTAGCCCCCGGCGTTACACCTGGCCCAAGCCTACTGCAAAAGGCCAGACGTGACGCCAGTTCATCTGAGTCAGTGATTTGTGGGCCCGGTGTCGGATTTTAAGTGACACGGCCACACGCGCAACCGAGACGTCGCGCCCTCAACAATGATGGCTCATCATCTCACGATTGCCACGTCACCTGGGGCGGCGTGCAAATCGGGAGCATTAGCGGGCCGCGCCGTTATCCCCGCAGTAATCGTGCGCGATTATGACGGGGGCGGCCCGTTCGAACCTGCCCGCAACGGCTGCACGTCCACTGCATGCGGCGGAAACGGACGAGTGGGACGAGTGGAATGAGTGGGCGCGAGAAACGAGGGGGCGGGAGTAGTGGTCGCGAAAGACGAGAAGTCGGGGGCGGCTGAGGAGAGGATAAAAGGCGCTGGAGGGGAATTTCCTTCCCTTTCCTTCGCCATTCCAACTCTCCACGCTCAGCGCGCCCTAGCTCTCATCGTCTTCGGTCTCCTCTCCGGCCACACGCTCTCGCTCTCCCTGCGCCTCAACTCGCCGACGCAATGGCGCGGGGCTCCGGTCCACCGGACAACAGCGTGTTGCCTTCCTCCCGTATCACCGGGGAGAAGCAAATGGGCTTGCTACGCAAGTTCATGCCGGAGGCACCCGACTGCGACGTGGTGGTGGCGGACGAGGCACGCCCGCGTCCGCGTTACCCGGAGCGATCCATCCATCTCCTTTCCTTCGTCATGGCGGGGCTGATTTTGCCGTTCTCCGGCTTCTTTTACGAGGTTCGTCTCCAACGTCGTGATGATGCTGGCCATCTTCGTGCATCTGTGCGAGATGTTCGTAGGGATGAGGCCGATCATTCGCCTCTTCCAGCACTTCTTCACCCTGTAGCTGCAACACCCCACGACGGAGGTGGGTGGCTGCTACTTTCAGCCGCGGCCCCAAACTATGGGCCAGTACATCGAGTGCTCACTTCGCAAGAAGTGGGACAACTGGAAGAGGGATTGGTTCTACACTGCCCTCCCCAACCACCCTCGCCTTCAGCTTCCTACCGGGCCACCGGAGCAGTCGGCGAGCTGGCGAGCGACAGCGGTACTGGGGGACGAGTACGACGCGGTCCTCAACCACCTCAGTGGCCTATGGGCTAATGGGGGCCATGGTCTACGGTGACTTCCTTCGTCGCTGGATCGCGCCGCTCTAGGAATGAGCCTGCGGCGCGTGGGCGTTCACCGGCTTCAACGACCCCATGCACACCCACGTGGGATGCCGCTGGGAATGGTGCCGGGAGGACGTCAAGGCGGTGATCTAGCGGGTGCTGAACCTCGCCTCCATTGAGCCGTCGCTGATCCCTGATGGGATCCTCCCCCTTTGCAGTGACCACGACCGGGACAACATCTTGGCCATCATGATGGTGGTCGGTGCAGCTGAGGACCGTGGCCATGGCGCAAGCGCAGGTGGCAACCGTGGTGACGGCGCTAGCGGCAGCATCGGTGGTGCCATGGGAGGTAGCAGCAGTCAAGGGGCGCAACGGCCTCCATCGCGTGGAGGACACGGAGGGGGGGCGAGTGGCCCGGGTCATAGCGGCGGCTCTTCCGTCGACCCGAAAGGGAAGAGGAAGGTGCCTGACTCCTTCCCTCCGTCTCCGCCTCGCGGGGACGGCGCGGAGCGCATCGCCAGCCGACGCCCGCCCGGCCCGCCCGGCCGCGAGCCATCGGAGCCGCCGGAAGATAGGGGAGACCCAGCTGTGTCGGGGGAGTTTCATCGAGCCCCCGAAGTGGAGCTTCAAACGCCCTCCCCGCAGGTACGGTTTTTTCCCTCAACTCCCGCAACTTCTTCTCGCGACGTTTGTTTTTATTTACTTGTTCGCTTTGTTGGCTTGTTCGCTTGCACACACGCAACGAGATCCCCTCCTGTGGTGGCTCGGACGACGACTCCTCTCGGCGGTCCAAATCCCGTCAGACGGAGAGGACGGAGGCCGAGGAGGCGGTTGAGACGGCCGGGGCGACCACCCAGGCGACCGCACCAGGAGTGCGGGTGACCGGGGGCGAGGAGGTTGCGACGGTACCGCCAGGCGGCGGCACAGCGACACAAGCTTCGGGCGAAATCCCAGAGCCGAGCGCCGCGCCCGAGGCCGAGTTGGGGTGGGCCGAGGCTGCACCCGAGGCCGAGACCAAGCCAAAGCCCGAGGTGACGACCAAGGGAGCGCCCGAGGCCGAGCCCGAGCCCAAGACGGGGGCAGAGGCCATGCCCGAGGTTGAGCCCTCGGGAGATTCAGAGGGAGCAGGGTGCGAGGCGCCCCAAACACCGACCGAGCAAGCCTCGCCGACCGCAAGTCGGGCGGAGGCCACACAGGGGACCCCTACCACTGACGCCGATGGGGGCACTGCCCAGGACGCCGACGGCAGTGGCTTCCGCATGCCGGCCACCGGCGGATCAAGCCGGACCCCGCCATCACGAATGTTGTCCTCTCCCTTCTCAGCCTCCACCCCGGCGAGCGCGGAGCTACTCATGCAGGCTCTCACAGCCATGAACTCCACCATCCTGGAGGGGCTCCAGGCCCAGATGCAGGCCTTAGCGAAGGAACGGGCCACGCTGGAGGTGGAGTGGGGGCTGCTGGACGCTGACCAGGAGCGAGTGAACGAGGGGCAGCGAGCAGTCGACGCCATGGTTGAGGCCGGGCACAAAATGCACCAAAGGCACCTGGCGGAGCTCAACACCCGCTTGGAGGTCTTGGACTCCATGGTGCGTGAGGCGGAGGAGGAGAGGTAGGCAGCGCTTATCGCCACCGACGCGCTGGACGAAGCACCGAACGACATCCGTCTTCAGTACGATGCCCACATGGCAGAGTTGGCGTAGAGGATCGACGCTGCGCGGGGGGTCGTCGACGCTGCCATGGCCTGAGAGCGGAGGGCAGCGAAGGCCGAGGCATCGCTACGGCTGCGGGAGGAGGCCTTGGAGGCCGGCGGCAAGCCCTGGCCAAGCGCTCTTCCGAGTTGGAGGGGCATGCCCTGGCGCTGCAGGTATCCGAGGCCACTATGTGCTGGCGTGCTGAAGTCCTCGACCGCCACGGCCGGGAGCAGGAGCAGCTGGACCGGGCTCGAGCCCGGCATGCCCAAGAGCTAGATGAGCGGGCCCGAGCCCTGGATGAGCGCGAGGCAACGATGGCAGCGCATGAGTCTGCGGCTGCCGAGGCGGAGTCCGCTCTCCACCTTCGCGAGGACGCGGCCGCTGAGCGGGCACGCGCTCTCGCGAACTCTGAGGCCATGGCGCAACGCCGCGACGAAGACTTGCGCCTCCGGGAGGAAGCGTGGCGGGAGCGGGATGCCAAGCTCGCGGAGCGCAAGTCCGATGTCTCCCGCTGTGAGGTTGCAGCGTGCCGGCTCGGGGAGCAGCTCTCCAAGCGCAAGGAGGCCATAGCGGGTCACGAGGCCTAGCACCTGGAGAACGCCCGCGCCGAACGGGCGGCCTTGGAGCAGCGTGCCTCTGAGTTAGTGGTGCGGGAGAAAGAGCTGGCTTTGGCATCGCGCGTCGGGGGCGCCACGGGCAACGACGGCTTGGCGAGGCAACTCACCGAGGCGTAGGAGACGATCGCCGCGATGGAGGGGTAGATCCAGAACCAGGCTGGGGAGATCGAGGCCCTCCGCGTGGCGAACGAGGTTGGGCCCGGCATGCTCCGGGATGTCGTCGTCAGGTTGGGCTGTGCAAGGCGTCGGGTGAGCGTCTTGCTCGGCCGCGACACCAAACTGCTGGACAATGAGGCGACTCTTGATCACCGGTTGGGGGAGATGGCCACCGACTTGGAGGGGCTTCATGAGGAGATCGACGCCGTCATGAAGTCCTCCTCGGCAAGGTTGGCACGGGCGGCGGTGGAACTTACTATAGCGAGTCACCAGGCCCGCGACCCCGACTTCTCTCCATGGCACCCGCTTGAGGACTTCCCCCCAGCACAGAGGAAGGGGCGTGGCCCAAGTCCAGGAGGCGACGGAGGAGGTCATCAGGAACCTCAAGGGGACAGCCCCTCGGTTCGCCTTCGCCATGGGCTCGAACGATGACGAGGAGGAGGAGGAGGAGGACTGGGACGAGGTCGCTAGTGACGGTGGACGCGGTAGTCTGGGCACTTCGTGAGGAGCGTAGAAGGCCGATTGCTGGGCAACCGCCTGGCGAGAGGACGAAGGGCCTCCGTCAACCCAGGGGGCCTCGGGGCCACCGCCCGGCTCAGGGGCTCATTCATCTTTCTCTAACCCGGGTCGCTCTGATACGAGACGGGGGCGCGTGTCCCGAGGGCCTTCCTCGTCGCGCTCCACCACCAACGCTGCGGTAACTACCTGCGGGGTTGCCGTTAAGTAGAGCAACAGCGGCTCCTCGGGCTCCTCGGTCACCAGGACTGTGGGAGAGCTGAGGTAAGCCTTCAATTGATTGAGGGCTTGTTCGGTCTCCTTCGTCCAGATAAATGGCCCGGAGCGCTTGAGGAGCTTGAATAGGGGTAGCACCCTCTCTCCCAGCCTCGATATGAATCGGCTCAGGACGGCCATGCATCCTGTGACGCACTGCACATCCCTAAGCTTACTAGGGGTCGCATCCGCTCTATCGCTCGTATCTTCTCAGGATTGGCCTCTATGCCTCGGGCTAAGACCAAGAAACCGAGAAGCTTGCCTGCTGGCACACCGAACACGCACTTTTTGGGGTTCAGTTTCATGCATGTGGATCGGAGGCTGTCGAAAGTCTCCGCTAGATCCGAGAGCAAAGCTTCTTGGTGGCGCATCTTTACCACCAAGTCATTGACATACGCCTCAATATTACGCCCTATTTGGCTACTCAAAGTAATGCGAGTCATGCGTTGAAAAGTAGGGCCTGCAATCTTTAAACCAAAAGGCATAGTTGTATTACAAAAGGTGCCTATAGGAGTAATGAAAGCAGTTTTTTCCTCATCCTCGCTAGCCAAGCGAATCTGATGGTAACCTGAATAAGCATCAAGGAAACACAAAAGATCACACCACGCAGTGGAGTCGATTATCTGATCTATACGTGGCAAAGGGAAGGGATCCTTAGGGCATGCCTTGTTAAGGTCGGTGTAGTCGATGCACATCCGGAGCTTGCCGTTCGCCTTGGGGACGATGACTGGGTTCGCGAGCCACTTTGGATGGATGACTTCTCGGATGAATTCGGCCTCCAGGAGACGCGCCACCTCCTCGCGGATGAAGGTTTGCCGCTCCGGGGCCTGCCGCCGCACCTTCTGCCAGACGGGTCACGCGTCCGGTCGCACGACCAGACGGTGCTCGATCACCTTCCTGGGGACCCCGGGCATATCTGATGGCTTCCAAGCGAAGACATTGGTGTTTGCCCGTAGGAAGGAGACGAGTGCATCTTCCTATTTGTCGCCCAAGTTACCACCAATCTTGGCGGTCTTGGACGGGTCATCGCTAAAGACGATCTCCTTGACGGGCACCTCATTGCCCGAAGTCATCCACTTCTTCGAGGCGTAAGAGATGGAGGTTTTGAGCCTCCCGCTGCCGCCCTCTGGCTCTGAGACCGCTGCTAGACTATCTGCGCGTTGTTCCGCACAAGTCAGGGTGACCTTGACGTCGCCGTCGATGGTAATGGGGCCATTAGGGCCCAGCATCTTCATCTGGAGGTAGGCGTAGTGGGTGGCCGCCATGAACTACACCAACGCGGGCCTTCCCTGGACCACGTTGTAGGGCGGATTGAGATTCACCACATCGAAGTCGAGCCACTCAGTGCGGAAGTTGGTGGGGTCACCAAAAGTGACCGGGAGCTCAATGTGGCCCAGCGGCCACATGTGTCCCGGGGTCATGCCAATGATTGACAGTGACGGCTTGAGCTTCATTCCCGGGGCCTTGATGATATCAAAGGCCGTGGGGGAGATGATGTTGAGTGCGGCCCCGCCGTCGATCAGGACACGCTTCAACCTTATGTTGCAGATGGTCGGTGAGATCACCAACACCAACTGTCCTCCCCGGGCAACGACTGACGGGTGGTCAGCCCGGTTGAAGGTGAGCATCACCTCCGACCAACGCGCTCGCCGTGTCGCCTCATGGATGGGAACGACGGTCAGGAGCTCGTGCTCATGGCCTTGAAGCTACGGCGGGAGGCGTGAGGCATGAGCGCACACCCCGCCGTCGATGGTGGCGACGGTATGTTGAGGCTCCTGGAAGTCCAAGTCCTCGTCATCGTCATTGGCGGGGGCCTTCTTCTTGGCCTCCTCTCGCCGCTTGTCGATCAAGGTCGTCGGGGCCTTGCCCTCCCGGCGAGCCTGCCGCTTCTCCTCCTCAGACTTCCTGATGCGCTCGGCCAAGTTCTTGACCGTGCGGTAGTCAGCAAGGCTGTGGGTGGAGGTGTTGTGCACGGAGCACCACTTATCCACCCAGCAGTTCTCGCTAGGGGCGATAGCGTCCTCCTGCTTGCTGCTCGCGGCCTTCTCCTTGCGTGGGGGCCACGAGGTGCCTTCGGTGATGAGGACATGGCCTTCGTCGTTGGAGCGGGCCGGCCTCTTCTTCTTCCTCCTCTCCCGATGCTTGGAGTGGGAGGATGACTCAGGGGCAGCCGTAGCCGCCACACCAGAGCCGAAAGAGTTCCAGGCCCAGGCCTCCTCCTTACGGGCCACCTTGTCAGCAAGCTCGAAGAGCTGTGCGGTAGTCTGGGGCTCCTTAGAGGCTATCTTCTCGAGCATGCGGTTATGCCGCACGCCCCCTCTGAACGCGTATATCACCGCGTGCAGAGGAATGCAGGGGATGGTATTGCGAACTTGACAGAACCGCTGGATGTACGAACGGAGGGATTCGTCGTCCTTCCGCTGCACTGCGTGCAGGTCCGCTTCCTCTCCTGGGCGCGGATATGTTCCCTGGAAGTTCATGATGAACTGATGACACAAATCCTCCCAGGAGTGGATCGGGGCGGGTGGTTGAGTCATGAGCCATCCCTGTGTCTGACCCTTGAGGGCCACGGGGAAGTAGTTTGCCATGACCCGATCATCACCCCCTGCTGCCTCTATGATCGTGGTGTAGATCTGGAGGAACTTGGAGGGGTTGATGCTGCCATCGTACTTCTCAGTGAGGTTGGATCGGAACTTCGGGGGCCATCGGACATTCTGAAGACTCGCCACGAAGGCCTTGCAACCAGCCCTGCTGATTTGGGATACGGGGGGCCTGCCCTCGCGCCCGGGGTGGCGCGGCTCTCCAGAGGAGGCGGCGCCTTCCCCCATACGGGCGGCTCGACGCGTGTCGCGTCGGTGCTCAATGTCGAGCCGACCGTCCGGCTCCCCGTAGATGTTTTCGTGACACCCGCAACTTCTTGTGGGCGTCGACAAAGGGCGTGACGATGATCGCCCCACGGGTGTCAACGAAGGGCGCGACGAGCGGCGGACGTCAGCCGCTGCTCGGCGGGCCCTCCATCTTGCCGACGTAGAGACGGCGGTCGAGGTACGCGATGTACCGGTCGCCGTTGTTTGGCCGACGGCGACAAGCCGTCACTGTGCGGCAGGGACCAAGTTGGCCACATCGTCCAGCCAACGCTGGACCGGGGTCTCTAGCTCTCGTACAACGGGAGGGTGGCGCAAGAGTGCCCCCACGGCTTGGAGCGCACCTTGGGGTGTACCGCCATCATCGTAGGTGAGGCGGCGACGCGCCCTGCCACAACGTCCCCCTCCCCCGCCTGCGGGCGGCAAAACGGCCGAGTCCTCGGACATGTCCCGGCCCTCTCCCCACTCAGGACTCCGGCGAGGGGGAGTCAGAGAAGTTCGAGATTGGTGACGAGGGTCAGGATCCTCCCCATCACCCTCGCTCCCACTCGTAATGGGGGTGTACGCCACCGATTCGTCGTCCATGACTCCCGTCATGGGGAGCGTCGGACAAAGCTTGAGGCCCACGAAAGCGAGAGTTCCTCAAACGAACACGAATGCGCCCCCTACCTGGCGCGCCAGCTGTCGGAGAGTGAACTCCTCAAGCGGGGGACTGTGGGGTCCCCCTTTGTTAGGTTGGCCGAGGGCAGCGGGTGAAAGTTTGAGGAATCGAGAACGCTAGAGGTGAGGTGTAGAGGAGGTCCGCCCCCCCTCTACGAAGATGAGACCAAAGGGGTTTATATAGGTTCAGGCTGCTCGGAAGCGTAATACCCTACTCCTGTGTATGATAATTTTTCTGAGCTTCAAAAGTCTCTGAAGTCCCGGTGTACAAGCTAGAGCTCAACAAGCCTTCAGACTAGAGATCCCGAATCTGGAGTCCACCAAAATCCCCCTTTCTCGCTAGGCATGGTCCTCCTTTTATACTCCAAGGGGATGCCACATATGCCGCGAGAGCTACCTAGGGGAGAGGGAAAATATTCCCTACATTAAACGCATGTCTGGCACCTTAGCCCGGAAGCTATTAGCACGTCAGTTGTTGTGCGGGGTCCACCAAATCATGCCGGCTGACATGAGGGACGCCCCTGTCAGTCCTCATTTAATGGATGAGGACTTGAGAGGCACGCATGCACCGGGAACGAAATCTCAGGCACGTCTGGTGCAGCCAAGCTAGTTTCGGATTGGACGGGAGGCCCAGAGCCCCTCATCACCAGATGGGACGGGGCATACCTGGCGCATGACTCCTGACACTCGGTCAGGGCGTGAGTGGCTTGCCGCCGTCCTCTGTCAATCAACCGGTCACGGACCGGTCACAGGCAGAGCAGGTGTGCAACACGCCGCAGCGTGGTGCGCCAGCTCCGCCCGCATTGAATGTGGGTAGGTGGCTGCTGATTGGCGCCCACTAAATCCCATACGCGTGGCGGCCACATGGCGGCTGTGAGGAGGGGTCAGGCGAGCCGACGCCTCGGGCTCGGGCGGGATGGCCGCCGCTCCTCCACGGGCCCGACCCCCCTCTGGGGGAATGCCACATGGATGTTGGGGGTGGCCTCTCCCCTCTAAGCTTGGTACCCCGGGCCCATATCACCGACATTATTACTATCTTTTTTTAAAAAAAATATATGACGTCGTTGACTTTCCGCACAATGTTTGACAATTCGACTTATTAAAAATTTAATATAATATATAAAAATATAAGTTAAATTATATTTTATTTAATAATAAAACAAGTAACAACGAAATAAATGATATTTATATAATTTTTTTTAATAAGATGAATGGTCGAATATTGTGTAAAAAGTCAACAACGTCGTACATTTTAAAATGGAGGGAGTATTTAGATTACTCCATCCGTTTCATATTATAAGTCGCTTTGACTTTTTTTAGTCAAACTTTTTTAGATTTGATCAAGATTATTGAAAAATTAGCAACATTTACAATGCTAAATTAGTCTTATTAAATGTAACATTGAATATATTTTGATAATATGTTTGTTTTGTGTTAGAAATATTTGCTGTATTTTTCTATGAATTTGATCAAACTTAAAAATGTTTGATTAGAAAAAAAGTCAAAACGACTTATAATATAAAACGGAGGGAGTATTGTTAGTTTTATAACAAATAATTTTTAATATTAACTGTTCATATTTAGCTGTTCCAAACGAAACATGTAGCTGGTTCATTGACGTGATGGTCGCAACTAGGAAGATGCTATGCCTTAATTCCTAGAACTAGAGGTAATCAGAATTGCAGTTCAGCAATAATATTCCCAACAGGAATATGTTGCGTCGCAAAAGATTTTCTTAATTTTCAAAAGCATGCACCCACACTTATCTTGTTGTGACTTACTTTATAAGAACAATCACACACACACACTATCTATAGAAAACTTTCTAATAAAATGAACGATAAAAAGCTATAGGGAAAATTGCAAAAAATACTCGTCCCTTAAAGTCATTTTATTGCAAATGTCCATCCCTACTCAATTTTGTTATAAAAACCATCACGGTGCGCACATGTTTAACCAAATCAGTTCGTTATTGCCGATGTAGAGTTACCATGGGCTAAGATAGTCAAGTAAATCTTGTCCAAGTGTTTGTATTAAATTTATTCTTCATGTTTCATTGAAGTTTTTTTTGATATAGCGAAACTCCATGTGACAACATTTAAGCTCTCATCAGCATTTGTATTTATTGAATTTCTAAAAAAATGTCAAGACTATAGTCTACAAGTATTTAATTTTAGTAAATACATCATTGACGACTCATAATTTATGAAAACATATTGATTCGGTTAAACATGTACATACTAGGATATGGTCTCTGCAACAAAACTGAGTAGGTGGGTGAGTATTTGCCAAAAAAAAATTTATGGTAAAATGTCAAATTTTAAGTGACTTGTGAGGTGGTTTTTGTAAATTTTCCAAAACTATATCCAAATATCACCAACATCATGTAATTAAATACAGGAGACCGAGTGTCTACTCTAGGTTAAACCACAAGAAAAAAAAATCTACACAGAATATGGGATATGCCAACACGCAAAATTTGGGTCATAGTACACTGATTGATAAGGCAATATCTTTGGACACGGTAATAATACAGATGCTCTGTCAACCTTAGCTTGATCCTACACAAAGACATGGGACTTTAGTTTGGCCAAAATGGAATCTAAATTGTCCAAAGTACTCGTCATTTACTTGTACAAATCATGTTGCATACACCACACGTACACACATATATTCTCCAAATCAAAACAAGCACAGCGCATCAGATGCAATCTCTCAGCAGACGACACATATCTATACTCTTTTTTTAAAAACAAAACTCTTAATAAAACAGAACTCTTAAGTGACGATGATGAATGATGAATCTGTTACTATCTACTCGTACTATCACCTGATATGTTGGTTTCACTGAATAGTGATTCATCATGCAAACTGTTCATTCTCAAGCTCAAGAGAGGGGAAAACATATTCAACCTACCTGTTATAAAACATGGTACTTAAGCTGGTATCTCAGAAAATAATTTAACCTGCATCTATGTGGCTACCAGATTCATCCAAAAAGACCCAGATTAACAAATTGACTTTGATACCCATGCATTAACGCATTTGATCATGATTGATCAGGGGCATTAATTTTAATGTAGTCTTCTAAACAAGGAGAGGAGTCACATTTTGTATTCTTCCTGTAGGGTAAATGGGTAATCGTGCCATGGACGGCCGAGTCACATTTTGTATTCTTCCTGCAGGATAAATAGGTAATCGTGCCATGGACGACCAAGTACAGCAGTGTGTACGGTGGATGATGCAAAAGTCAAACTAAGCAGCGAGTATTTATAATTAAATTGCTAGTGGTAATTAAATAATAATAATCCTCACTAGTACAAAGCACCTAGATAAACAGTCAACGAACATGCATTTCATATGCCTCAATATATTAAATTCAAATTCATACGCTTAGATCTTAGCCTGTTTCGAGATAGGTGTTGGTTTAGCTAACGTCACCTGCAAAGGAAAAAGAAGTGAAGGTCCTGGATTCATATGTACCCAAAATTATATTGTAAAATTTAGTTTTATATCTTTACCGATATAATGTTGAATAAGAAAATAATAAATGTGGAGCTCAAAAGGTATATCTTTATTAATATTATTGCATCGTCTAATATATAGATATATCAAATAAACATTATTAGTTACATAATCCCTTTAAATAACTAGCAGCATGGCTATCATCCGCAAACTTTAACCTTTTATGTCCTTATCCAAAACTATAAGTATTATCAGCCCAAAATGAGTAACATAATATGAAACTTTTGTCCATTCAAAAAATAAGGCAGTAGTCAATGCCATCAGCTATTTAAAGAAAAGGAGGAAACATGAATTAAATCATGTTCAAGAAATATGTGGCCGGCGTCCATCGCAAAAATTTAAGCTTTAAAACGCCAATATATGAAAAAAATGCATGACAAAAGTTAGGCGTGTCACAATTTCTTAAACAAGTGTAATTTGGTTCATCGCAAACTGTGGTTTTACCACACTTTTGCCTTACTAGATGTAGACTCATTTGTTTACCAAAACCTTGTTAAGGTGTACTTATGAGCGATCGAATTGTTAGCCCCACCTTTGTTAAAGTTTTGTAAAGAAGTATGGTACTATGAAGGATGGAACAGAAAACAATATTACTGTAAGATAATTACGTCCATATTGAAAATTTTGAAACACACAAAAAAACAAATTTAAGGTGTTTTTTCTTGAATAGAACACGTGTACGGCAGGCAAATTTGAAGTGGTCTATATCCATTGATATGTAGCGTAGTCAACATCGTTATAAATTAACTGGTATACATACTTTAATTAAAATATAAAATATTGGGTCCATACAAATCAGGTTTCTGGCTTTATGTAGACGTGGGCAATGACAATCACACATGAAATGGATCATTCTACCCAACGAGAAATATACCATCCATGCATGCATGGTTACACGCGTATAGTGTTGTTTTATTTAAAATTAATTAGACGATGCTGAGTGTGGTAGACACTAATTTGCACACATGATCTTCACTAGAGGGAAATTGCGAATCTTTGACCTTAGGATCACCAACCAAATAAATGACATCTTCACTCCGTTGAATTTTTTTTGGCTGTTAAATAATTACACACACCCGAAATTTAGTACTCCATCTATCATAGCAAGTTTAACGGTATAATCAATTATAAGCTTCACATGTGCTTTTTTTCTTTCTCCTTTCTTACCTCCTCCACATATGTTTACAGCTGGTTTATAGCCTGTTATTGTACTTGCTCTAGATTTGAAAAAAAAAATAGTATCCATCATATTCAATTATGTATTTATTGCAATGTAATTAGAAAAGTAATTCAAACATGCTCATGAGATCAAAAACCAATATGACTACAAACTAAACATAGCTTAATTGGTTAGCTTTTTTGAAGTACTAGAATTTGTCCAGTTGAATTCGAGGACGTCTCTAGAATCGGGATGTTCACATTTTACAGCTAAAAATTATCATTTTAGTGTTAGACGATGTGTGTGTTGATAACAAAATATACGTGGTAACTTCATCAATCTTAAAATCAGCGGTCCAGTCTCGAGAAAAAGGTAGCTGCTCATACGGATAGCGTGCACATGTATGTATGAGATTATGCGCCAGACCGCTTGTATTGTGTTTTAGTAAGAAAATAAACCTATATGACTATTAATCTATCATAAGTGATTGTGCACGCGTATACGTAAGCATTTGTATTTATAGTGTGCTTTGAAAAAGAAAAAACCAATATGACCACCAATCTTCATGTGACCTCCCATACAACCGGTTGCACCTTCCAGTTTTGACATGTTGTGTGCCTAGATGTAATCTTCTGAGTTGGGACATTTCCCCCCTCCTGAAATGGAATCCTAACATGGATTAAATTTTTGAGATTTATAACGTGTGCAATGACGATGACAGGGACGCACAACACGCATATTTTCTCTGTTTTTTAAAAGGACAAAATCATGGATGGAGACTTGCAATGTTGCACGCATGCAGAGAAGCAGAGAAGCACTAGTTCATCGTTGTGGCTAGCTGGCTAAAGTATATACGCAAAGTCCACTCTTTTGTAGCTTAGCTACAACACGTGGCCAGCACCGATGTAGGTGATGAATCCTCTGACCTAGGATCACGAACCAAAATTAATGGTGTATCTGGACTTTGAGTGATTCCATTTGCACCTGTATATTTATTGTTTTATAACTTTGAGTAAAAGCTTTGGCTGCAGAGTAAAAAAACAATTTGTTAATTTTTTTTGGAAATGAAATGCATTTTCATGTTATTATGTTTTCAAAAAGATTTTTGACGAGCATTAGGAATTGATCCCTACCTCTAGTTTATTTAAGTCACAGTTTACAATTTTGTTTAAATCATCTTTTTTAATCTAGCCATTAGTTAAACTTGAGCAAGCTCGTATCATATACAGAAAATCCAAGAAATGTCATCGACAAACATTCTAATCCAAGAAATGTCATTGACGAACCCAACTTTCTGAAAATGCCTTCATACAAACGTCTTTGTCCCAAAAATATCATCGCCGTTAGGTTTCTGTTAGTAGCTATCCATTAAGTAATATGAAAATATCATTTTACCCTTGTGAATTGTTGAAAGCTCATTAAACTTTTGCTCTTTCAGTCAACTTATAATAATTTAGTATAAAGAACAACCTATAAATTAGTATAAGCTTATGGTAAGAGCAAAAGTTTTAATCGTCTTTTAGCAATTTGTAGGAGTAAAATGATCTTTTTATAGCACTTAACGAAGAGCTACTAACAGAGACCTGACCTAACGACAATGACATTTATGAAACAAAACGTTTGTACAATGACATTTCTAGGAAGTTGGGTTCATCGATGACATTTCTTGGATTGGGACATTTGTCGATGACATTTCCTGGATTTTCTCTATAATATTAGAAGCTGTAAAACATTTAGATTTTTACTTTATTTTTTAATTTCTTATGTTAATCCAAATGCGTCTACATAAATATGTCTTGAATTTATGTTATATATAGTATATGGATCAACATCAAAGTATATAAAAGAGTGAAAAAGTACATATTTTAAATTTAGAAATGTTATATTTTATCATAGAAAAAACACATACAAATATGAATATAACTGGATATAAATGAATATAGCGGTTGATAAAATTGATTGATAGAATTACCAATTCGACAAACAAATAACACCATTTTTCCTGACATAAAGTTATAAAAAAACGCAAAGGTCAAATCGATTGAAAAATATCAGATAAAGGATAGTAAAAGAGACCAGGTGGATCGAGCACTCGAACGGGTCGAGTTTGTCACCATGTAGTACACGTCTCTCTTCTTCCATCATAAATACTCCACACAGTCCACTACTTCTCCTCGTCGTCTCCCTCGCCGCCGGCCGCCGGCCAACCCAAGATTTCAGGTTCAGACGAGCACTTGCCGCCGCCGCCACCGCCGACGTGATGAAGAAGACATCCAAGGAGCTGGATTACGTGCTGGTGCCGATGGGGCTGGCGATCATGGTGAGCTACCACCTGTGGCTGCTGCTCCGCATCCGGCGGCGGCCGGCGACCACCGTGATCGGCATCAACGCCATCAACCGCCGCATCTGGGTGCGCCACATCATGGAGGAGACGTCGGGGAAGCACGCCGTGCTGGCGGTGCAGACCATGCGCAACAGCATCATGGCCTCCACCGTGCTCGCCTCCGTCGCCATCACCCTCAGCTCCCTCGTCGCCGCGCTCATGGCCAGCGGCGTCGCCCACACCATCTTCTCCTCCGGCTCCGGCGACGGACAGGGACAGCTCGTCGTCGGCGCCGGCGGCGAGACGGCGCTGTCGGTCAAGTTCTTCGCGATCCTCGTCTGCTTCCTCGTCGCCTTCCTCCTCAACGTGCAGTCTATCCGGTACTACAGCCACACCGGCATCCTCGTCAACGTGCCGCTCCACGCGCACCGCCGCCGCGGCCGCCGACCGGGGCTCTCCGTCGACTACGTGACGGCGACGCTCAACCGCGGCAGCTACTTCTGGTCCCTCGGCGTCCGTGCCTTCTACTTCTCGTGCCCCGTCTTCCTCTGGCTGTTCGGGCCCATCCCCATGTTCGCCTCCTGCCTCGCCATGGTGTGCGCGCTCTACTTCCTCGACGTGTACACCGAGTGGGACGAGAAGCCCGAGGAGGAAGAAGAGCTCAACGGCGGCGATGTCGACGCCGCCGCCGCCGCCACGTGCCATGAACAACCCAAGATGACCGCCGGCGCCGGCGCCGGTAGGGTGGCGCCACAGCAAGACGTCGTCTGAAACTCTGAATAATCGACTGAAGGTGTTGCCTGCCTCTCCCTGCAGGTGATCTGGATTCAACAGCTCGTTGAATCAAGATTGATTAATTAATTAGTGTATGAACTTTAGCAGAAATAAGTATGGTGGTACCCAGGATTCAATTTCTAGTTGAATCCAAGATTTGTCGACAAATTCCGAGCAAAAATTTCTTCAAATTAATGTCATACTAGTAGTATTTGATATGTGTATCAATGGATCGATCTTTGGTCTAAAAAAAGGTATTTGCCATGTACTCTGTACTCTATTATGTTCTACGTGTCCTACAAGTGATCTCAAATATCCCCATACTTCTTGAAAACAGATTCTCTGCGGTACTATACTCTGAACTTAAGTGATTGATATGTGAACCTCACATCCATCGAACTGACATGACTTTAAGTGATTCACATGTGACCTCACATCCATCAAATCTACATGGCAGTGACCCAAATCTACTACAGAATACAGAGGGATTCATCCATACTTGTTAGGATCTTGTTGGATCATGTTTCTACGAGACAAGTCAGTGACTTCATGCACTAGTATTATATCTTGCGAAAAGTCAATCACGTTTTGTCGTCTATAAGATAATATACGCATGTTCTTTTCTCGGAAAACATTTTCAAGAGAACTCTCAGAAAACAAATTGAAAGGGAATTGCAAACCTCAGATCATCAAGTTCAGACTTCAGAAAGCTCTATAGTATTATATTTTCTTGATGAGACGACAAAGCGACTAAGGGGTTGTTTAGTTGGCATATCCACATTGTCAAAGCTCGTCATACTTCATTTAGCTAGCATGCCTAACATGTGCCCCCAAAATTAAAGCCACCCTTCAATCATAAAAGAGTAAGCTTGCCACACTTCTATGTGTCAATAACATATGAGACCTATATCGTGATGAAGGAATCTTGTCATAAGTGTGATACATACCAAATGGACACCTAACTTAGTTAAATCTAGCTAACTTGAGTTGTGGCATAGTGAGGCAAATTGTGGTAGTGAACCAAACAACCCTTAAAATACACCTCTCACTACCCTGCAGCAAATATACACTCCTTCTGTCCTAAGATATAAGAGATTTTGGTTGAATGAGATATATTCTAATACTACGAATACTAATGTTACTAGAATATGTCACATCCAATTAAAATCTTTTATTTTATATTTTGAGATGGAGGAAGTGCGGTAGTACCACTGCTCTTAAAGAAATGAAGAAAGAAAACAATACTTTACGTACGGTATTTTCCAGACTCCTGAATCTTGCTTGACGTTGATAGCCTTCTGTAGTCTGCAGGTGATGCTGAATGTTAGCCTTCAGTAATCTGGATTCTTCAGAAATTTAGTTTACAGCTAGATACTCGAGTCAATTATAGTTACTGAATTTAAAATGATAATTATGATAAACTTGTTCAGTTCCAGGCTTCCAGCATTGCGTGATGTGACCTCTGCAGCTGCCATTGTGCAACATGCATGACTTGCAATTGCAAAGTTGAACTTACAAGTTTGTGGAAGTACTAAACTCCATCGAACAAAATACAAAACATATTACTAACTAATTGCCGTGTTTCCTTAAGAACAACGCATGTACGGTGGAAAAATTTAAGGCGGTCTACATTTATTGATAAGCCAACATGGTCAACTCAGGATTTAATCTATCGTTTTATGCATTTGTATCAGGTGTACTCCGTCGAACAAAATACAAAACATATTACTAACAAATTGCCGTGTTTCCTTAAGAACAACGCATGTACGGTGGGAAAATTTAAAGCAGTCTATATTGATTGACAAGTCAACATGGTCAACTCAGGGTTCAATCTATCGTTTCATGCATTTGTATCAGGGGTCACCGATATGGCCGAAATTTCGGTTATTTCAATCCAAAAATTATTTGATTTTTTGATAAAATTTGGTCAAATTTGAATAAATATTGCCAAATTCACAGAAGATTGAAAAAAAATCAAAAATTTGGACCAAAATAATATCGTATCTAGGGGTCTGATAGAACCGAAATTTCGTTCCAGAATTTTAAACCTTGGTTCAACTAACACCGTTATTACAAATTACACTACTAACTGGCAAACTATAATACCTTAATTTGTTAAGTTATAAATTGACGTGGCAGAACTCATTATCTGTATTCGTAGGCAACTAATATTGCCGAAATATAACGTACCTGAACATCCAGTCTTCCTTTTAGAATCTTCCAATAGATGCAGAATTGCAGAGTGTGGTAGAGGACTAGACGCTACACACTTCTGTAGCTATTGTATACAGCACATGAGAGTAGATTTTAAACTCTCGAGGACATTCCCTCGTTGTTTATATGTTTATATGACACTCAAATAGTTATGATAAAAATTTAAAAAAAATATATTAACAAGTGATATATCACTTCACA
The DNA here is from genome assembly GCA_008326285.1 of Oryza officinalis. Classification (NCBI taxonomy): domain Eukaryota; kingdom Viridiplantae; phylum Streptophyta; class Magnoliopsida; order Poales; family Poaceae; genus Oryza; species Oryza officinalis. The sequence goes on from BDMV01000007.1 coordinate 24,731,562, forward strand.
AACATACAAGTTAAAATTCAACTTTTTTAAGTTATAAAAAAACAAATTAAACTACAACTTTAGTTAACGTATATTCACAGGCAAATTCGTTTTTTTCGTTGTGATATGTAGAAGTTAAATTTGACCTCGCATATATTACATGTTAATATATCTTCTCAATTTTTAAATTTTTTTATAACCATTTAAATGATATGTAAATATCGAGGGAACACCACCTCAAAAGTTTAGAATAGTTTCCCTACAGCACACATCACAATTCACACATGGTGTCCACCAGTCTGAAATAGCCAATTAATCTTTTGACCAAGGATCACGAACCAAATAAGTGATGATACGAAAAGAACTTCTCACCAGAGAGAGCAAATTTACCTCATTCCTGTTGTTCACAGTGGATTTTTTACAATTTGGTCTTTTATAAAAACTTATTTTATAAATAGACCCCTGAAAAAAATTATCCTAGGAATGATCCTTTTTAGGATGCCAGAGTGACTAGCGCCATGGTTCAATGGCTGGCGCCGTCCCCCTGCCACCGTGGCACACCTAACGCGGACGTGGCCGAAGGAGGACGCCAACAATGCTGGCGCCGTCCTCCCTCCAATCTTTCTCTTTTTTCTCTCTCTAGTGTAGAGGAGAGAGGTGCAACTTTTTTTATTTTTATTTTATTTTTTAATATTTTTTCACATATAGAAGCACGCAGAAACCAATCACAGAAAATTTAAACTCGAACGGACGAAATATGTGATCCGTAGAACTTTTCAAAGTTCTATCGAAATAGGTCCCGAAGCTTCTCACCTCAAAAACACAATCTTGCAAGCGAAATTTCGAGATTTTGATTTCGCTGAACCCGGCAAAGCTAGGGAACAACGGTTGTAACTTTTTCTGTAGATGTCCGTCGATATATTATATGTCTGATTTCGAATCCATATGAAAAAGATATGGTTGTTTTATCGAAGGACACTTAAGTTATGACTGTTTTGACGGTAGACTCAAAGACAATCAGATTCCAAGAAAGAAACAGATCTTGCACAAATGAAAAGAGATTTAGCGGGTTACAACGATGGTGGTAAGGGCAGCAATAGTGATGATGACGGCAAGAACTCAAAACTCAAAACTCGACACAACGATGTAACAGAAAACTTAACAAATCCTAATTAAGTAGTACTAGTAAAAAAAGGCTCAAAGGTTTATAGAACTACGAAAAACTAATTTATTAATTTTTTGGCTCTTTTTGGACTATAAGAAAAAAACAACGAAGAATATGATGGCACGCCAGCGATGATGACGCCGTGGTGGTGAGGGCGGCGCCAGCAGTGCTGGCGCCCTCCTACTGCCATGTCAGCGTTGGGCTGCCGGGTTTGCCACGGTGGCAGGATGACGGCGCCAGTGATGCTGGCGTCATCCCGTTGGACCACGACGCCAGTCACTCTGATGTCTCAAAAATGACTATTTCTGAAATAAGTTTTTTCAGGAGTCTATTTGTAAAATAAGTTTTTGTAAAAGACTAAATTGTAAAAAATCCCCTTGTTCACACGGCGACAGGCCGTTCAGAGTGCTCCTTTTGCAAAAACCATATGAACAGAGATCAGTATGACATTTAAAAACTTCATTCATTCGGCGTTGTAATAATTTCAATCATCTTTAGTTACTAGCTAGCTAGGATATGTATAAAATATGATTAGAAAAGCAACTCAAGCACTAGCGCGACAACCAAACAAACCATTGATTAGATCATGCAAGAACCATCGCCATCAATTCATCTTTTAACCTAATACAGATATTTAGCTTATTGCCCCAAACTACTCTTACAGATCGATCTTGTGACCTCTTCTAAATTAGCTAGTCTTGTTAAGGCCTACGGCCACTAGCTTGGCATGTTACTCAGTCTAGCTATCGTCTCCGCAGCCAGTGCCACCCACTTAAATTCAATTTCCATGCCTACGCGAGTGACAGAGATAACATTACATACAATCTGCATTGTGGAACTTTTCACTTTTCAGAATATTGCATGACTACTGAAATGGCATTATGTAAGAAAATGAGTCTCCTTGAGGACTTGAACTACTTTCACAACTTAACTCAAACTGGAGAATAACGTGTGTAATGACGACAGAAACAACATTCTCATTTATAAATCTAATTAAACAGCATGCTGTGCCGGCGCACTTAGCTTGTTTCGCCTTAGCTAAGCTAGCACACTCTGCACATGTGGCCAGCACCAAGCCACCAACGTACAAGGTAGTTTGAGTCTTCAAACGTGGAAAGCACTTGATCAAGAAAGAAGCTAGCACGATCTGACGTTCGATCGAGTTTTGTCACCATGTATCTAGACATGTAGGTCGACTATGTACATACTGTTAGGTCCTGCATAAATACTACAGCTACAGACTCCACTCCGCAGCGCGTAGTCCGGCCATTGTGTCTACGTGCTTTGTGTCATCAACAACGGCGAGTAGCAGCAGCAGAGTGACACTGTGACAGTGAGAGAAGAGATCTACGATGCAGCTGAGGAAGTCGAAGGAGCTGGACTACGTGCTGGTGCCGATGGGGCTGGCGATCATGGTGAGCTACCACCTGTGGCTGCTGCTCCGCATCCGGCGGCGACCGGCGACCACCGTGATCGGCATCAACGCCATCAACCGCCGCATATGGGTGCGCCACGTCATGGAGGAGCCGTCGGGGAAGCACGCCGTGCTGGCGGTGCAGACCATGCGCAACAGCATCATGGCCTCCACCGTGCTCGCCTCCGTCGCCATCACCCTCAGCTCCCTCGTCGCCGCGCTCATGGCCAGCGGCGTCGCCCACACCATCTTCTCCTCCGGCCACGTCGTCGTCGGTGACGGCGTCGCCGGAGAGGCCGAGCTGTCCATCAAGTTCTTCGCCATCCTCGTCTGCTTCCTCCTCGCTTTCCTCCTCAACGTGCAGTCCATCCGCTACTACAGCCACACCGGCCTCCTCGTCAACGTGCCACTGCACGCGCATCGCCGTCGCCGCCCAGGCCTCGCCGTCGACTATGTCACCGCCTCGCTCAACCGCGGCAGCTACTTCTGGTCCCTCGGCGTCCGCGCCTTCTACTTCTCATGCCCCGTCTTCCTCTGGCTCTTTGGGCCTATTCCCATGTTCGCTGCCTGCCTCGCCATGGTCTGTGCGCTCTACTTCCTCGACGTCTACACGGAGTGGGACAAGGCCGACGACGAGGAAGACGACCTTGACGACGGCAGCGACCTCGCCAAATGCCATGAATAAGCAAGGACGGCCGTCTCGGCACCAGTAGGGTGACGAACGACTCAGCACTCAGCGGAGCGTCGTGTGAGGGCAACTTTAGCGTACAGTTGAACTGGACGTGCTAAAGGTTAACCCACATACCCACAGTATGCGTAGTGCCTAGTAAAAACTAAAAAGTCCTGCATCTTGAAATAAACTAAGGCACTGATGCTGTAATGCATGACACGGCTCTGTTTTTTGTGTGTACTATTGGTGTTGCTAGCTCTCTCTCTAGCACATATATTTGCTTATCTCTGCACTCTGCTCTAGTTAGGATGCTTTATATGACTCCCTTAATACAATCATGTATTACATCCTAGAAGTGATCTCAGATTTTTTTGTACCTTGGACCTTATTGGATCTTGTTCCCTATGTGACAATTGAGACAAAGTGCCGTCATGTGCTACAGCTCTAGCTAGCAGCCTGCTATTATATTTTAAATTTGCATTGTAGAAACATTTGCATGCTTGCATAATTATAGGTCAATTACGTTATTATTTTCTTAATAAACAAAAATAGAAATTCAAAACTCAAACCGTCGGGTTTAGAAAGTGACTACATAACTAAATTATATTACTTCACTACCATGCAGCAAAATAGTGTTATAAGGAACATAAAGAGAGAGATATAGCTACTAACCCTACAGTGTTCCCCAGCCTCCTGAATCTTGTGTGATGTTGATGATGATCTCTACTTTGCAGGTAATGCTTTTTTGACATGGAAAATGCAGAGAATCTCTACCTTATGAACTTTGCAGAGATGCTGATTGCTAGCCTTCCAATCTGCATTATTCAGAGATATACACTTAGATAATCACATAATTGACAGGAATAATAAAGCTAAACTTATTCAGTTCCAGGCTTCCAGTTCCAGCATGATGTGCATCATTTCTACTCTCCTGCAGCTAGCATTAGTTGTGCTACATGGCTTCCTATATGCAGGATTTTTTTTCCCATTTTCTTTATTCTTCAAGAGTTCAGAAAAACATGAAAGTGCTGCTACCATTTTACATAAGGCATTCAAGCTTGCCTCAATGTTCTTCCCTTCCATGGCCATCTTGAAAAGATGCTATCGCCATATGAAGCAGAAAAGAACTCAGATGAATCATTTTTTGAGGAATCAATGAAGGAAGCCCTCCTGAATATAACAACCATGGAGTCACATGAGGCTGTGCTTTGAAGGAATCCAAACCTTGACAGTATATAAATCTGTGTTTTTTGCCGATGAAAATATATGCATATCATATTATCAGAATTGAAACTTTATCTATATCTTTGGGCATTGGTCAATCCTGTTTTATCCAATTTGTTAAAGCCAAAAAACACATAGGACAGGTGAACCAAATTCTGCTATCAGTAGGCAAATTTAACACAGTCTAGCAAAGTCAAGAACTTCAGATTTACCAATCACAGCTGAATTAAATGTGATATGTGACCAGAAACTCAGGCCTACAACTCAAGATTGACCATGTCATTTACTATTCTAGAAAATCACAACTCTAGGAATCCAAAATTGCAGCTGACCTATGTTGGGACTTGGAGCTTACACTTTCCCAACTTGCTAATACCTATATGTGATAAATAAAATGCACTTCATCAATCCCTCCATACAGTTAGGTTCTTGATTGGTGTTCATGCACTGATAAGTAACAAGTCTCCTAGTCTGGAAAGTATAGACCTTTGTCGAAAGTAACATCATGAATAAATCGTCATGATAAATTGCTCACATGTTAACTGTTGAGTGCTTCCTGTATATAATGATCAACATTTTTCCTTGTTACAGGACTAAATAGTGTTGAATCCCTATAAACAATTGCCAGTATGTATCTGTTGTTATCGGCATTCTTCACCAGTAATCACCACATGAGCAATGCCCTCCTCTAAAATGGTGGAATCGTGTCATATCCCTCAAAATGATTTCTCGATCCTCAATCTTGGAGATGACTTTGGCTGCATTGTGACAATCTCCACAAACCCTGAGATTCTTGAAAATCCTCAAGGTCATCCCAGGAGCAGTACTAATCAGACCAAAAGCAATAGCGAGCTTCTCACTGTGCCTCATTAGCATCTGCACCTTCAGAGTTTCATCGACATCATGCAGGACAAAATCAAGATCTGGAACATAACCCATTGCCTTCATCCTCTCCACTAATTGGCCCAGTTTTTCATGGATCAAGCAAAGCTGAGGGTGCAATCTGTCATTTGATCTAAACTCATGCATCACACCCTTTATCTCTATCCAGCTATACCCAGGTGTTTTCACAACTGCATTATCCTTCATCCACCTCCTTACTCTAGAGACATCATCCCACTGATTTGCGACAGCATAGATATTTGCAAGTTGTACATAGGCGCCTGCGCTCTGTGGATCCTTTTCAATCAGTTTTCCAGCCGCAAGCTCAGCAAACTCCAAGTTCTTATAAACTCTACAAGCAGCCAATAAGGTTCCATATGCAGAAGGATGTGGTTCAAAGGGCATTGAGCGGATCAAGTCCACAGCTCTTTCAAGCTTACCAGCTCTGCAGAGAAGATCCACCATGCATGAGTAATGATCAACCCGGGGCTCAATTCCGTACAGTTCCTGCATTCCCTTAAAACACCGTATTCCAAAATCACACAAGCCAGTGTGGATACAAGCTGTCAATACTGCCACAAAAGTAATCCAGTTGGGCTCAACCCCTTCATCCTTCATCCTTTCAAATAAATTGATAGCTTCCTTCCCATCTCCATGCTGAGCATAGCCAGATATCATAGCATTCCACGCAACCACATCCCTCGTATGCATTTCACCAAACAGCTTGCACGCGCTACTCAAATCCCCACACTTGCAATACATGCTCACAAGTGACGTGCCCACCGTCAAGTTCCTACTCAACAGAAGCTTCATACACCACTGATGTATCTGCTTACCAAATCCAAGTGCAGACAAGTTACTGCAACCAAGAAGCACGCTGCTTAATGTCGACGCATTTGGCTGAACATTGGCATCCCTGACCATGGTCCTGAACAGCCTCAAAGCATCATCCGCATGTGAATTCTTCACATACCCAGCAGCCACAGCATTCCATGAAATCAAGTTTCTCACTGGCATTGCCTCAAAGTATTCGATGGCCTTCACCACATTGCCGATATCCATGTAGCCAGACACCATTGCAGTCCACAGAACGGCGTCCCCCTTCTCTGGTGCATTCCTGAACCACTCCTCCGCCGCGCTCATGTCTCCAGAGCAGGCGAATCCGGAAACCATGGCGTTCCAGGAAACGGAGTTCCTCGCCGGCATCGCCAGGAACACGGCCTTGGCCTCCTCCACGGCCCCGCTCTTGGACAGCCCCGACACCATGGTGTTCCAGGACGCGACGTCCCTGACAGGCATCGCGGCGAAGAGCCTCCGGGCGCCATCGGCGTCGCCGCTGGCGAAGTGGCACGAGAGGAGCGTGTTGTAGGAGACGGCGTCCGGGGTCGGTATTCGGTCGAACAGGTGGCGCGCGTCCACGAGGCGGCCGGGCGCCCTGGCGTAGCCGGCGAGGAGGCAGTTGTAGGTGGCCGTGGTCTTCCGTGGCGTGGACGCGAAGGCCTCCTCCGCGCCGGCGAGGTCACCGCGACGCACGGCCGCCGCAACGGCCGCGGTGGTGAGGGAGCGGGCGCTGGCCAGGAATGGGCGGCGGCGGCGCAGGATCATGCGTGCCTGAGAGGTGCTGACATGGTGCCGCAGCAGCGCAGGTTCGAGATGACGGAGGCCGCGGTGGAACGGGGCCTCGCTCTCGGCTCCGGTCGCCGGCGGCGAGAGGCCAAACGGCGGCCCGGCGTCTCGTGTGCAAGGCTAGGAGGAATTCTGGAAGAGCTGGCCCAGAAAGCCTCATATCGCCCAGTATATGAGACGTCGCATCTCTCTCTCTCTCTTTCTCTCTCTCTCTCTGAAGAAAAAAAATCGGTTTCCTTCAAATCACAATCGTAACAAAACGATTTTAAATTTTGATTTAGAAAACAATTTGTTGCAACTGATGCAAAATATGATTTTTACTTTTCCTCCCTAAAAATTGCAAAATGCTGCTACTACAGTACTACTAACTGTAACTTGAGAGGAACCAGCTTTTTTGTAATTTTTCAAGGGTGAGAAAAAGAAAGAAAGAAATGTTCATTTTACTCCTCCGAACTATTCTTTTTTTACTCATTTTACATCCTCAAACTATTAAAAATAATTCACTTTGCTCCCTAACGATATTTATCTTTTTTTTCTATTTGCATTAATCGTATTTTGCAATGAAATTTGGTTGGATCTTTTTATCACCATTTATATAGGTTGGAAGTACCGAGGCTGATATAGACATTGAGGTTTTCAATTTCAAGCAAATAGTCATAGAAAAATTTGAAAATATTTTAAAAGTTTGATAATGATGTCATCTATGACTCTATAAAATTTTAGCTTAAAATACGACTCATATGAAGAGAAAGAAATGCTATTAAGCAGCAGTAAAGTGAATCATCTTTAATAGCTTAGAGGATAAAATGAGCCAAAAAATACTTTAGGGGGTTAAGTTATCCAATGAAATGGTTTGGAGAGTAAAATGGACTTACTTTTTCCAAAAAGAGATCATCATCATCATCAACTAAAACATTTTAAGGAGAATGGAATTGTATCTTAAGTTAAAACAGATTAGTTGATTCTGGCAGAATGTAGTTCATGACCTTAATGTGTTTATCCCAGCGATTTCAGCCAGAGTAAAAAGACCAGAATCACACAAAACATAATCTTTCCTAAGTTCCAGCTAAACCAAGAAAATCCCATCCAGAAAATCTTTCAGTTTCAGCTCAATGCAACGCAGTGTGGAAGGCCTCTGCGCTTCATCTCCTGGTGCGCCTCCGAAGCTTCCACTGGTTGAGGGCGTGCTGCAAGGCCTCATGCATGCTGGCCTTCCTGTCCTCCTTCTTGTTCCACAGCTCTGACACCACGTAGCTGCCACTGGCATTGTACTCGTTGATCTCTAGCAGCGCCGTGGTCACAGCCCTGTAGACCTCGTCGCCAAGCTGCTCCTTCAAGCTCACTAGCTTCTCATCATCTTCATTAATGATTTGCTACAGCAAAAACGGATATCCTTGTCATGTCAGGCGATGCAAGTGTAGATCATATATTGTCAGTAGATCAAATGCAAGATAGCAGATTCATTCTGTTGAGCATACATCAGTCTTTCCTCCTCTGGTAACAATCTTGAATGGATGCCAATTGGCATCCTTCAGATGCTCTTGCCACTCGGAGCAAAATTCCGCAGCTTTTATTTCAGCTTCACCATCAGCAGCACCATACCTTTTCTTGCAAGCTGCAAGGAAGGGCTTCTCGTCCAGCTCGCCCATTCTTTTGATTCCGATGTTGCTACGAGGGCCTAACAATTCTGACAAGCCCTACAAAATATCCACACAAGCTCAGGTCTTGGCTACAATCAGAGTATAATAAGAATGAATCTGAAATGAGTTCAAATCAACACAAATGAAAATATCTGTATGTTGAATCAAAGGTTGTTTTGATTATTTGATGATGAACAATTGGTGTCGGATTTCATTGGTTATTGGTTTTGATATTTGGAGATAGTCGGATTTATGATTTGAGAGATGATTGGATTTATCGAACGGTGAACAGTATTCTGCTGACAGGTTTTGCCGGTCAGACCGGCCAGCCCGCGATCTGACCGGTCGACTTCCTGTCGGTTTCGGATTTGGGTTGTTGCGTTGGATTTCTGTGATTATTCAATGTCTACGACTTCTATTCGGTTTCTATACGTATGTGATGCTGTTGTGTGCTAACAATGAGTCAAGTTGGTGAGAACTTGTGCTCGGATATGGATTTTGTGTTCGATTCATGTGTAGGTAATCTTGAAGCCTCGGGAGAGTATTGCCGGTGATGGATCGGGAGTCAACTTGGGAGAAGATGACGTCCGGACGATCAAGATGTCATGCGGGATACTTAGGTTCAAGATTGATACACGTGGTTGAGATGATTCCATATGACATGCGATGGAGTTATTGTATGTGTATGGAAGTTGGAGTCAAATTTGGATAGAGTCCAAGTTTGGTAATTTTGATTATGTAAAGTTTGTTGCTGATATGAGGAGGTTTTCCTAGGGGATTAGGACTCCTTGTATGAGTAGAATTCGTAGCTAGGGACAGCTGCAATGAGGGTATAAATAGAGGGGTGTTGCCTCTAGATATCGAGTTTTTGAGATTAGAGTTGAAGAAAAAGCTAGGGTTTCGAATTTGTTCGAGATTTTGGAGAGGAGTGTTGTTGTTGCACTTTGTAAACACAGAGAGTATCAATAAAGTTCCAATTTACTTTAAGAGTTCTTCAATTTGTGTTTTCTCGGGTCTCGACGGTCCAACCGGCGAATCTACACTGGTCAGACCGGCGGCGACTGGGCGGTCAGACCGGAGGTGTCTGGTAGGTCAGACCGGTGCACAGGGGCGGTCAGACCGGACTACAGGGGCGGTCAGACTGACAGAGCCAGCTACAGGAGATCGCATCTACATCAGGAGAGGGTAACTTTAATATTCCGTTTTAAGTTTTGGTTTTTGGGTACACCAACCATTCACCCCCCCTCTGGTTGGCTTGGTTAGTGGGATTCGATCTTACACTGCAGACTGTGTCAACCATTCGAAAGGAAATATCAGCATATCACATTACTGAAATAAGCGCTTTCTTGGCATCTTGCACTTCGTCATTTGTCTTCCTAGCTTTAATAATGAGAGTTTGATTCAGATCTTCCATATTTTCCATCTCCTCAATTTTCACATTTAGTTCCTCAGTCAGCTCCTCAGTACGTTTCTTCACATCAACACCCTCTCCCTCCATGTATTGGACGACCTGCAGTTTTCCTCTAAGTTGTTCTATTTCCAGTTCCAGCTTTTGCTTTTCATCCAACTGCTTTTCTAACTGCAGGGTTTTGTTCAGAGCAATCTCCTCTTTCTATGAGATTTTTACAAGCCAGAGTAAATTATTTATGCCATGTTTTGAGACAAATAGTCACAAAAGAAGACCACGTGTCAGATACCAAATGGCATTGGAAACTACTTAAAGTCCTAAATGGTTTTGCATGAATCATTCATAATTTTAAGCAAGCATGCAACCTCGGCAGATGGTGATCTTTTGTATAATCAGTGTAATTCAGTAAAATGGGTTGCAGGTTGCAAAGCAAATGTTGTGTAAGTTATACAATCCTCCAAAACAAAATAAAAAACTGTATGATGGGGAGATCAGATGGTAGTGCATGATGTATATTGATCATCATCTGAGATGCAGATATGTGGTATGGATTAAGTATTATCACTTCTCCCACCCTAAAACAGGCTTGCTTTAAAAAATGAAAGTCCTTTTTCAAACAGAATTGTGCCATGCTTGTGTGAACTACATCAAATAATCAAAATGTTGTGACAGAAATATGCATAAAGTACATAAGGACAATCACATATTGTACCCTCGTAAACAGGTAAGATAAATGTCGGCAAAGAGTCTAGTCAATCAAGCCAGTTGATATCCAGGCAGACGATATCAGCAACTGTACCAGAAATTTACTCTATTTACACTACAATTATGCTAGTGACGATGTAATAAAAATGTCCCTAGCAAAATGAATGAACCCAAACTTACAAACAGACAATAAGTTGTGCAGCACTAATTTGGCAAATTAAAAACACAAGAACATGTAAACGGCTATATAGGAATTGGAGGCTCATAGAGGAGCCACCAATGTCGCAAGACCCGCTTCCCCTTATTATATGCCATATTTCGAGACGCGTAGTCACAAGAGGAGACCATGAGTCAGATACCAAATGGCATTAGAAAGTAGAGTCTCTGGTTCAAAAATGGTTTTAAAAGCATCATTGATAACATATAATAACTAAGCATGCAACCTCAGCCGAAAGATGGTGATTTTACTGAAATAATCAATCTAGAGAAATGAAAAGAATCTTGGATAAGACTAATAATTGGAAACAAGAGTGCCGACCTTATGTTTCTCAACAAGCTTTAGCACATTTTTATCAGACTTCTGTTGCTCGATTCTAGCCATGTGGATGGAGTCATTTTGCTCAGAGTTCTTCAGGGGATTTCAGTAAGACAAACAGTCAGATACGATATTCTAACAAAGATCATTGTAACCAGACTGTAAATGTGGAGCTAAGAGGAAGTGCGATATAGATACATGACAAGTATACAGAAATCATGTCACCCCTAGAAAGATTGTCATAGCTGTTCCTAAAGATAGAACTCTGAAGAGGAAATGTAAAAGCTAAACAGTAACATAAAGCAAAGCTGGGGTTACATTCATACCTTTTTCATCTCGCTCTCCAGTTTTCTTCTTTCCATGTCAGTTTGAGCAACAAACTTTCTTAGTTTCTTGGATCTCCTCTCGATGTCATTCTCTTTTCATCCAACTGTTTTCTCAGCTAATCAGTCTCTTGAAAAATTTTCTGTGAATGTTCACGAGCAGCAGATTGCATATTTCGCATTTCTGTAACAGCAATAAAACGAAACAACACAGTAGATATTATTATTCTGGCAAATTGGCAATACAAATAGACATCAACATAGCAATCATATGCCTATGACATGAGAATTATTCATATCAACAGTTTGTAGTATATACCTTCATTGTAACTTTTGTGCAGCATGTCAGTTTCTTCCATTGCCCTTTTAACCAAGAGATTCATTTTATTGCATTTGCATTGCAGTTCCACCAAATACTTGCTCTCAGCTGTAATCTGGTGTGACAAACTAGCTATGAGAGTCTTAGTCTTGCAGGACAGGTTATGTTCCAGATCAGACACGGTCTTCAGATCACCATTTGCTGACAAAAACCTACCAACTGGATCACTAGATTTGTAATCCTCTTCTTTTGCCAGCCATCCACAGATGTACTTTTCTTGTCCATGTGCTGCCCAATCCGTTTTACCCAGACGTTGTGATTTGAAGTACTTCTGGAATGCCAAGGCGTTCTTGAACCCAATCCAATCTTTGCTGAAACCGACAACTGCATAACCAGTATACCTACCCTCGGAGCAGAGCACAGTAGTAAACTGCAAGGGATTGAAATCAGCTAGCTGCTGCATCAGACTAGCTCCATCCCCCTCTGTTTTCTCAGCTGGAACATTTGCGAGGATGCCCATCCAGGGCCAAACATACACTTCCTGATCTTGCAATGGCCTTGGAGGATTACTTGGTCCAACATCTTGTCGTGATGATGATGAGCCTGTTGCATTAGCATAGTCGTTCTTGAGAAGATTGGCCAAGGCCATGTGGTTTGCCTTCACCTTTGGAGTGCGATTGGATGCGCCCACCTGTTAACACCAGAATTTGGTAAGCCCCGAAGTCCCCATCGGCCCAAGGTTCATATCGGTTAGAAATTAGTATCGGCCTAAAATTCTACATCGGCCGATGGGGGTTTTCTTAAACCAATCACTAACAGCAGTCAGATTCTTGTTAGATTCGGGAAGATCTTATCCAGAGAAGACCGAGTTTGAAGAGGATGCGGCTTGTATCTATTAATTAGTAAGAATTTGTTAGCTTCCTTTTTATCTTTAGGAAAGTGTGTTTAGTGTCCAATAAGGACTTTATCTGTTTGCTTTTATCTTTAGAAAAGTTTGAGTCGTATTCTGTTAGGATCTTTGTTAGCCTATGGGTATAAATATGTAAGCCCGAGGTTCATGTAATTTTTATCTCACGATCAATACAACTTCGGCGCATCGCCACCTTTTACTTTTTGTTTCTTCGGCGAGTTCATGCCCTTCCTACGAGGGGTAAGTCTCGTTATGGTTGCCTGCGCTGTCGGGGTTAGGGCTTATGCGTTCTGATCTTGGCAACGTCAGCACCTACTATCATATATCTTAGTCAATCTGGTTCGGTTTCTCGATTTAGCCATACCGGCGGAGATTCGCGTTAGGGTTTGTGCTGGTATCGGCTAAATCGCCTTGTGTCACGCCCCAAACTAGCCCCGAACGGAGGCCAGAATAAGGCGATTCAAATTAACCTGTATGCCTGTACCAGTCCCAGAAAATAGCGCTGGTACAACAGAAAGATTGAATATCACAACAACAGCGGTCTCTTTATTAAGAGTAGGATTACAGTCAAGGTTGGAACTGCGAACAGACCCCGAGTTCGCAACAGCAGTACAAAAGGCGAAAGCGGAAAAGGCGGAGACTGGCCCTAAGCCACAAGCAAAGCCTTGGGGAAAGGCCGAAACCCTACTACAGCTCGTAGACTGCTTGCTCCTGGAAAAACTCTTCTTCAGCAGGGTCCACCTCTTCGTCTTTGAGAGCTGGGGGGGTTTATTTATATAGAGCAAGGGTGAGTACGGGAGTACTCAGCAAGTCAGGGAAATTAAGTGTTTAATGCAGGCTTCAAAGGAGAGCCAATTCTTTTTCACATTTGATTTTAGTTTAAAACTTTCGGAAACAACTAAGTGAGTGCTTCTCAACGACACGGACGAGAAAGTGCGTCTCATCCGGCCGGAGCAGTGAAATTGTATCGATTGATTCATGTCGGCACGAGAGACTCCCTGCTAATCGTTCACCGACCCTGGCTGTACCAACAGCCTCAACTCAAACACATCGGCACAAGAGGCTCCCTGCCAATCGTTCACCGACACAGGCTGCACCACAATCACACCTCAAACACGTCGGTGAGAGAGGCTCCCTGCCAATCGTTCACCGACACAGGCTGCACCACAGCCACACCTCAAGCACGGAAGGATTTCTCACACCAACTGCAGTTCACAAGGTAGCCAATAAAAAACTACGCTAAGGAATCACCTCACATCCGCCCATGACCGTGGGCACGGCTGTTCGAACAGTTATTAACCTCTGCAGAGGGGGTACACTTTACCCACACGACGTTACTAATCCCGAGTCACCCAGCTCGTGACTCTCAGCCACGTCTGGCGACCTTGAGGCTTTCACGACAAGGCATTTCAAAAGCCGACTCAGGGTCATCCTATGTGTCACACCCCGATTTTCGATCGGGATTAAAAATTACCTAATAATACATTTTCCAGAAATTTAATAAAAATTTAAAGCAATTTAAACAAGTGAAATTAGCAAGGAAATCAAAAATTCCCTTTAAAAATCATGGCCGGAAATATTTTTGTAATATTCTCTGTGCCTTAAAATACTCTCCAAATTTTTTCGTGAATTTTTGGAGCTAAAGAAATAATTTTAAAGTCACAAAGTTCATTTAACTGATTAAATTAAAGGAAAAACAAATTAAAAATGTCCCCTTTTTGTTTTGGGCCGTTTCCGGCCCAAAACTTCTCTCTCTCTCCCGCGGCCCACGCGGCTTCCTCCCCTCTCCGGCCCAGCCACCCGAGCCGCCGCGCCTCTTCTCTCCTTCGGCCCAAGGCGGCCAAGCCGCCCGCCGCCGCCCCTCCCCCTTCCCGGGCCGGCCCGAGGCCGTGGCCCAAAGGCCGCCCGAGAGCCGCCGCGCCTCCCCGCGCCGCGCGCCGCTGACGGGTGGGGCCGCGACCGAGTCGTCTCCGACTCGGCCGGCCGCCGCGCCGCCCGCCTCCGCCGCTTTTCCCGGCGGGATTCCCGCCGCGCCGCCTTTATATTCCCCCCCCCGAGGCCCCTCCTCGTTTCCCCGCCGCCGCCGCCCCCAAACCCTAACCCTAGCGCCGTCGCCGCCGTCGTTTTCGTCACACCGGTGAGCTCCGCCGCCTCCTTCGTCACCGCCGGTGAGCACCGCCGCCGCCCCTCCTTTCCCCTCTCCCGGCCGCCGCTGTGCGTGTCGCCCGCGCCGCCGCCGCCTGTGCCGCCGCCGCTCCGCCGCCGAGCCGCCCGCGTCGTCGCCCGGCCGTGCGCCCGCGCGCACGCCGCTGCCGCCGGTGGCAGCACGCCGCCGCACCGCCGCCGCCGTGCCCTCGCCGGGTCGGCTAGGGTTTCGGCCGAACCCTAGCCGCCCACCTCGGCCGAGAGGCCGGCTCTTTCCTTCCGGGCCGGCCCACCGCTCCCTCCGGCCCAGCGGCCGTCGGGCCGATTGGCCCATCTCCCCGCAAAAGTCTATTTTGCGTCCCCCTCCCTTTTTCTCAGGCCGGCCCATCACCCCGCTCGGCCCGATTGGCCCGCCTTCTCGCGGAAAGTCCAATCTTGGTCCCTCGTCTCTTTGGGCCGTCAGCCCGTTAATCCTCTCGCAAAAGTCCACCTCACGTCCCTCCCAGCCCTTTCTCCTCTATTGGGCCGCCGGCCTATTATCCTTTATCCACACAAAAGTCTACTTTTTGTCCCTCGGCCTTTTTAACTTTTTCCCGAGAGAATCCAGCTCATCTCCTCAAGTCCAGTTTACCTCCCTCTCAGCCTAATTTTCCCCTTTCCCCTACAAAGTCCATTCCACCTCCTTTTTCTCTCCTGTTCGCCGACACTTGTGTCGCCAACACGTGGGCCCCTTTGTTTACTCCAATCCACACCCAGACCACGTGGCCGCCCGCGGCTTCGCCACGTTGGCGTCCATGTCAGCGCTACCTTCTCCCCTTCGTCCACCGTGGTCACCACGTCGGTGCCACGTGGTGCTTTTCCACCGTGGATTGTCCGCCCTTGACCCGTTGACACATGGGGCCCGCCGTTCCGGCTCCGTTTCCCTTTGATGATGTCAGCGTAGTCCTTTTCTTTGCAAAATTAATTAATAATTGCGCAATAAATAGATTTAATTTCCAGAAATTCATTTAAATGGCTCAAAACTTCTAAAATTCATATCTAATTCATACGAACTCCAAATTGAGCCATTCAACTTGCAAAATTCATCTAAAATTGAGCTCTACATGTTTGTTTACTTTTTATGTACTGTTTACTTGGTTTTTATTAGAGTTTTTCCTCGTTTTGCGTGCCAGCATGTAGATTCCGCCGTTTCGGAAGTTCGCGCTCGCGAGGAAAGAGTTCGGAAGATTGTTTGAAGACGCTTGTTTGCAAGGCAAGTCACACATTCCCCTTGAGCATGTTATACCTATTTTACGAAATGTTTTACGTTTGCAAATAAAGTGCATGTTTTGCTAATTACATGGGAATAGGGTTTACCTATCTGTTCGCTTGTGCCATGTTTACTTGTTAACCGTCCTTTGTTAACCTTGGGTGATAATCTGACTAGCGTGAGTCACTTATGTTGACTTTGCTAGAATTATATATGCTTAGCCATGCTTAATTACCACTAGCTCATTTAATGGGATAATTACACTGTTTACAATTAGCTTCTAACGAGCGGTTCGCTCGAGACACCCGACCATGTTTCATTGGTCGTAATTATCCAACTAAAATATGACCTAATGGTGGGCTGTGGGTGCATGGTTTTGCTGGTCGCACCCATGGCAATTAAGGACCGGTTCATGGGAAACCCTGGAAGAATAACAGTGCTTACCACAAGCAAGAATGGGCAACTGCTGGACTCGTAGTATAGCTCTTTCCTAGCCGACGCTCCCCGGAAAGGGTGGGCGTGATGGAGTCGGTTCGGCCGGGGATATACCAGTTGACCGGCTGCCGGATTCACCAAGGCACGAGGGGGGGCTGCCCACTGCCTTTTGAGGGGTGGGGGCGAAACCTGCGCTGTGGTGCGCTTGGTTAGGAGGAGTTATGCGAAAGGTCTTGTCACGATTTTCCCCTTTGCAGTATCGTGGTGATACTTCGGGGCATGGTAACATGTGTGGAATCGTGTCTTGTGGGTACAGTTGCGCACCTCTGATCAGAGTAAAACTATTCGAATAGCCGTGCCCGCGGTTATGGGCGATCGACCAGATTCACCGTGATTAGTCCCACATGTTTACTTAATTTGACTAAATGAACTGGTGTAGTTCAGGAGGAATGGTTGGGCCTGTTCAACGTGGTTGTAGCGTTGTTCAGTGGAGATTTAATATTGCTTTAACTAAACAACTGTTTTACTGTTTTAAAATGTAAAGGTTTTCAACCGCTTTTCTGCAAATAGCCATAAGCCTCCCTTTGTCTCCTCTGTGCACGTTTGCATCATTGGTGTGGCTTGTTGAGTACGGTGGTTGTACTCAATCTTGCTATTTTTTCCCTTTTTCAGAAGTCTTGTACTTCTGAGTTGAAGATGAAGTTAGAGGACCAAGGCTCAGACCTCAGTTGAGTTTGCCTGTGGAGTGGAGCTGAAGCCCTGCTAGGATCGTCTCTTTCCGCTACTGTTTTCTTTTTGGTGTGAGGACTAAGTGCCTCTGTTGTAAGTATTTATCGCTTTATTTACGTTTGGATCTGTTTATTGATTTGTCGTTTTGTGTACCCTCGTTGATGCCTGGATAGGGACTTAATACACAAAATGGTCTGAAAATTTGGGAAAATTTCCGGGCGTGACAAGTTGGTATCAGAGCCATCTTGACTGTAGGTTGAGCCAAATGGTCAAATCCCTAAGGACAAGTTTTGTGAAAACCTTATTTGCGAAAATGTCTCTTCTCTCCTTCAGGAGTCTTTGCAAAAACAGTTTATCAAATTTCTCTCCTTTCCTCTCCAACTCTCTAGCTGTTAAGCCTGGAGCACAAACTAAAAGCTTCGCAAAAGACAAGCCAAGAGACGAGCTTCAAGCCAGAAGGGCAAGTTGAGCAGTCCCAGGTCGGCGTCACTCGAGGTTCGAGCGAAGTTTTCTTGGAGCTTACCTAAACCCAATCCTTCCCAGAAGAGTAGTATCGGTAGCCGTTAGATCGTGTGTTGTTTGCTGTGTGCAGGTGTATGGTTTACATCATTGGTGGGGATGTGACCATACTAGGTTGTTTGCCTAATCAACTTGAACAGTAAAAGTGTACTCACATCAGATCAGTAGCTGAGTGGGTTAAGGTCTTGCCTTTAGTTCAACCATCCTCACTTCCCTCCTCTACCTGCAACAGATGGTCAACGTCAGAGACAATGGCAGTGGATCAGGATCGCAAGAGTTTCATGGAGTAATCCCAAGCGACCCCATGGACATTTCGCCTCCACCATTCGGGGACCCAACCCTAGCACAAGTGGTGGCTAACCAGACGCAAATACTGGCTATGATGATGCAGCAGATGCAACGACAGTATCCGCAACAACAGATGCAAGCTCCGATACAAGCCCAGAGTCTGAATCAGAGCCAAAGTCAGTATTTTCCAATACAAGCACTTACGCCTCCTACCGATATACTGCTAAGATCCCACCAGACGAATGCACCTCCATCACTCTCATACCGGAGAGAAGCTAATGTTATCTGTGAGGATTGTGAGGAACAAGGTCATCGTGTGACAAATTGTCCCTGGAACGTGTATACCAGGACACCAATTGACGATAAAGCACAATGTCCAAGAGAAGAGAAACGTCCAAGTCAACTTGTCTACAGGAACTATGGTGCGCCACCATCAAACTCTAAGAAGAGTAAGACATTAGTATGGAAGATGGACGATGGTAGGAACCTGACCATCACTGGTTCAGAATTTACTCCAGAAGATGCAGCAAAGATACCTAGGCGTCTAAGAGGAAATACCTTTCATGGTGCCCGTCAGCTAACTCAACACCTTAGGCTGTATGGTCCGCCTAAGCCCGGTACGGATGGATTCGAAGAAGTGTCCTCTGATGATGACGATGAAGATGATGGTGAGATCCTTAAAGGTGAAAAAGAAATGGAGTTCAAAGCATGTACTAGATGCGGAGAAATTGGACATATTACTAACGCGTGTTCCTACAGTTGTCCCTGTGGTGAAGACACCCACTCGCCAGATGAATGTCCTATAAGGAAGATCACATGTTTCTTGTGTGAGGGAACAGATCATGTGCCCAAGAACTGCCAACTGGATGTGGTCCCAGCTAAGATCAAGGAAGATCAAAGGACGCCCCTCCAACCTGTTCGTCAATCTATGACAGTCGCGAGCAACATCACCGCTCCTGGTCTCCAATCAGCTCCAATTTCGGTTGACACTATTAGCAGTAGCAGGAGTGCTACCAACAAGGTTCAAGAGTCTCCACTCACCCCTGTCTCAGTTGTGAGTGTGCAGACCCAAGAGGATAAGTAGTGTGATCAACACAGAGTAAACTGTTACAACTGCCTTCAGCTAGGACATTACCTTAATAAGTGTCCATTCCCGAGACCAAAGAAATTAGTCCATCGTTGTTTCAACTGTGGAGATGCAAGGTTAGGTCCCACGGACCAACGGGAGGGGTCCCACGGACCAACACCAGGTTAGGTCCCAGACCATACTATGCCAGGAAGCCCAGGGGTCCTCCCCGACACCACCCCGGCGAATCCACTTGTCCCTTGGCATCAAGATTTCCCTGGCCTAGCTAGTTACTCAGCCAGGGGTGTCCCATATCACCCATGTGGTCGTACTTGACATATGCTCGGATGTAATTCCCAAGGAATCGGTCCTTAGAACGAGAACGGGCAGACCGTACCTCCAGTATGTCTCCCGCACTGTGAGTTTTGGAAACTCACTTTATTTTCAAGGCACCGACCCAAGTGTCGGGTTTTCCAAGCATTTTGTAAACTCAAGTTTTACCCAGTTGACCATTTTAAATTTGGAGGGGAGTCTCGATATTCATACGCGAGGTGCGAATACCGTGACCTCACCTGAGGGGTGACAAGGGTGTCAGGGTATTCAACATTCAAGGAGGGTAAATGCAGCAAATAGGTAGGGCCTGACGGTTATATTGCAAACCGGGGCCAGGTGTCAAGTGTATCCTAATAATGCATAGTTTGCGGAAATCAAAATACTTAATTTTAAATTATAGGTTCAATTGGTCAAAGGTGACTTGCCTTGCTCGAGATCTTGAGCTTCTTCCTCGAAATCCGCGCACTGTGGGTCTTCTGGCTCCGAAACTACACGCGAAACGAGATGACTCAACACAACGATAAAAAGAAGCCCTATTAATGACCACTAAGCGTGCCATTGGATATATCTCGATTTTTGAGAAATTTTGAAAGTTGAACGGAATCAATCGGACGAACGGTTGAGAAGATATGAATTTCCGAAGATTAAATGATTTTCTGTTTAAAGGAAAAAGGAATTATTGAATTTATAGAAAAGAATATTCTCAAGAATATTCTTTTGAATGTAGGTTCCACATGTCAGTGGGAAGGATCAAGGGTGTACTGTGGACTTGGTCCACAGCCACTAGGTTCGGTGAGGGAGTGAAAGAGGGCTTTGTTCATGGGCACTTGGTTTGTTAGAGGGGTGTATGTGGACTTTGGTCCACAGGCTTCAAGGGATAGAGCTACGGGTTAAGTGAGGGACGGGAAATGGACTTTTATTGCGAGGGAATCGGCCCAAGGCTGAATCGGACGCGGCCGGGCTACTCGGGCCGGCGCGCGGGAGACTGGCCCAAGGCCGAGTGAGGGAGGCCGGTGGACGCGGCCCACGGGCGAGCGCGGGTGCGGCCGAACGAACGGGCCGACGCGCGGGGAGGGACGGCCCAAGGCCGAGCGAGGGAGGCCGATGGGCTGGAGGCCAATGGGCCGAGGCGAGGCGTGGCCCACGCGAGCGGCCGGTCCGGTGGACCGAGGTCCACCGCGTGGCGCTAGGGCAGGGCCCGCCCGTCAGCGGCACGGTCCACGCGGACTCGGCGCATGGAGGGAACAAGGCCGTCGGCGCTCGCGTGGCGCCTACGTGGCAGCCACGGAGGCCGGCGGGAGGAGGGCGACGGGGGAGCGGCCGAGATCGACGACGGCGACGGCGGAGGGGGCTCGGGGCGACACGGCGCGAGCCCGGCGGAGGGGGAGATCACCAGAGCGAAAAGGGAGAGAGAGGAAGAGAGCCGTTGGCTCGGATTTGAGGGAGGAGCGCCGACGG
Source organism: Oryza officinalis (assembly GCA_008326285.1). Taxonomy (NCBI): domain Eukaryota; kingdom Viridiplantae; phylum Streptophyta; class Magnoliopsida; order Poales; family Poaceae; genus Oryza; species Oryza officinalis. Next base: position 24,752,584 of record BDMV01000007.1, read on the forward strand.
CGGCTGGCGACGGCACGAGACGTCGGCGGCAACGGCGGCACGGGGAGAGAGCGGAGGAGAGGGGCGGCGGCCACGGCGGCGCCCGGAGGGAGTTCTACGGGCTAGCTAGCGGCCGAAAACGCGAGAGGGAGGGAGAGACGGAGGAGAGAGGGAGAGGTTACCGCGGCGGGGAGAAGCTTGCCGGGAAGGAAGACGACGGCGCGAGGCGGCGGTGCGGCACGGATCCGCACGAGGGAGAGGGAAAGGAGGGCGTTGGGGTCCTCCTCGGCTTCCTCGGCTGCGGCGGCGGACGACGAGGGCGGCGGCGGCAGTGGGAAGAGAGGGGAGGAGCTCGGTGGGGGAGGGGGCAATGGCGGCCGAGCGGGAGGATTTAAGGAGGGGGAGAGCAAGGTCGGTCCGGGGGCGGAGGTTGGTGCGAGCGGAGGCGGTTCGTGGAGAGGGAAAGAGGCGGTTCGGCAAAGCGGGAGGGGACCGGCGTACGGGGTGCGGCCGAGCGGCGGCAGGCGGAGGGGGGGAGACCGGCGGAGGTCGGGGAAAAAGGGGAGAGGGGGAGAGAAAGGAGGCGGCCCCCTTGCCAAAACGGGCAAGGGCACGCGGGGAGAGAGGGCGCGTGCTCTCCCCCGGGGCAGCACGCGGGCGCGCGAGCGGCGGGGCCGACGGCCAACGCCAGCGCTTGGCGGCGGCGCGGGGGCAACGGCGCAGGGGTGGTCCCGAGTGACGGCGGCGGCGGGCGTGGCGGTCAGCCACGTCGCGCGGACGCGGGACCGCAGCGCAGAGAGGAAACGGGGGTCGCTGGTGGGAACGGGACGGGGCGCCGATGGGGGCCGTTGGGAGAGAGAGAGAGAGAGAGAAAAGAGAGAACGGACGAGAGAGAAGGAGACGCTGCTCTCCTCGGCACGTGCGGCGCACGTGACCGGGGGGTGCAGGCCGGTGCGGACCAGGCCGGGACAGCGCGGCCCAGGAAGGAGGAAGAGGGGCGCGAGTGGAGGCAGGCCGAGGGAGGGCGAGGGGAGACCGGGCCGGGGCGGCCCGAGGAGGAGGGGAAGAGGGAGCAGGCCGAGAGGGGAAATCGGCCCGAGAAGGGAGGGAGGCAAAACAGACTTTTGCCAAGAGAGAGAGGAGTTTTAGGGTTCGGATTCGAAATCCGATTTCGCGGTTTTCTCCAGGATTGAGACGAGAGGGGAAACACGAGACCTTGGCACACCACAAGACTCAACCGAAGAGCAAAACTTTCGCAAATATGATTTTTAGCAATTAGGTTTTCCCACTAACGCCACGACAAAACGGGCGTTACACCTTGCTAGATTAGATTGGCTAAGGTATCCACCACCCCGAAAATCAGTCGAAGGCTTGATTGTCTAGATCTTGCGTTTCTTTTTATACTTAGTGCCGCTAAGTCGTGATTAGAACCGTAATCTCTAGCCTGCCTATCGATTGCCAATAAGGGTTTCATCGGGGTTTCAGCCGGTGAGTTATCTAGACGTTGCATCGGCCCAAGAGTTTTACATATAGATTAGATCTAGCCGATAACAACAGAGTATTTATTGTTTATCTGCTTATTGAGAGTTTATGTCATCAGACCTCTAGCCGATGTGTGCTTTAATCTTCAGATCAGTGTTTATTTTATATTTGGATTATGCTATATCACATTGCCATATCATCATGTTATCGTCAGCCGATCGCTTCTATATAGATGTTTGCTCAGTACACGGCTGATGGTTCGAAATCCTAACTACATCGGCTGGAACTGTGCTATCGGCCCATCGGCCGATCGGTTGTTTTGGCTATCGGCCTATCGGCCGATACGTTTTTGCCCTATCAGCCTATCGGCCGATAGACCTTCTGTTCTGCTATTTTGCATATCTTGTCAGTGGCAGGATCAAACTGACTGGCACGCCCGCGCTTCATCAATTTTAGGACTTTCACTGGAGCTAAGCAGATCTCCCAGGCCTTCGTGTGTCTGCGCGTCGGTTCCACATCGGCGGTACGGATTCGACGTCAACACCACCCCAATGGCATGCTGAAGTAGTTCATTGTAACGATAGTCCTGCTTGTTCTTCCCCAGACAGAATGGGCATCTTAACTTTTCATTGCCTAGCTTCACCAAGTGCTTGCCAGATTTTAGGTCCATGTAGGCCTTGTCAGAATAGTCGTCAATATCTGCATCACTTAGTTCTGACTAGTCGGAGCTGCATTCCATGGCAGACCTGAGGGACACAGAAATATTCAGGTGAAAACATTGTATTGAGCTCGAAAACAGTGCTGGATGCACCTTTGTTCCAACCACAATTAAAATATCAAGCAAGGATGCAGTAAGCATTAGCCACAGTGTGTGTGCGCGCGCATATGGCATTGTTCAGAACATCAGAGGACCACATAGAACAACAGTCCAACAGTCATTCATGATTAGAATAAAAATTAGGATTGCATTTCAATTTGCATTTGCATCACATAACATTAGACTGTTACAGATTCCCTAACACCGAACTTGCTTCAGTAGAAAAATTGAAATAAGTCAAGCAGCAGCAACAACAACAACAACTAGGAATACAAGCAGTAACTAGTTTTGAAACAACTCACTGATGTGTGTCAATTTTGCAATCTGCTGACTACTGCAATAAGATCAAAACGGCCCTACAGAGGTAAAACTTTAAATATCTGCACAGAATTATGTTAACACAATTATAATCACAAGAAACCTGAAGACATCTTCTCCCATGAACAACCAGTGCTCTCAGGCATATAGACAAACACATGAGCCTCACGAGCCACGAGTGGCAATGTACAGGCCCGAGGAACCTCCTCCATGCCCATCGCCAGCGGGTTAACCGACGGCGGTGGCTGAGGAACAGACAGGGGGGAGCTGGGTTCACCAGGGGCGCCAGGGGAGGAGACGAGGTGGCGGTGGCAGCGCAGCGAGCCATGTGAAAGTGGGAACATTGGGCAGGGGAGTCTCTGGGGATTTCTTGAAGGAATAAATCTATTTTGCTTCCCTCAACTCATATCCTATTGAATCGCATCCCTCAACCGCAAAACTGAGTATAAGCCATCCCCCAACTCCCAAAACCGTGGCAAATCGACTCCCCAGACGGTTTTGTCCGACGTGGCAATTGACTTGCCGAGTCATCAAGTGGGACCCACTTATCAGCGGCCTCCACCTCATCCCATCTTCTCCCTCACCTCTTCCCCCCGTCTCTCTCTGTCATCTCTTCCTCTTCTCTCACTACCATCAGCACAGAGGCAGGGCAGCGGCGACGGCGCACGGGGGAGGAGCTTCCAAGCGGTCAGCCGCACGCGGGGGGAGGAGCTTGCCGGTCGGCGTGCGCGGGGACGAGCTCATCGGCTGGCTGCGCGGGGAGGAGCTCATCGGCAGCGGCGCGCGTGGGGAGGAGATCATCGGCTGGCCATGCGCGGGGACAAGATCGTCGGCCGGCCACGCGCAGGGGGAGGAGCTCGCCAGCCGGCCACGCACGGGAGGAGCCGCCACCGGTGGAGGTCTAGGCGGGCCTCAACACATTGGCGGCAGCGAGCTACGACAACACAAGCGAACGACGCCAGAGGTGAAGACGATCCCGGTGGACACCGAGGTGCGCTGGAAATCACTGCCCAAGGAAGAAGGGCAGCGGCGGGGCAGCATCGAGAGGCTCCCAAGCATGGCCGAGATCATCAAGGAGGAGAAACCACACCCGCAGCCGCAACAACCAGTGGATCCGCCATCACCAAGCTCCTTCCTGCGCGCCGAGCTCCTCTCCACGTGCGACCGGCCGACGAGCTCTTCCCCGCGCACTCCAACCAGTGAGCTCCTCCCCGCGCGCGTCGTGGCTGGTGACCCCTCCCCCACGCTCGTCGTGGCCGGTGAGCTCCTCCTCGCCTGTGCGTCGCGTCCGACAACTCCTACCCACATGGCGGTTGGGCGACGACCCCTACCCCCGCGCTCGCCGTGGCCGACGAGCTCCTCCCCACGCGCACGTCACAGCTAGTGACTCCTACCCCCGCGGCGATCGGCCCGAGACTCCTCCCGCATGCTGTTGTAAGGTGAGAGAGAAGGAGAGAGGAAAGAGAGAGAGAGAGGGGGGGAGAGGGGAGGAAGAAGATAGGATGGAGAAGGTCGCTGAAAGGTAGGGGCCACAAGCTGAGTCAGCCAGTCAACGGGGTTAAAGCTGTCACATCAGACGAAACCACCTTTCAAACCACCGAAGGAGGCGATTTGTACCGGTTTTTAAAGGTGGGAGATGTGTTATATCTGGTTTTACGGTTGAGGGATGCGATTCAAGTAGGAGGAAGAGTTGAGGGAGGCATATAAACTTATTCCTTTCTAGACCGTTTCGTTTTGTTGGGCCAAGAACATGGGCCGTTTGTATTTTTGGCCTTGTTTTAAAATCAAGCAAAGTTGTCAAATTTATTTGGGATTGATTTTTTTTGGATTCGGATGTAAATACAATATAATCATAGTATAATTACATTGTAGTTTGTATCTAACTACGATATAATTTATATGTAACTTTAAAAAATCCCACGATAACACGCTATTTTCGTGAAGTGGAGGTCACGAGACTGAATCTTAGATTCACCGGTGCGCGCGCTATGTTTTTTTTTCTTCCCAAGTTATACAAATCTTAAAGTAAATCTAACGGCTTAAAATTATGTGAAAGTTGCATACAAGTTAAATGGTAGTTACATGCAAGTTACAATATTATTACACTATAATTATGCTGTATTTAAATTTGACAATTTTTTGGAGAAAATTTATCGATAAATATATATCGAAAACATTTTTTAAGAAGATTTGAGATTGAATTGAACTCGCTATAAAGTCACTCAAATTTACATCCAATCTGTACACAAGTACATTAGCCATAAAAGGCAAAAAGGGAAAGGAGATGTGGTTGTAAATTGCAAATCAAGGAGGTGGTTGTGACAAGTGGAACTTACAGCTGCTGGTTATCCTCGTTTGCCCTCGTAGGGGCCATCACTTGCTGATCTAGTGATTTGAGAAGGCCTAATCACCTGTATAAATTAATAGTATGAACAGTGAGTCGATGCAAGAAGAAAACACACATCTACGTACTACGTGAGATGAAATCAAAAAAAGAAAGAAACCAGGTCAAGTTCGTGGTTTTGGTGCAAGAACAGGAAAAAAAGAGAAAGAAATCAACCAGAACCCCAAATGCCCAAATGCTTTGCTCTGCCTAGGTGAATTATACAGATTCAAAATGTTCATCTGATCGATCTCCACGCATGAAAACACTGTTTCTTGCAATGAGATCTCGATTGCGTACAAGGCAAAAAGCAAGAATGCAAAATGAACCATCAACGCGGAGAAGAAGAAGGAACAGGCTTGGGTTGGCATGGGACTGAAGGTTCCATGGAGTAGAGCAACCAAACCACAGGCAAATTAATCAACTAATCAAGCGAAGCGACATGGAGAGATCGATCACAAAAACCCACATAACACGCGTGCAAACAAACCCCAATCATCATCAAGAGAGGAAGCGACGACATGGACGATCCATCCAGCAGCATCCGCGAAAAGGCAGAGATTCGAAAGCGGAGAGAGAGAGATTATTCTCTTCCAACCTCCAAGCCAAGAAGAAGAGAGAGATCAGAGATGGAGAGCGAGCAAACCTGAAGCAGCGACGCGGAGACGGACCTGGGTTCTGGTTGCTGCCCTCTCTCTGCTGGCTGCCTCCTCTTATACTCTGTTTATTCGGCCACTCCTCTTTTCAACTTCTACTTCTTCGTTTTCTACGCACACATCTTTCGAACAACTAAATAATATGTTTTTTCTAAAAAAATTATATAGAAATGTTACTTTAAAAATTCATACTGATTCATTCTTAAAGTCTTTTTAAACTAATACGTAATTGGTCATATGCTAATAGATTATCTCGTTTTTTTTCATAACAGATGCGTTACAAACCTTATGGTCAAGGCTGTGTTCGAACCTCATGGTTCATAATTCATTTGCCCCATATGAAAAACGAGATAACTTATTAGCGCATAATTAATTAAGCATTAGCTTAAAAAATTAAAAATTGAATTAATATGATTTTTTAAACAACTTTCATATAAAAAATATTTATAAATAGGTACTCGACACTAATGTCACTTACACCAATAACCTAGTTATAAATATTTTTTTATCATAAATAAATCTTTTTCAAAAAAAAATTACAAATAAATTTTCGGTGCCAATGATATTGGCGTCATCCCACTTCACATTAGTGATTTAGCTTTCGCGGGAAAACTAGGGGACGGCGTCAATGCCATTGGCACCGTCATGTTGGACCATGACGTCAATGACATTAGAACCGCGAAAAGAGTTCATTCTCGAAATAAGTTTTATGAGGATTTTATTTATAAAAAAAGTTTTTGAAAATGACCAAAAATTGAAAAATCAATGGGATGACTTATGGTCCAAAACCAGGAGACATTGGCTCAATCGGAAGAAAGTCTGTATCTTTAGCTCTCAAGAGATGAGAGACTTTCTTCACTTTTAAATTGGTTCAACTCTTTCTAAATAATTAATATGAGACCTATTTCCAACAATGACCAGAGTGGCATGCACATGCAGTGGCCTACGGGCCTCCTTCACCTCTCGCTCTTCGTCTTCCGATCGAGGAAAGGAGAGGGGGAGAGGTGAATGTGTTGGGCGCTGCTTTTTGAGACTGCCTCTTCTGCAGGTCTCGCCATTGATGGATGGATGCTCTTTGGCTCTTTGCAATCTGCCGTTGATGGATGGATGCTTTTTTGTTTGGTTTTGCACGGGCGTTGCCGTCTTGTTCATGCTTGTCGCGGTACTACCTCCTCTCTCCTCATTCTCCTGCATGTTCGTGCAGATCAAAGTCCAGAGATTCGACCTTTGATGGCATTGGGTAGGGGTGAAAACTAAATGTACGATAATGGTTTCATGTTTCCTTTTTCAGATGTATAGGCGGCTGTGAATATGAATATGCTCAAATTTTGTTACTTTGGCCCTTTTGTAAAACTTATTTAGTATAAACGGACCGTGTTAAAATTATAGAGTAAATTTCACCTAACCACATGTATTACGGTCTAAGTTATACAAAATCATAGAGATTTTATCACATGACACATAACCCTAAATATTATAGCCATAAAGCTTCATAAAATCACACTATTGATTATTTTACTTTGATCTACCATACGAGTATACAATCACATCTTAAATTTATAAGTTCTTTATTCATCATATTGTTAACGTCAAAGTTTGGTAAGCCCCGAAGTCATCATCGGCTTAGGAATCGTATCGGCTTCAGAGTCCTGGGATGAGCCGATGGACATATCAAGTTGCTAGCAGTAGGATTTTTGATGGATTCGGTTAAAAAAATTAATCAATTAAAGAAAACTTATCCAGAAGAGACCGACTTCGAGGAGGATGCAACATGGCAAGTTATCTATTAATTAGACAGAGTCAATTAATTTTCTTTTACTTTTAGACAAGATTGTTTAGAGTTCGAATAAGAGTATCTTTAATTTTATCTTTAGAAAAGTTTGTGTCTTGTCCAATAAAGACTAGTATCTACTCATGGGTATAAATATGTACACTCAGTGTCTATGTAAGATATCTATCAATCAATACAACTTTTCGCGCATCGCCACCCTCTTTTTCGAGGTTTTTATTTATCAACCGATGGAACTTGGCACCTGACGCGGGGCTGCATCGGTTTTCGATCTCTGGCGAAGGGGTAAGTCCTATGTTCCATCGGCTCTGGCAATGGTATCGACTATATTGGTGTTGTTCAAGACTACATCGCTTCGACCTCTTGGATCGACCTGGTTCGGTTGATATATTGCCTACTTATTTATCATATATCTTAGTTAATCTAATTTAATAGCTCGATTTACTTGTATCGATGTTGGCGTAGAATTTCGACCCGCCTCACAGCAAAACGGGTTCCACGTTTCCACGACGGCCTGGGAGGTTTGCTTTACTCCAGTGCAGGTCCAACGGCTTGCCTAGGTGCGTGTAGGGCGTGTCAGTTGATTTGATCTGCAATCAACAAGATTAAACAAGTAAACCACATTAGAAACGATGGTCGATCGGCCGATAGGCCGATGTTAAATCGTGGAAGCCTAGCCGATAGGGCAAAGCTATATCGGCCTACTTGAAGTTATAATATAATAAGAATAGTGAATAGATCTAATCCCATCGGCCCATATTAATGTGTTTATGGCAATTTAATAGAATTGACCGATGAGGGATGCATGGAGATAAATACACTAGCTAATACTCTAGTGCAAACTTATACAAGCCATTCGGCCAATATAGATATACTAATCACAGAGAAATCCTAAGAATACCCTGTAATAAACATATTTATATTTATCGATCTGCTTGCACAAGTGGCGAATACATGCAAGAACATAAATGATCACATGCATTAGGTAAGACCGGCTGAAACCCCGGTGATATCCTTAATTACGATCGAAAACAGGCTTTGAGTTAAACCTCGAAACACGACGAAGGTCGATAGCAACTCAGAGTGTAGATCGAGAGTTAACACAAAGAAAATCAAGCCGTCGATCGCTTTTGGGGATGGTGGATGCTTTAGATAATCTAGACGAGCAAACTAATTCGACCATCGTCAGCAATAAACCCTAAAACGAGTTAACCGCTGGCGAGATAGAATTAGAAAGCCACATCGAGATTAGCTAAAACATGATAAACGACGATCACATCGCCAGGGCTTAGCGTGCCTAAAGCGACACGCTAACCCCGACGATGTAGATCGTCGGGTATGAGTTCTTACCTCTGCTCTAGGGAAACAAGAACTCGTCGGAAGCTAACCTCTTGCGAGGGTTGGTGATGCGCCGAAAATAGATTGAATTGTGTTTGATTGATTGTGAGAGAGATTCTATGTACAGACTACCGGGATATTTATACCCGAGATTACAACATGGTCCGTGTAGGACACTGATGGAGCGTGAAGCTCCTCACCGGGAGACCGCGTAGGTCCCCCTTTGCCGGTTCGGCCGGGGGCGCAAGGTGAAATTCTTCACCCCTGATCTGTGGGATCCCAGCGAGAAAAACGCGTGGCCGCAGGCGATTTAGACAGGTTCGGGCCGCTAAGGAGCGTAATACCCTACTCCTGTGTTCTGGTAGATCTGAGAGTATGATGGAATCCAGAGAGTCCCCCTTCTCTCCTAGGCCTGGGCCTCCTTTTATATGGCAAGGGGCTACCACATGGGCCACGAGCTGCCTAAGAAAGAAAACATTCTTTTACATTTAGGGCTATTCTACCGTCGGAAGCAGCCTCTGACAGACGCCGCAGCACGCCTTCGCTCGGTCAGCCGACCCATCCGGGGGACACCCATTTCAGCCTTCATTAAATGGCGGATGACTTCCGTGTCCCGCTCACATTGGGAACGGGAAACATCTGATCGGAGCTGGGGTACCAACCCCGGCTGAGAGACGAGAGACAGAAGGCTCTCATCATTCTGATGGGACGGGGCAAAGTGTGCAGCAGGCCGCCTGGCGCGCGTGCGGTGCACAGGCATCCTGGCACCACCTAACCCGCGATCTGACCGGTCATAGACCGGATATGCACGCGCCACGCCGCATTAAATGCGGCGTAGTGCGCCCGTCTGAACCGCTATAAACGCGGTTAGGTGAGTTCTGTCGCGCTCACCTAACCCGCGCACGTGGCATCCAAGCCGTAGGGGGTCGGGGTGCCCCAGGCCTCGGGGGAGAAACGGGAGCGGCCCGACCCTGGGGGAAACCGGGAGGGCAGCCGCCACGTCACCCTCGAGCCCGACCCCTCCGGGGGAACGGGCCACGTGGATCCCTGTGGTCGCCCTTCCCTTTGGTCTCGATACCCCCGGGCCCGTGTCACCGACAGTAGCCCTCGGCGTTACGCCCGGGTGGCCACACTCGGGGGGGCACCCAGGCTTGACACCACCCCTCGGGCCTGGTGACAAGTGGGTCTGGCCTCCCGAGGGCGAGCAGGACTCCAACGGTCGTGAGCCACGCACAACAGAGAAAAACGCCAGTCAACATTAATGAGCGGTCTCCTTGTAACCGCAAAATTACTCGAGGCGACGCGCGGATCGGGACACGTCGGTCCGTTTCACCTAGGGAGGTAATGATGGCGCTTTTCGCGGTAACCGAGCGCGATTAACGCGCACACGATCTGCCCCTCCTCGATCGCTACGGTCGCACGATTGACGCGTGCGCCGGAAGCGGGCGAGTGGGGTTAGTGGAGGCGTGGGCGCGAGAAACGAGGGGGCAAGGAGATGGGCGCGTGTAACGCCCGTTTTGTCGCGGCGTTAGCGGGAAAACTAATCTGCTAAAAACCCTAATTGCGAAAATTTGCTCTTCGGTTGAGTCTTGTCGTGTGCCAAGGTCTCGTGTCTCCCCTCCCACTTCAATCCCGGAGAAAACCGCGAAATCGGATTTCGAATCCGAGCCCTAAACCTTCCAGAGTCGAACCCTCAGAAAAAGTCTAAATTTCCTCCCTTGTCTCGGGCCGTTTTCCCTTTCCCCGGCCTATTTCCCTCTCCTTCCCCTCGGGCCGCTGCCGGCCCAGCCGCCTGCCCGGCCGCCTTCCTCCCCCGCTGGGCCGCGCCAGGCCGCTCGGCCCGTGCACGCCGCGCACGTGCCCCGCACGCGTCGGGCCGAGAGAGCCAGCGCTCTCTCCCCGCGCGCGCGCCCTTGCCCAAATCGGCTAGGAGGCAAACCTCCTTTTTCTTCCCCCTTTCCCCCTTTTTCCCGACCGGCCGGCGTCACCGCTGCCGCCGTTGGACGCTAGCGCCGGAGTGCGCCGGTCCCCTCTCCGCGCCCCCAAACCGACCTCCGCGAACCGCCTCTCCCCCCCCGACCAAACCGACCTATTTCCCCCTACAAATCCCCTCTCCGCCGGGCCGCCATTGCCGTTTCCACCCGAGCCGCTCCACTCCGCCTCGCTGCCGCCGCCGTCCTTGCCGTCCGCCGCCGCCGCAGCCGAGGGCGCCCGAAGGAGCTCCGGGCGCCATCTCCGCCGCCCCTTCCCCGGCCCGGAGCCGTGCCGCGCCCGCGCCGTCGTCCCCGCTCCCGGCTTGCCGCCCCGCCGCGGTAAACCTCCTCTCCGCTCCCCCTCTCTTTTTCCCTTCGTCGGTTTAAGCCGCTAGCCAACCGTAGAACCCCCTCTCCGGCCACCGCCGTGACCGCCGTCGCTCGCCTTCTCCCTCTACCGGCGCCGTTACCCCTTTTTCGTTTCTCCCCCGTCGGCGTCGGCTGTCGTCTCAAACCGCCGCCGTCGCGTCCCGCTCCGATCCGAGCCTTGGACTCGTCCTCTCTCTCTCATCTCTCTCCACCGGCGCCTACCGACGCCGTCCGCCCCCTCCGACTCGCCGCCCTCGCCGGAGCACGCCGCCGCCACCGCCGCCGCTCGGGCCGAGCTCTGCGTCGTCGGCCGTCGGCTTAATCCGCCGCTCGTCGGCTCCCGCCAAGCCTGCATCGGCCGCTTTCTTCCCGTCGGCTCCCGCCGTCGGCTCGGCCGCATTTTCTTCCCGTCGGCTTCGGCCGCCGGCCTGCATCGGCCGCATTTTCTCCCCGTCGGCTCCCGCCGTCGGCTTCGGCCGCCAGGCCTGCATCGGTCGCTTTTCCTTCTCGTCGGCTCCCGTCGTCAGCCTGCCTCGGCCCATCGGCCTCCTTGTCGGCCTATCGGCTCCCGTCCGTCGGCCCCCTCGGCCTCTTTCCCCTTTTCGGCCCAGTCAGCCCGTGCCCGCATCGGCCGCTAGGCCCATCGGCCAACCCTCGCTCACCGATCGGCTGTGGGCCAATTCTTTAGGCCATCGGCCGGTCCATCGGCTCCCCTTGGCCCAACAGCCTCCTCGCTCGGCCTAGGCCGATTCCCTTCGGGCCGCCGGCCCAATTGTTTCGGCCGCGCCCACTCCAATCCTTTGGGCTGCTCTTAGCCGCCCAATTAAAGTCTAATTGCATCCCTCCTTCTTTCTTTTTCCAGGGAATTATTAATTAATTATTAATTCCTTTTCTTTATTCCAGAAAATCCTTTAATCTTCGGAAATTCATATCTTTTCAACCGTTCGTCCGATTGACTCCGTTCCACTTCCAAAATTCCTCAAAAATCGAGATCTACCTAATGGCACGCTTAGTGGTCTTTAATAGGGCTTCTTTTTATCGCTTTGTTGAGTCGTCTCGTTTCGCGTGTAGTCTCGGAGCCCGAAGACCCGCAGTGCGCGGATTTCGAGGAAGAAGCTCAAGATCTCGAGCAAGGCAAGTCACCTTTGATCAATTGAACCCATAATTTAAATTAAGTATTTTGATTCCGCAAACTATGCATTAATTAGGTCACACACTTGACACTTGGCCTCGGTTTGCAAGATAACCGCCAGGCCCTACCCATTTGCTGCATTCACCTTCCTTGATTATTTGAATACCCTAACACCCTTGTCACCCCTCAGGTGATGCCTCGGTATCCGTACCTCGTGTGCGAATACCGGGACTCCCCTCAAACTTTAAAATTGATCACTTGGGTAAAACTTGAGTTTACAAAACGCTTGGAAAACCCGACACTTGGGTCGGTGCCTTGAAAACTAAAGTGAGTTTCTAAAACTCGCGGTTCGGGAGACGTACTGGAGGTACGGTCTGCCCGCTCTCGCTATAAGGACCGATTCCTTGGGAATTACATCCAAGCATATGTCAAGTACGACCACATGGGTGATATGGGACGCCCCTGGCTGAGTAATTAGCTAGGCCAGGGAAATCTTGATGCCAAGGGACAAGTGGATTCGCCGGGGTGGTGTCGGGGAGGACCCCTGGGCTTCCTGGCACAGTATGGTCTGGGACCTAACCTGGTGTTGGTCCGTGGGACCCCTCCCGTTGGCATAAGGTGACCCTGAGTCGGCTTTCGAAATGCCTTGTCGTGAAAGCCCTAAGGTCGCCAGACGTGACCGAGGGTCGCGGGCTGGGTGATTCGGGGTTAGTAACGTCGTGTGGGTAAAGTGTACCCCCTCTGCAGAGGTTAACAACTGTTCGAACAGCCGTGCCCACGGTCATGGGCGGATGTGAGGTGATTCCTTAGCGTAGTTTTATTTGAGCACCTTGTGAACTGCTGTTGGTGTGAGGTTTTCCGTTCTGTGCTTGGTTTAAGGCTGTTGAAGCAGCCGGTGTCGGTGAACGATTGGCAGGGAGCCTCTCGTTCCGACGTGCTTGACTAGTGACTGTTGAAGCAGCCGGGTCGGTGACGATTGGCAGGGAGCCTCTCGTACCGGCGTGTGTGAGTTGTGGCTGTTGGAGCAGCCGGAGTCGGTGAACGATTGGCAGGGAGCCTCTCGTGCCGACAAGAATCAATCGATACATTTTCACTGCTCCGGCCGGATGAGACGCACTTCTCGTCCGTGCCGTCGAGAAGCACTCACTTAGATATTTCTGAAAGTCTTAAACTAAAATAAATTGTGAAAAACAACTGGCTTTCCCTTGAAGCTTGCATTAAACACTTAATTCCCCTGGCTTGCTGAGTACTCCCGTACTCACCCTTGCTCTATATAATTAAACCCCCCCCAGTTCTCGAAGACGAAGAGGTGGACCCTGCTGACGAAGAGTTCTTTCAGGAGCAAGCAGACTTCGAGCAGTAGTAGGGTTTCGGCCTTCCCCAAGGCTTTGCTTGTGGCTTAGGGCCAGTCGCCGCTTTCCGCTTCCGCCTTTTTGTAATGCTGTTGAGAACTCGCGTTCTGTCCGCAGTTCCAACCTTGGTTGTAATCCTACTCTTAAATAAAGAGACCGCTGTCGTTGTGATATTAAATCTTCCTGTTGTACCAGCGCTATTTCCTGGGACTGGTACAGGCATACAGGTCAATCTGGACCGCTCTATCCTGGTCTCCGCCCGGGGCCAGCTTGGGGCGTGACAGCGCGGGAAACGAAGAGCCGAGCGCGGCGGAGGCAAGGGTATAAAGGGCGCCGAGGAAGGGATTCGTTTCCTTCCTCTCGCCACTTTTTCCTTGCCTCTGCCATCCGTGCCCTAGCTCTCTCGTTTCTCTCGCCTTCCTCTCGCCACACGCTCTCGTTCTTAAGCTCCCCTACCTGGCGCACCAGATGACGGAGCGTGAAGCTCCTCACCGGGAGACCGCGCAGGTCCCCCTTTGCCGGTTCGGCCGGGGGCGCAAGGTGAAATTCTTCGCCCCTGATTTGTGGGATCCCGGCGAGAAAAACGCGTGGACGCAGGCGATTTAGACAGGTTTGGGCCGCTAAGGAGCGTAATACCCTACTCCTGTGTTCTGGTAGATCTGAGAGTATGATGGAATCCAGAGAGTCCCCCTTCTCTCCTAGGCCTAGGCCTTCTTTTATATGGCAAGGGGCTACCACATGGGCCACGAGCTGCCTAAGAAAGAAAACATTCTTTTACATTTAGGGTTATCCTACCGTCGGAATCAGCCTCTGACAGACGCCGCAGCACGCCTTCGCTCGGTCAGCCGACCCATCCGGGGGACGCCCATTTCAGCCTTCATTAAATGGCGGATGACTTCCGTGTCCCGCTCACATTGGGAACGGGAAACATCTGACCGAAGCTGGGGTACCAACCCCGGCTGAGAGACAAGAGACAGAAGGCTCTCATCATTCTGATGGGACGGGGCAAGGTGTGCAGCAGGCCGCATGGCGCGCGTGCGGTGCACAGGCATCCTGGCACCACCTAACCCGTGATCTGACCGGTCACGGACCGGATATGCACGCGTCACGCCGCATTAAATGCGGCGTAGTGCGCCCGTCTGAACCGCTATAAATGCGGTTAGGTGAGTTCTGCCGCGCTCACCTAACCCGCGCACGTGGCATCCAAGCCGCAAGGGGTCGGGGCGCCCCAGGCCTCGGGGGAGAAACGGGAGCGGCCCGACCCCGGGGGAAACCAGGAGGGCAGCCGCCACGTCACCCTCGGGCCCGACCCCTCCGGGGGAACGGGCCACGTGGATCCCTGTGGCCGCCCTTCCCTTTGGTCTCGATACCCCCGGGCCCGTGTCACCGACAGACACGATCTTATCTCTAACTAACAAACAAGTCTTTGCGGCAGACTCTTGCCAAAGATTAGATCTAAATCTACTTAATTTACAAGATACAATTGCCTAAAACCGAGCCTTATCTCTATTTGACAACTTCCTTAAAGCTTATCTCGAGCCCAAACCAAGCCCATGCTAACTCTATCAACTTCCTGGCTCGATCGGCCGATGGCCCTATTGAATCCGTATCGGTCGATATACCCTTTCTGCTAAATTCCGATACGCTTACCGAGTCCGATACAAGACTTGGTCTGACTCCAACCTGGCCCTTCTTCTCTGCATCGGTTTTCTCTTTCCTCTCTGAGTAGATTACGAAAATCTGCTGTTAACAATCGGCTGGGATATGCTTTAGGGTTTTTGCCGGTATCGGTTAAATTGTTTTGCCAGATTAGATTAGCTAAGGTATTCACCACTCTTAAAATCATTTGAAGGTTTGATTATCTAGATTTTATGTTTCTTTTCATACTTTACGTTGCATCAGTCCTAGTCATGCTTAGAACCATAATCTCTAGCCTACTTTTGATTGCCAATAAGGGTTTCATCGGGGTTTCAACCAATGAGTTATTTAGACATTGCATCGGCTCACAAGGATTATATACAAGTTGGATTTAGCCAATGACAACAAAAGTTTCATTGATTATTTAATCGTTTGGATTTAATGATATCGGACCTCTAACCGATGTATGCTTAAACCTTCGGATCAACATTTATTCTATCATATCGCTATTAGCCGATTGGTCTCTATTGGATTATATTATTGTTTTATTGCATTATAATCAGTCGATTGTCTTTATATCGTTATTTACATCAAATGTCAGAATCTACAGCCAATTGTTCAAAACTCTATCGACATCGGCTGGTATCGACATCGACTGGAATTATTCCATCGGCTTGTCAGCCGATCGGCTCTTTAATCTGCTGTTTATATATCTTGTCAGTTGTAGGATCAAACTGACAGGCACGCCCGCATCTCATCAATTTTAGAACCTGCATTGAAGCTAAGCAGATCTCTCAGGCCTTCGTGTGTCATACGTAGGATCTACGTCAACACATATTTTGGCACGCTCGACAGAACAGATTTTGCGTCAACACATATAAATGTCACGTCCACATAAGTATAATAGCCTTTTTAAATTTTTGATATAGAAGTATGTCAATTGGTTAACGGTGTGGTTTTGTGAAATTTTAGAACCATAATACCTAGGGTTATGTGCCATGTATCAAAATCCCTGTGGTTTTGTGTAATTTTGATAGTAATTTATAAGGTTTTATGAAATTCACTCAAAACTATAATAAAAATATATACCAGAATCTTAGCACCAAACCCCTTAGCGTCGGGGTCAATAATTCAACGCCGGCTACTATGGCGCTGATCTTGCAGCGAAAGTTTAAGTAATTAACACGTTTTATGTTGCAAGAGAATCATTCATAGTGTTGTGTTAAGTGTAGCGTTGTGGTAAGTGCTAGCTTTTGCTTGCTCAGAGGGCCGGTGTTTGAACCCTGGCCGCCCAACCTTTTTCTTCTTTTTCTTCTGCAATTTTGAGAAAAAAGAAAAACAAATTAAACCAAAGGGAGTAGGGAGATTCGAACATAGCACCTACCTCTAAGACTATGTTTTAACTTCACGAAGATTAAATGTTTCACGTAAAACGAGATGACATTAACATATGATTAATTAAGTTTAAATTATTACAAACTTAAAAAATAAATTTATTTGATATTTTATAGAAATTTCATATAGAAAGTTTTCGTACAAAACGTACCGTTTAACAGTTTAAAAAACATGTCACGAAGATAAAAATTTTCATCCATCCGTTTTATCGGATGAGAAACGAACGGGACCTACGTGAAAGGAAGAAAGGCACCTAACCACTGGACCCAGCAATATCCCGTCAAAAAACATAGACATGCTATGAAAAGCTCAGCGTCAACATGACCGGCGCTGGGATCCTGATATTGACGCCAAGTTCGTTGGCGTTGAGATATTGGATATGAATTTGGTGCTAAGGTTTATGGTCTATTTTAATTAAAATTTTTGAACGATTTATTTATAAAGTAAGTTTTATAAAATGGTCAAAACTTCAAATTTGCTGATGAATATAAGTATCCTGCGTATTAAAAAAGACTATTTAAAAAACTGTCTGAGTTCTGTGTTATAATTTCATTGTAACTATACTATAACTACAATATAATTTATATATAACTTATATATAAGTATTAAAAAAACTATATGCAACTTTATACTAAGTTATTAGAGATTACAAAATTACACTATATTTACAATATTAATGTAGTTAGTTACATTTGAAAGGTTTTTTTTTTGCAAAAAAAAAAACTTACGACAGCTTTTCAGCTATCCCTTAAAAAAACTAAACACAGACATATATATAGATCCAATACGAACCGACTAGTCATTTTTAGTAATAATAATTCTGGAAAACATAAAAACCCAATATATTGGTGGTCCCAATATCATAAAACCAATGGATAGATCACTACCAAAGAAATCATCTTTTCCAATGCCCCAAACTACAAATATATTGGATGTATTAAAAATCGGTACTAAAGATACTAGTTCTAAAAGCCCAAATCTCTAGAAATATCTTTGGTCCTGATTGGTATTACCAATCGATATTAAAAATGCATCTTTAGTATCGGTTGGTAGCATCAACCGAATCTAATGCTAGTAAATCTTTAGTCCCGGTTGATGTTATCAACTGATACTAAAGATGTTTTTAGGGTTAGTTCAAAAAGAAAACATCTCTATTCAAGTTAGATGTGTGTAGTAGGTGTAATGGTAACGCGCGTAAAGGCTGAGATGAAAGATATTGAGTTCAAATTTCACATCCCACATATTTTTTTATTTAGTATGCATCTTTAGAGCATCCTCAATGTTTATTAAAAAACTAAGTAATAAGGTGGGCCCGTGTCAAGTGGTAATAGTAAGTGAGAGAGACATTACAATGTACATATGTGTAGAGTGGGTAATAACGTGGGACCCCCTAAAAAATTCTTCAAACATTAGCCATGCCACAATTTAAAAAATAGATGAGACCCACCATAAAGTGCTAATACCTGGTTGTAAGCTTATATCCAGATAGTAGTTGTTTACCACCTCCACGATGTATCTTACCTGGTAATAGAGATGTATTCAATGCTTATTACTCACTATTTCATCACATTGTGGATGCCTTAGTACCGGTTGAGATCTTTAGTCTCGGTAACTACAACTGAGATTAAAAAAGGTTTAAAACCGTTATATAAAGATCATTTCTCTACTAGTGGATGTAAGTAGGACTCCTTCCATTCAAAAGCAACCATCTTAATTACTTAAACAAATAAAGATGTTATGTTTATAGTGTTAGATTAAATTGCTGACTGAAGTCTAAATAATCATCTTAATACTCATTGGTTACATGTATGTATAGTTTTTGGTCTTTGTTGTACTTAGGATGAGTTAATTTCAGTATGTAACAATCTTTTTTATCGGCTGGAGTATTCTCATTATTTTTAGCAACCATAATATGCCAGTTATCTAAACTAATAATATAAAATTTGAGATACTTTCACATATAGAAGCGCCCATGGCCTAATGGATAAGGCGTCTGACTTCTAATCAGGCGATTGTGGGTTCGAGTCCCACTGGGCGTGTTTAATTTATTTTTTGTTTTTTTGCTTCCTTTTCTTACCCCACCCCCCCTTTTTTCGATACTACTAATTACTTTGCTCTAGAAGTAACTTTTATCTACAATTATACACGTCTCTTTTCCTATTCTTTTGGCTAACCTGGCCTATGTATATTGTATCCAAATTACTCGTATCATCTGGCGTATGGTAGCTGCTGTTCGTGCCATTTATATGTGGGCCCATACATACGATACTGATCAGTATCGAAATGAACCATCGTTAAATGAAAGAGCCATATGATAGTAATAACACCTAAGGTTTAAATGAAATTTAGTCAATAATTTGTAACCAGTGCACACATGGTTAGGCTAACCCTCGATCATCGCCAGAGCTACAGTACGGGCCGGGCCAAAATCAATTTGACTCTTCTCCGTCTCGAGGATATCGTGCTCGGCCCGGCCCATGTGACACAATCTGCATCCCCCTCCTCGCGTCATCTCGTCTTCTCCCTCCTCTCCTCCGCGCGCGCGCCTGGTCGCCGTCGTCTTCCTCGATCCACGCGCGCGTCTCGCAAGATCCGATCGAACTCGACAGCCTCAGCTGCTGCATCACGCTGTTCTTCGGCATCTGCAACGGCAGCGCCTCCTCCCCGGACGCGCCGCTGGTGGAGGGCGCCGGCGGCGATCGAGACTACAGTACCTTTTAAAAGTATTTATTATTATATTTTGACAAAGATAGTGATTTGAAATATATTGGGGAAGCACCCTTATTCATGGGGACAAAGGAAGTACTACGATATCTTTATATATTTATTTATTTATTTGACAGAGATTAGTGATCAAAATTGAAATATATCAGGGAAGAATAAGAGGTGTAGCAGTGAATATTACACACATGCGAGTGAATTTTCAACAACAATTTTATGTCACTGGTTTTCGTCTATTTAAACGTGTGTTAGGAGGCACATTCAACGACTTAAAAGTTGCATGTAGTTTTTGTCTTACTCAATGCAGAAAACAGAATCTTCAAAATCAACGGTCGATGATTGTGCCGATTGGATTTCGCTCGTATCACCACGACAACTGATATCAAACCGAAGCAAAAGATAACACCAGCGAGTAACTAGGCTATAAATCAGTCGTTCATCCACATCTTGTCACTGCCATAGGCATTGAAGCTAGCAAGAGCCAAGGTTAGTTTCCAACAATGGCCACCGTCGCGCAAAAAAGAACCTTCAAAGCAACGTCTCCGTGGAGAACAAGTATTTAGGAACAGGGATAGTAAATTTTTTTAAGCAACTATATTTTTATCTATATGTCCATAAGATGGATATTAATTGGTCATTTCTCTCTTAAAGTTTTTTTATAAATGGGACAGATTGATCAAGAATTTTCAACACAAGATCGCACAGCTAAAAATAATTTATCTTCAGCAACTTTCGGTGTGATTCTTCTCGATCTCCTGAAAAAGCCAATCGAGAGATAACTGCATGTGTGCACTTAAATACCTAATCACCATGATCCCCATCGATCCGGGCACAATCTTTGGTCAATGAATCAAAATCAGCATAATTAATTTTCTCCACAAACTAAATTTATTGGCTTGTCTCTCCGCATATGGCTATTTAGCTGATTTCTTAAATGGAAATGATGACGACTAAGGTGCTGCGTGGCCACTGTGATTCACTCCGGAATCTCCTGAGATTACATGGATCGTGCGGCCATGTAGCTACAGCTTTGAGAACATGTGTGATCACTGTTTTGATCAGCTGTAAATGACCAAATTAGCAAGCTAATATAGAAAATATCATCATCAAGTGATTGTACTTGGTAAAATGTACTTGGGCATGATGTACAAAGAAAACAGCAATCTTAATTTTTTTAAGAGCAAGCAAATCTTAATTTGCTTCCAAGATAAACACAAGTGTCCAAAAGACCAAAACCTCCACAAACAATATATCCACAGCAGGAGCTTTATATCGAGGATGAGTGTAGTTCTTTTTTCATGAAAATGAGTAAAAAGTTTGGCTTCCAAATGCTCTGCAGAATTTAGGGCTTATATTAAAATTATATTAGTGCATAAAGAAAGGCTTTTTCTAGCTAGATATATGTACATGTAAGCATGATTTATGGACACTTTGGCATAAAAAAAAAGTTGTATATGTGTGTACATCTCATCTCCCCCCACAAAGGGCATGATTCAATCAGTTGCAACAAGGTTTCTTCAGAGTCCAAACATTCAGTTACATATATACATCCCTAATTAAATTAACCAGCTATGCTTAATTTGTCCATCCCATAAACTAAGTTATCAAGTCACAAAGCATTATCAGATGATCATCAGTTATCCTTCCATTTTTGGCTATAAAAATGGGCATCGTTGCTTCCCGTTTCTAGGCGTGTGCTTCACACACTCTCTCCTCTTCTTCCAAAGCTCCAAGCTAGCTCCAGCTCGATCTCGCCATGGCGATGCAGATGAACTCCGTAGTGCACGTGTCCACCTCGCCGTCGCCGTCGCCGGCAACCTCTCCTCCTCGAGAAGGTAAGCAAGAACACGCCGAGGTGGCGGCCGTCCATGTCGTCGGCGTCGGCGAAGACGAGGCGGTGATGGTGAAGGATGAAGAGGCGTTTGGCGGCGGCGGCTCCTGCGGCGTCGACTACTCCGGCCGCGCGCAGTGGCTCCGCGCGGCGGTGCTGGGCGCCAACGACGGGCTCGTGTCCGTGGCGTCGCTGATGATCGGCGTCGGCGCGGTGAACGAGTCGGCTAGGAGCATGCTCGTCTCCGGCATCGCCGGCCTCGTCGCCGGCGCGTGCAGCATGGCCATCGGGGAGTTCGTGTCCGTGTACGCGCAGTACGACATCGAGGTGGCGGCGGCCCGGCGCAGGAGGAGGCAACGCCGACGCGGCGACGGCGCGCCCGCGGTGAAGGTGGCCGACGAGGAGGAGGAGGAGCGCCGGCTCCCGAGCCCGTTCAAGGCGGCGGCGGCGTCCGCGCTGGCGTTCACGGTGGGCGCGCTGCTGCCGCTACTGGCCGGCGGGTTCGTCCGCCCCTGGGCCCCACGCGTCGCCGCCGTGTGCGCCTCCACCTCGGCCGCCCTCGCCGGGTTCGGGGCGTTTGGCGCGGCGCTCGGCGGCGCGAACCCGGCCAGGTCGGCGGCCAGGGTGCTTCTTGGCGGGTGGGCCGCCATGGCCACGTGCTACGGCGTGCTCAGGCTGTTCGCAAACTTGTACTAAAATAAAATTTAATATGAGGGTCTTATATGAAAAAGTATCATGGTATTAATATTAAGGAAAATTGCAAAATCACCTCAGAAGACACTTCAACCATAAACCATAAGTTATTTTTATTACAAATGCTCATCTCCTACTCGATTTTATTATAAAAATCATCCCAGTACGCACTCTTAACCGAAATAGAGTGATGAGTATTTGCATCAAAATAATTTATGAGTTAAAATGTCAAACTTAAAGTAACTTATGGGATTACTTTTACAATTTTTCTGTAATATTATGTTCATTCATCTCGACTGTACAATTAATACAAACCGTCCGATTCTGATCGAACAGTAGAGAAGACACCAAGTTTGTATCGCTAAAAATTGTAGCGATCCCAGCGGGGACTTGGTCGAAATTGAAGAGATATTGATAGGATATTTCCGCAAAATACCGCGAAGGCTTTGATCGACGGCCTGGTTCTCCGCCGCGACGGCGGCCGCCGGCGATTACTCCGCCGTCTTGCCCGAGCTTGTTCCCCCCTCGCGCTGCGGCCACGGTCCGCGCAGAGGATGAGGATGGGAACGAGAGGCAGAAGCGGGGGTTAGCGGGTGAGTCGATTAATCTGAGTGTTTTTTTTTTGCAATTATATGGAGGGGGTATGGATTCCCCAATCCTTTCTTGTTTCTGGAGATGATTCTGTTCGAGCCGTATGATTTTGATGCGATTTATAGCTTAGTTCTATGCGTTTCGTGAGGGCCAAACCCTCGTGGATATGGATGATAGATTTGATAGGGGTTTGTTCATGATTGTTCTCTTCTTCCTCCACATTTTAGTGTAGTAGCAGTTGCAATTCATGAATCGTGCGATTGGATGCCTCGCCACTGCTTTCTGATGCTGATATACCCAAATTTTTTGTGGATTTTGGTACTGTATAAAAAGTTTAAAAAACTTTGTCGGCTTCGAGCTAGCTAAACCAAAAATAAAAAAAAATGTTGGGCTATTCTGTTAGAATTTATTCATTTATTTATTTTTATTTGGGGAAAGAACAGAGTAATGCATCATACGTGGCTTGTCTATAATATCTTACATACTAAATAACATCTAATACTGTAATTAGGAAAAAAATTCAATGTTATATTGACAGCATCCGTCCTGTTTCTAACAACCAATTTATTCCAAACAAGATAAACTGGTAAATTTTGTTTTTACATGTTTTAGATTGGCATCAAATGCCCGTCGATGGTGCCAAGTCCTTTTATTTTCTGCTGCCGTCCTATCTGAAGAAGTGAAGATCATGAGGATCAGTCTTTCTTTCCTTTGCTTTGCATACAGTACAATCTTGAGTAAACGCCATTGCTTGCTGTGACCAATGTTTCGTGGCTGCCCATCTCGACCACCTCGCCTTTGTCCATCACGACGATCACATCTGCACTTGTGACTGTGGATAGTCTGTGTGCAATTGTGATACTTGTGATCTTGTTCGATATCTCGCCTTCCTTGCTTTTCCACTCCTTCGCTGCCAGGGAGCTCATCACCACCCTCTCGGATTCACCATCGAGAGCACTTGTCGCCTCATCTAGGAGTAGTATGACCGGCCTTTTCAGTATAGTTCTTGCAATGGCTATTCTCTGCTTCTGCCCTCCTGAAAGTTGGCTTCCTTTGTCCCCGACCACCGTGTCGTACCCGTCTGACAGGCCACTGATGAACTCATGGATGTTTGCCTCCATTGCAGCCTCAACTATTTCTGTTTCCGATGCGCCTTCATTTCCATAGCTGATGTTCTCTCTTATGGACAAATTGAACAAGATTGGCTCTTGCTGGACCAGTCCTATCTGCTTTCTTAGGAACCTCAGATTGTATTCTCTGATGTCCTTGCCATCAACAAGTACCTGCCCTCTGCAAGGATCGTAGAATCTTAGCAGAAGAGATACGATTGTGGATTTTCCTGCACCACTTGGCCCAACTAATGCTACCCTTTGGCCTGGTTCAATAGCTAGACTGAATCCATTCAATATGATCACATCTTGTCTTGATGGATAGCTAAAACTGACATCTTGAAACTCAACATTACCTGTAATTCTGTCTTCACAATGCACTTTTGGATCATCTGGCGCGATCTGCGTTTCTCTGTCGAGAATGTTGAGTGCAGGATCCAATATTGCGATGGCCGATATAACCATAGGGATCAAGGACCATAACTCTGTGATGGAAGTTATCGTCAGTGCAATTGCTTGATAGGCCCGTACACAGTTTTCAAATGTTGCTAGGCTCTTGTCAAGTAGCACAATGGTGTAACTCAATGCGATGGCATGTGTCATGTGCCACAAGCAGAGGGAAACCCCTTGTACCACACCAAACTTTATGCTCTCTATCCTGCTTGTCTGCATTGGTTCTTGTAGCGACAAATCTGCTTTCTTTAGTATTTCCTCTTCTTGACCAAAAGAGGCCACTGTACGAATGTTGCTAACAGCCTCTGAAGTGAGCGAGATGATCTTCCGGTGAGATGTAGAGGTGTCAGTGGCAAAACCTTTTGCTGACCTTACTTGTACGAGGCCAGCGATGAACTGACATGGCATCAGAGCCCATGCAACCAGACCCATCCTCCAGTTCACTGCTATGCTTAATCCTGTAGCTATCAAAATTGAAGAGATACACTGCACAATGACTGACATTCGATCAGATATGATGGTTTTAATCATGGAGGTGTCACCAACAACGCGTGATGTCAGGAAACCGATACTGTTCTTGGGTTGTTCAAACCAACCTATTTCGTTCTGCAGAATGACTGCGTTTAACAAAGAGAAATGGTGTTACAATCTAAAGAACAACTGATCATATACTTCTTTACTAAATGCAACCTTTGTGAGATGTAAAATGCCATGCTTGAGTTTCAGACCTGAAAAGAGGGCCTCCCTTAGGTTATTCATTGCCGTTTCGCCAACAAGGCCATATATATAGTGCTGGACGATGTTACTGAAAAATGTGAGCAATCCAACAAGGAACAATATTATCGAGTACTTGCCAACTATTCTCTTTGCATCTGGCTTAAAGTATGCTATGCCAATTGTCATGATATAGAAAGCAAATATTGGCTTTGAGACCCCAGAGATTGCTGCTGCTGTTGAGCCCAGAAGAATCTTTCCTGGCTCCAACATAAATGTTCCAAGGAACATTCTGTAGAAAGCAGATGCTCTCTTTCTGATTTCTTGCTTCGGTTGGTTTGGGTTCAGTTCTAGACTCTTCTCTTGTTCATGTGCAGTAGAAAATGGCTCATTGTTTGTTCCAGTTCCATTGTCTTGTTCTTCTCTGACCTGATCAGTAAATCTGAAAATTTCTTCCCCAAAATTAATTAAGATGCCGCATCAATCATATAATAACGAGTAAAATATACTCTGGTCTATTCAGTTAATCCTAGCAACTGATTTAGGTATTATTTGTCTAGTCGAAGAGCATAACATATCTTAAGCTTTATATTTATGCATCTTCTAGAATGTATGGGTTCTAATACTTCTCATTCGTAATATGTACAATGCCATGATGGATTCCATAAATGAACATTCTACATTGTGAAAAGACGGCAGTTGATTACACTTACCTTTCCTCACTCTTGCCAGATTCCTTCTGTAGATTTTGCATACTGCATACACTCGAGTAGAATGGACTTCTCACCAGCAATTCTTCATGAGTTCCAGATTGAGCTACTTTTCCATTCTCCACAACAACAATCTTGTCTGCGTTTATGATTGTTGACATTCTGTGGGCAATCAAAATAACAGTCCTTCCTTGCATAGCTCCATCAAGAGCTTCCTGAACCAACTCCTCTGATTCTGAATCAAGTGCACTTGTGGCTTCATCAAGAAGAAGAATCGGCGGATCTTTTAGCATAGCCCTTGCAATAGCTATTCTTTGTTTCTGACCTCCTGATAACTGCACACCTCTTTCTCCTACCTGAAGTGATTGCGATGCTGAAATAAGGGGTGATGCTTACTTTTTTTCTTTTGTGTGGACTAGTACTGATGCTTAGTTTCTTACTATTTATAGATTCAGTATATAACTACTCAAAGACTTGTCATTTAATTTGGGAATATGCAGCATATTCCTCTAAAAAGAACATAACATGTTGCTTCTGTCAACGTTGAATTTCCAAGGGAACAACTAAAAGCAGTATATCAGTCCAAAACTTGAAAGATTGTCTGAATTTTGTCCAGCTATTTGAATATGTATGCATCGTGCAACATAGTTTGATTCAATTTGTAAGGTTTTTAAAACTCATTTTTTCACGGACATGAAGTCTTTACCTCCGTGGAGTATTGGTTTGGAAGTTTGGATACAAAGGAGTGCACATTAGCTGCTTTTGCTGTTTCAATTATCTCTTCATCAGTTCCATCCATTTTGCCAATTCTCAAGTTATCCATGATCGTACCGGAAAATAGTGATGGTTCTTGAGAGACAGAACCTATACTTCTCCTGAGGGACTTCAGATCAAGTTCCTTAATATTTTGACCATCGATAAGAATGTCACCTGCATTATGACATCGTCTAATTAACAGGCAAATTCTAAAAGTTTATCTCCATGCGGCACTTATTCTTACTCCTTCCATTTCATATTATAAGTCGTCTGACTTTTTTTTGTCAAAATTCTTTAGGACCAAGTTTATAGAAAAAGTTAGCAACATTAGTTTCATTAAATTTAACATTGAATATATTTGATACAATGTTTGTTTTGTATTAGAAATGTTACTATATTTTTCTGTAAACTTTGTCAAACTTAAAGAAGTTTGACTAAGAAAAAAGTCAAACAACTTATAATATGTTTATGAAACAGGAGTAGAAAAATGGATCCTATATGCAGTGACAACATGCCTTTATTTTTCTGTAGAAATTATAATTTAATAGGCAAAGCATGTCATGTAAAGTAGTAAACTCAAGCTCTGCTGTACTCTAAAAAGCACACAAAGTGTAGAATATACACTTCAACACATTTTTTGCTCGGTGATAGAGATATATCGTAGAAGCATACCTGATATAGGATCATAGAACCGTTGAACAAGAGAAATCACAGTGCTCTTCCCACATCCACTGCTCCCCACAAGAGCCACAACTTTGCCTGCCGGTATGGCTAGTGAAAAACCTCTGAGAATTGGCTTGTCCACACGGGATGGATACATGAAATCTACCTCTCGAATTTCAATATTTCCAATGACCTTCTCTAGGATTGTTCCATTTGATTCATAACTTATCGCTGGATTTCTATTGATAACCTCAAATACTTCTTTGCCGGCAGCTTTTGCTTGGCTGAAGGACTGAAGATCTGGCGCTGCATTTGAGATATATCTGAAACCACATATAAAAATAATGGCTGTGTCAACTTCATAGAAGTAAATGTTTGGAAGTAGTCTAATTTATGATAACCATGGAATACAAACTTAGAAAGATAATTCTTTATTACATTGCAGCAGAGAGGATGTTAATGACAGCTGCAATTGTTTCACCTCCTTTTGCAGATCTATCAATTACAGCAGCTGCTCCAACCCAGACTGTTAATGAATACGAACAGAAAGTTGCGATCTGTAACATTCCCAAACCTAGTCCTTTTGTCATTGCTTCTTTCTTGCTTAGCTTGTATTGCTTGTCCATACATTTGATGAATGATTTGATTGCCGAATTTTCTCCAACAAATGAGAAGACAGTCTTGATATGTGAAAGAGTCTGCACAAATGTTATATATGATCAAAAATTTGATAAAGCAGACCAACTTGGTTCTAAAATTTCATCCATTTGCATAGGTACCTGCTCTACAACTGTGGTTGCTTCAGAGACCAAAGCTATTCTTTTCATCGACATGTCAATCATCATTTTTGCATATGTTGTGCCAACCATGAGGAGCATAGGAACGACCAACATGGAGAGCATACCCACCTCCCAGCAGCACACGAAAGCAACAATGATGGAAACTAAGAATGTGGAGAAGTTTGACAAAAAGTGACCAAGCTGAGGGAAAAAGGTAAGTTCATGTTCAATTATTGATTGCCAAACAAACGTCGTAGCACTTTAGTTTGGTTTACTAAAACTTGCAGCGAATGTTTTATGTTACAAACTTATACCTTTTCACCTATTGCATCTTGTATGGCACTCATATGGTTGGTTGCTCCAGCCATGATGTTTGCAGTGGTTAAGTTAGTGTCAAAAGCTCCGATATCTTGACTCAGCACTGATCTCAAGTATGCCATCCTCATGCGTGACATTTGTCTCTGACTGGTATACATCCAACATGTAATTTCTGCGGAAGGATCATTGTCGAAAAAAAGGTAAGATGGTTTTTTTGAATCTAACATTATTTTGATATTTTTTTCGTTCCAACCATGTGATTCTTGTTGCTGCACACAAACAGACAAGACAAGTAGTAACATAGGGAATGGTGTTACTATGAATTGCTCACTTTTAAAGTCATAAGCTTTTTTTTTCTCTGCACACTTCTGTGTCATGATGCTCTGTACTCAGGGTCCAATTTTCTTTTTCACATTTTCCAGACAGTTATCTTCAGGTGCCTAGTAGATAATATATTGTTAAGGTATAATGGTATATCCTAAAAATGTTGACAAAATTCTAACCAGGTTGAGCCATACTAGATTCAGTAGCTTGGCCTAAGCTCAACTAAAAAGCCACTTTACTAACCTTTAGCCACATTGAAATTGCTCAACCTTCTGTCTTATATTCTGTTTTGGTATGCACTTATAGCTGTCAAACAGTTTATTCATTAGGATCTTTGGATTTTGATAGGTTCCTTAAGGCTTCCACTATGCTCTAACTTTAAAGCATAATTTAATAGGTAATAACTTACTTTCAGTATCTTACAAGGTACAGTTCCAAATATAGCAAATTTAGAAGAATGCACTCACCAATCATTCCACCAGGAAGTGTAATAATTGCCAATGCCCACATATAAGGAATTAACTACAAACAAGAATAACACAATTAGACAATGTTAATGGTATGACCAACATTTTGTCTTCAACATAGAAATCAAAAAGAGCATTCAGTAATACCAGCTAGCATTCTATGTGGCGGTTTGGAAGTATTATGGACAGAAAATTACCTTAGAGAGTTCATGAACTGTGGCCTCTCGATTGCCTATGTTGTTCCCGACCACATCGATGCCTTTGCCAACCAAGTAATACGACATCGAAGGCCCCATCCCATGCAGGAAGGACCCCATTGTTCCTGCTACCATGAGTAGCCAATCTAGTCCATCAGCATAGCAAAGCAGCCCAAAGAATGGGAACTGTTGGTCAGCCGCTGCAGCCACCTTTTCTTCCACCGGCGGAGAAGTGATTTCCTCATCATCCATACTGATGTGTTTAGAGGGTTCAACAGGGTAGTCCTTCTCTTGGATGAGGGCCATTGTTTTTGTGAGCCTTCCGATGGTATGCAGAAGAGCAGCAGCAGCAGCATTGGGCTATGTATATGGTAGCAGAAAAATCATATAGGTACAAAAATGCTAGACATTCCATTGGTACTCTCAATGTTCATATGGATAACTAATCAACATGGGAAATGGATATTTTAAATTTTGTTTATTGGACTGATCTTAGGAGTTGCTATTCTCAACCTAAAACTATGCATCATGTAACCAGTGTATTTGAACTCATTACAAGTGAACATATTTTTTCACTTGCGTGGTGAAACTTTAATTATGTATTGAAAGTCACATCATAGTGAAATACTAAGCACCGTTCTTTCGTTGTTCTAACCAGATTATAGTGACAAGAAGCAACTTTGTTTTCATCTAACATTACTAACCATTAGCCCACCTGCAAGTTTAATAACCCATATTGGCAAAGCCATTTTTTCATTAAAGATACTCTTTGGAATGGGATCCTACTTCATATATTCTTATTTCCTTCAAAATTCCAATTAAATAAACTCTACAGCTTCCTCGTATAAATATGATGCTCTGCCACGCGTCTATGAAGTTTATGTTAGAATAAATTATTAGACCTACAAGATCAAGGTATCTAGAGTAATAGTCAAATGTTAAAATTCATAGTCCACTTTCTGAGGTGACACGAAAGTTATCATGTATGATTAAAACACAGCCTTGTTCTCCATGACATAGTTTCGTACTTAAAGTATTATTTCTATGATGCCTTGCTCTAAATCGCATTTTGGGTGTTTGATTGCAGAACTTGACCTGCTGTTGTTTAATATTTTTTTATTATTTTAATTTGGTGCTGCTACATGCCCCGGTCAAATATACTGTTCACATACTTTCTTGCTACCATGTACCAAACTTTATTTTCCTTCCTACTGGTTATATGGATGCTTTGAGGCAGGAATGTTCAACAATAATTGTCACAAATTCTTATTTTCTTTCTGTGAAAGTAAGCACATATTGCTAATTTTCCTAGTTTATCATATTTTCCCCAATGGCAATATTGTCAAGTCTAATTTTTCCATTGCGTTGCTCTGTCAGGTTGATGTGGTGTTTGAGCAGAACGTTCTACATAAAAGAGATTTGGATTTAACAAATCTCAAACAAAGCTACAAATGCTAAAAAAAATGTCTATTGATGCATACTATTAGCTCGACTGCTGGAGTTTTGACTGTCCATACTGTTTTCTATTAAGAGTAGGCGCCAATTGTTATCTTACCAGACATACATATTGCACAAACAAAATATATATTAAAAATAGAACTGAGTATCTTTTCGATTTTTTTAGTTGGTAAGTGGTGTGCTAATGCCTTTGTTGATGGGCAAGTTGTGAGATGCATCATTTTGTTGTAATCTGGGAGCATTGTTTAGTGGTTTTTCAGCTGTACATAAACTCTGTCAATACAGTTGTTCTCCATTGTTAAATTTTAAGGTACATGACGGTTTTTGTTAGTTTAGTAACTGTGAATGACTATAGTATGCATGACGGATGTCCATGTAAGGCAGGGCATGATAGCTTTCACCAGCCCGACCCCCGCGTCGCCCACGCGCGGGCGGCTTGGGGGCGAACCCTAGCGCCGCCGCCGCCCCTCTCTCCTCCTCTCCCTCTCCTCACCGCCGTTGGAGCGCGTCACCGAAGAACCGAGCGGCCAACCGGGATGGCGGCGGCGAGGCCAAACCTCGGCGGTGCCTCGCCTCTGCACGTGGAATGCAGGTCGGCGCGAGGAGATGACGGCGCGGCGTGGCGTGGAGGCGGCGGATCCGGTTTCCCCGCGGGTGGATCCGACGCCTCTTCGTCGGATCTGGTCGGAGCAGCCCGCACGGCGGCATCGAGAGATGCGCACGGAGGTCGGCGGCGGGAGGCGACGGTGGCTGGCGACAGCGGATGCCTTGGCAGCCGATGGCAAGGAGGCCCGAGCGGGCGATGGCCGTGAAAAGGCCGCGACGGGAAGGCCCGCGCAGGCGACGGCGGTGGGGAACTCGTGACGGCGACAGCGATGGGACCTTGTTGCGGCCGGTGCGACCTAGGGCAGCAGGCGGCCGGTACGGGCAAGGTCGATGCGGACGAAGGAGACCGGCGGCTATTGCGACGAAGGGCCAGAATGGCTGCTGGCCATGCTGGCCGAGATGGCAGTGCTGGTCGGCGTGGGAGAAGGCGCTGCAGGAGACGGCATCGGGCTGGCCGGCGATGGGGCGCCGGTGTGGCGGAGCTGTGGGTAGGTAGAGGTTGTTTGGGCGGAGAAGCTCTGGGGTGGCAACGACAAGTGCGGGAGAGGGAGCCGCATGCAAAAGCCTAGCTCGGGCTTTCCTGAGCCGGCAATGTCAGATGTCTTTGGGCGCCATGACCCCCTTAGGGGCATTGTCGAAGGGCCACCATTTTTCTACATGGCAAGACTCGTCAGGTGAAAACCCGATTCAGTTTGAACAGACAATGATGGCACCTAAGGTGTCATGACCTCCTGGGAGGTGTTGCCTAGAGGTCTTGTTTTCTCTGCCGAATTCTCTTGGCTTTGGTCGTCGGAGGTTCTTGGTTGTTGTCATTAGGTTATCGTGAGGGACGAGTGGATCTTCTTCTCTCTGGCCCTCTTCCTCTCTTCAACCCTCTACGTGAGGATAACCGAAAACTCGTCATCGATCTTCTGGGTGGAGTCGTTGTGCATAGGGCGTTTGCGATCCCCCTTTAGGTCTAGCAGCGATTGGCCATGCATAGCGACGGACGGCTTGGCACTAGCGCCTTCTCCTGAGATTGTGTGAGGAGCTGCCAGTGTGCGGTGGCGGTGGTGTTTGTTTTTGTTTTGTTTTTTCTAGTTATGATATCTCAGGTTTGTAATCTTGTTTTTTTTGCCTGCTATATCAATATGAAACTTCACACTCTTGTGCGGGTCGTTTCAAATAAAACTATGCATGACGTGGAAGACATTAAGGATGAGTTCTTCACCCTAGTTTTCCAACTCACATCTCTCTTTTTCCGCGCGTATGTTTTTCAAATTGCTAAACGGTGTGTTTTTTTGCAAAAAGTTTCTATACGAGAGTTGCTTTAAAAAATCATATTAATTCATTTTTTTTAAAAAAATTAGTAAATATTTAATTAATCATATGTTAATAAGTCGTTCCGTTTTTCGTGCGGAGAAAATTTCTTCCCAACTTCTACGAACGAACATACCCTAATTTACTTTCATGAGCACCATTTGGTAACTTTGGTTTGTTTAGTGGTGGTATATTATGCAACAAGTCATACATAACTTACTCTTCACGCATTAGGTGATCCTCTAACTTTGCTTGCTTACTTTACCTACCATCACATTCAGCACAGTTCAGCACATTCCATGGAGGAAGCTCCAAACGAGGTAAAAAACGGCTCCCGAAAAGGCTAATGGCCATTTTTAGTGCAGTCCGTTTTTTATTCGGACCAATTATTTTCATTTTTGGGCCTCGCGCGAGAAGACTTTGCACGGGCTCGTGAAACCGTCAGGGAAGGGATTCCGCTTCTTTCTTTTTTTTTTTTCCTGTGGGCCTTGCTTTCATTTTCTGGGCTTGCCACGTGGGCTCGAGACATGTAGGCCCGTATCTTTTTTTTTCTAGCTTTGCCCCGAATTTATTCTTTCTTTTGTTAGAGCTGGTATATATATTTTTTATATACAAAAATTATGTATGAAATGTTTAATACTGAATGTTTTTAGGGAGCTGCTATACAACGGAATGTTTTTAGGGAGCTGCTATACAACGGGATTCCGTCCGGATAGGATAATACCAAGTAGATATCAGATTTTGATACCTATCGATATCAGATATGATATCTCATAGGTATTTTCGGATACCCATCAAGTATCAATTGAAACTTCGTCGGTACCAGCTGATGTCCGTCAGGTATCAACTGATACCTCATCGGTACCAAGTTGATACCCGTCAGGTATCAGATCTGAGATGAGAGGAGGAAGAAAAGAAGGGATGAAGATAGTTACAGGCATGAGAGGAAGAAGAAAAGAAGGGATGAAGATAGTTATAGGCATGACTGTGGCGCTGCTCCCTGTCCTCCCTTGGCACAACGACGCTCCTCATCCCTCATCGCAATCTCAAACGAGAGGAGGAGGAGCAGTAGGATGCTACCCACATCCTCCCTCCCTGCAATCCTAGGCAAAGAGGAGAAGGAGTAGCAGGCAGTAGGAGGAAGAGGAGTAGCCATCAGAAGGTGGAGGCCACAGGAGGATCTCACCGGAGGAGCTCGACGCCAGGGTGGGAGGTTGTTGGAAAGAAGCAAGTGTTGTTGTTGTAGGATGGATGGAGTCAGTGGGCAAGAGGGAAGCAGGAGGGACTCCAATTGGAAATCCACCCAACCGAGGTCACTTCCCCTGCCCTCTCGATCCTTCATCCACCTTCGCGCCCAAGGGACCCGTCGAGATCCTCCTCCTCGATTCACCTGCCGGCGGCGACAACGGCAGATGGGGGTCATGGCCGCAATGCTGTTGTTGATTAGGTGCAAAAAGCAGCGAAGCTTTGTTTGCTGGCCATGCGGGATCCCGTCCAAATGGTGGGAACAGGATCCCGGTGAATAGCAAATCCAATGTTTTTATATATAAAGTTTCTATTTTATGTATAAATATTCTAATAATGTGTGTAATACTTTCTAGGCCGTTACTTGCTAGGAAAGGAAAGACCAGGGAGAGAGGAAATGCACTTGGGCTGAATAATACATGCAAATGGACCAACTATGTCACGACGAGTAAGTTGACTGCACACGAATGTAACTATGGGAAAGGAGATCGCGCGTTCGCGCGGGGCGAAGCGCAAGCGTGCGCATTAGAGAATAGAGATCCTCTTTCTGGTGGATTCCATCAGGACTCTCTGAGCTTTTCATAAGCTTAATGATGCTGCCACGTGGCCGAAGCCGAATGATTGTTGCGGTGGGTTCGCCTAGAGCTGTCTGCGCACGGTCGTTGCCATGCCGAACCAAGGGATAGGTTCAGCGTTGGTGTCTTTTATGTCGACCTTGGGCATCATAAACTCCAGCGCTATGGTTTTGGGCCTTGGTGCCAATGGCTTTGACGATGATATAGTCGATAGGGACGAGTAAGTCTTTCTAAAGAGTCTAATTATAAAATAAGTTTTTTTATAAATGTCTAAGATATCATAAAAACTCCAGCATACCCTGCTCTTCACGCACTAGGTGATCCTTTAACCGTGCTTGCTTGCCATCATGCGAATTTAGTATGAGATAAAAAGGAGTATGTAATATATAATCCATCACAATTTAAAGCACATGAGAAACGGAAGATATATCGAGGAAGGGGTGAGAGAATGTAATCACCAACCAAGCAATTAGTTAGACCAACATAGCTGCAAGCAAGATATGAGAGTTGTGTCACACACAGATGATGAGTTTTTCACATCATTTATCACCAGGGCAAAAACATGCATGGGGCACGCTAGGGCTTTAGCCCCATGCCTGACTCCATGGTCCTTATTGAAAATTTAAAAAATACCATGTGCTTTTTAAAAATATTTGAACTTTCATTAATTAGTTTAGCCCTACATATATAGGTTTTTTTTGGCTCCGTCATTACAGATGAGGTTCATGCTTGACACTAATAACATGTTCTGTACTAGCGTGCCCAATCGATTTCTACCATTTGAATATATAGCTACACGATATTAAGATTTGAGACAGCAAGTTGTGCTGTGTGGGTTGTGGTACTGAAGAAGAGAGATTTCTGTTGAACCATGTATTTATTCGTGATGTGAAGTGAAGGAGTGACCATTAAATAATTACAGCGGTGCATGGATGATAATCACACCGAATATATATATACGCTAAACCTGTTGATACATTACATTCTAATAAGTCGAGTTGAAAGTTAGAAGTTATACTATATCATAAAACTACTAAAATAAGATTATCTTGTACTATCAAAAAGAGACTCATATATATAAAATGATAGGTAGAAAACATCTAACTTCCATACATAATACATATTCATGGGACTTCCAGATTCAGAGATGATGGCCAAATGGATATTAATTAATTCAGTTCACATCCTCAAAAGAGGATTTTGGCTGTGTTCTTCCCCCTACTTTTTTAACTTGTATTTATTCGTTTTTCACACGCACGTTTTTTAAACTGTTAAACGATGTGTTTTTTAAAAAAAAACTATATGAAAGTTGCTTTAAAAAATATATTAATTTATTTTTTAAAGTTTTTAGCTAATATTTTAATTAATCACGTGCTAATGAGCCACCTCATTTTGCGTGTGAAGAAAAGAAGTTTTCAACTTGTGAAAAAAACACAACCTTTATCCGCTTCCTCGAAACCACCGTATCCTCCACGTAATATTGCCTTCGAAAAGTTTTTTCATAAGCACTTTTTAGGCTTGAAGCTCCGCAATCTTCCTGTCGGTGAATTTGTTTATTCCAAGCTTGTACACATTTCTTGAAAGTTTCGAAGCGGCGAACCATCTTGTCGTAGTCACGCTTATATTTCAAAGTAAGTTTATTTTTCATCCATTTCACATGTAGCAATATATCAATACGTACACAAACAAAAAGCCTGAATACTCTCACATTATCAAATCCTAATATACCTACTTTCACAAACACCAACGCAATAATAATAGTTAGAAATAAACTTATTTTTTAAAAAAATAAAGATAAATTTATTTTAGAATATTATTTTAGAACAGATGGAGTAGTAATTGATAACAACATGATGTTGAATCGAAATTACGTTCCACTACTTATATATTCACTCGTGATCGTCCAATCACACCCAAAAAAAAAAAAGAGAAGATGCGATTAACTTAATTTAATCTGTAAGTGCATGTACTCGTATGTAGCTAGCTGATCTCAATCCAACAAAACACCTAATATCTGATGTGAAGAGGTTAGGGTAGGGATAGGAACAAATAAACAAATGAGCTGGTATATCCACACCAAACTCCAAAAAAAAAAAGAAAAAAAACAAAAAAACTCCAGCTAGCGTCCGAGGAATCAAGCAGATGTGCTGCGCCGGTCGGCCGGTGGCCGGCGGGGTGACGTGGCGAGGCTGAGGCATCGTCGGCGAGCGCACACCCTGCGCCGCCGCCTGGGCGGCGACCTCGGCGATTCGACGGTGAGGCCCCCACGCTGCTCTTCCTCTCGCTCTTCTCCCCCCACCTGTTCCGCGCTGCTCTAATCGAAATCTACTGGGTTCATCATTGATTGCATTTTTTATTAAGTGGTTTCTAGAAGTTTGGTTCTGTGAGAGGAGGTGGCAATGGCAATGTCAGAGTAGACTTGTGATGTGTATGAGGTTTGGGTTGGGGCTAGGGTATGACATGCATTCCCCCCCCAACTAATTCGGAATAGATTACTCTTTTGCACCCATTCCTCAGAATGCAGCTCAGGGGTTTCTTTTATTCCACAAAAAAAATGTTTTTGTGAGAATGGCAATGCCAGAAGTAGACGTATTTACTTTTTTATTCAGAATCATCCATACTGACATGTTTAGGGCCTTTTCGGTTCACAGGATTTCTAAATCACAGGAATAGGAAAAACATAGGAATAATGTAGGAATGCATGTGCAAAACCAAGGATTGGAACACAGGAATTTTTTCTACACTGAGATGAACAAAAGAGGATGGAGTGGATGTTTTCATTCCTATGGAATTAGTAAATTTTGGAGGATTGGCATAGTGTTCCTATGGAAAATTTTCCTTTGAATCCTATGAACCGAATGCATGAATAGTGTTTATTCCAAAGGAATTGAGATTTCCTTTAGGAATCCTTTAGGCACAAGAGTAGAAGCAGCATTGAGATATGTAATAGTATCTGAAAAACCATATAGGTAATAAAATGGTAGATATTCCATTCGTACTCTCAATGTTCATACCGATAACTAAATAACATGGGAAACTGGGAATTGGATATTTTAAAATTTATTTACTGGATTGATCTTAGCAGTTGCTGTTCTTGACCTAAAACTGTGTTTCTAACGTGGTGCGTGATGTAACCAGTGTATTTGAACTCATTAGAAGTGAAAAAAAAAATTCACTGGCGTGTGAAACTTTATTTATGCATTCAAAGTCACATCATAGTGAAATACAAAGCACAGTTCTTTCGTAGTTGTAACCAAATTGTACTCAAATTGAAGTGACAAGAGGCAACTTTGTTTTCATCTAACATTACGAACCTTTAGCCCAGCTGCTAGTCTAATAGCCCAACTTAGCAAAGCCATTTTTGGTTATAGATACTCTTTGTAATGAGATCCTAGTCTACATGTCCCTACTTCCTTCAAATTCCAATTAAATAAACTCTACAACTTCCTCATATAAATGATGCTCTGCCACGCGTCTCTGAAGTTTATGTTAGAATAAATTATTAGACCTACAATATCAAGCTATCTTAAGCTTTCTTTCTTTATTTTGCTTTCTTAAGCTTTGTAAACTCTTGACCCATCATTAATATAATGGTTAAAAGGTAGAGCCTCTCTACCTTTTTGCATAAAAAAAAATCAAACTATCTAGAGCAATAATCATAGGCTACAAATCATAGTCAACTTTCTGAGGTGACATGTCCGCAAAGTTATCATGTATGATTATAATATAGTCTTGTTCTCCATGGCATATTTTCATATTTTATATATATTTT
This sequence comes from Oryza officinalis, assembly GCA_008326285.1. NCBI lineage: Eukaryota > Viridiplantae > Streptophyta > Magnoliopsida > Poales > Poaceae > Oryza > Oryza officinalis. Next base: position 24,790,486 of record BDMV01000007.1, read on the forward strand.
TTATGAAACTAGATTATGCAGGGTCTTCCTCTAGTTTCTTAGATATAACTTTGTTGACCTCAACCCCTCAAGGTGATGCACCTACTTGATGGCCCTGGACACATGGAAACTAGCACGATCCTATTTCATTTTGCTCACCAAGTTTGGTGCTCTATTATGCATTTTTCTTTTGAGAACATTAGTATGCAATTGATATGTGAATCATCCAATTGATTGGGAAACTATTTTAGACAAGCCTAATGTTAAGTTGGAGGATAATAGGACCTCGGTATTTTAACTCATGGACCACCACATCTTCAACTTTTTGAGGTAGAGCTATGATGCTACAAGCTGTTAACTTACAATAAATGCATTTAAGCAATATCACTAAGTTTGAAAAAAAACACCTATTCTATTTCATTAAGTTGCTTTCCCACAATGGGACTTGATCAGATGGTGTCATCAATCCTTCATGTTGCTTTGCAAGTGGAACAGTCTTGAGTAAACACCATCATCTGCAGAGATCAGTGTTTGGTGACTACCAAGTTCGACCACTTTTCCTCTCTCCATCACGACAATCGTGTCCGAATTTATCACTGTGGACAATCTATGAGCCACTGTGATACTTGTAATCTTGCTTGATCTCTCATTTCTGTTCTTCCATTCTTTGGCCCCTAAAGAACTCATCACCACTCTCTCAGATTCGCCATCAAGTGCGCTGGTTGCTTCATCAAGAAGTAGAATGGCTGGCCGCTTAAGTAGAGTTCTTGCAATAGCTATCCGCTGTTTCTGTCCTCCTGAAAGCTGGCTTCCTTTCTCTCCGACAACCGTGTCATATCCTTCTGGCAGGCTGCTGATGAACTCATGAATGTTCGCCTCCACCGCTGCCTGAATTATTTCAGTCTCCGAAGTCTCTTCGCTTCCGTAGCTAATGTTATCTCTGATGGATGAATTGAACAAGATTGGTTCTTGTTGCACTAGCCCAATCTGCTTCCTGAGCCATCTGAGATTGTAGTCTTTTATGTTCTTGTTGTCGATTAGCACTCTACCTCTCTGAGGATCATAGAATCTCAACAGTAGTGCCAGGACAGAGGATTTGCCTGTGCCGCTCGGACCAACCAATGCTACTCTTTGGCCAGGCTCGGTGACTAGACTGAAGCCATCAAGAATGGTCACCTCTGGTCTTGATGGATAGTTGAAGCTCACATCTTGAAACTCAGTTCTCCCCATGAGCCAGCCGTCACTTGGACTTTCTGGTTTGTCGGGCACAATTTGCGTATCCCTGTCAAGCATTTCAAATGCAGGATTTAGTATTGCAATGGCTGACATGACCATGGGAATCAGAGTCCATAGCTCTGTTATGGAAGGCACTGTGAGTGAGAATATCTGGTATGATCTTATGCTGTTCTCAAATGAAGCCTGCTTCCTCTGAACCAGAACTGTGGTGTACCAAAGCGCCACTGCATGTGCAATATTCCACAGGCAGAGTGAGATCCCTTGGACTACGCCGTACTTCATGCTCTCGATCTTGGTAACTCGCATGGGTTCTTGCAGCGACAATTCTGCTTTCTTGATTATTTCATCCTCATAAACAAAGGATGCCACAGTTCTGATGTTGCTAGCTGCCTCTGAAGCAAGGGAGACAAGTTCCTGGTGAGCTATAGCAGAGTCACCATAGAACCCTTTGGCTGCCTTGGCTTGAATAAGGCCACCGATGAAATGGCATGGCATGACTGCCCATGCTACTAAACCCATCCTCCAATTGACGTACATGCTTACTACTGTTGCTATCAGAATTGAAGAGATGCATTGCACAATGACTGCCATTCTATCAGATATGATGACCTTGACTGTCGAGGTGTCGCTCACGATGCGTGAGGTAAGACAGCCTACACCATTTTTTGGTTTTTCAAACCAGCCAAGCTCATTTCGGAGAACAGCTGTATTATATTGAAACAAAACAAAAAAAACTTGTCATATTGTGAAAACTGAAATGTAACATTGGCTCTTGCAAGGTATTGAGAAGTACAAGAAAGAAAACTTTCATAGAACATACATGAAAAGATGGCCTCCCTGAGGTTTTTCATTGCCTTCTCTCCAACAACACCATAGGTATAGTGCTGAAAGATGTTACTGGTAAGCGTGATCACCCCAGCTGTGAAGAAAATCAAAGAATACTTGCTGACTTTCCTTTTTGCATCTGGATCATAATATGCCACACCAATCGTCATGATGAAGTAACCGAACAAGGGCTTTGAGATCCCAGATATAGCTGCTGCTGATGACCCTAATAGTATCTTGGCAATGTCATCTTTCTGCAGCCCATACCAAAGTCTAAACAAAGGATGTATTTCCTCTCTGATCTCTTGCTTTGGTTGCTTAGAGTTTAGTTGTTCTAATTTGTTCTGTTGACCCTGCTTTGGAGAGAGCTGCCTATCATACACTTCATCGGTTTCATCTTCTATGATATTATCAGAAGAGCTGTTTAATCAACCAAAATGTACAGATTAGTAACTCTTTTTTGGAGAAGTAATCCTACTGACATATAGTATTACTAGTCACTAAACTTCCGTGCCATTCGTTTTATGTGTTTTCCTTAAGTTTTGTAATTTTTTATTTTTTTATCGTCTTTTTAATAGTGAAACTTGGCTGTTCAAAACATTCACTTTCAGCTTGCACAATCTGCAGGAAAGCTTTCTTAGGTACCCAACATGCATACACTACTTTTGCAGTGGTAAGCATAAACTATTGTTTATTGGTGAAATAAAGCTTTTCATTGGCTACATTTTACTTTACCTTGCTACCCTCTTCCCAGCTTCTTTCTCTATATTTTGCATGCTGCATACATTGGAGTAGAATGTGCTTTTCTCGAGCAGCTCTTGATGTGTTCCAGTTTGTGCTACTTTTCCATTCTCCACGACAACAATTGTGTCGGCATTTACAATTGTAGACATTCTGTGTGCTATCAATATGACCGTCCTCCCGCTCATTGCCTTCTCAAGGGCATCCTGAACTAGCTTTTCTGACTCTGAATCAAGGGCACTTGTTGCTTCATCCAGAAGCAGGATTGGTGGATCCTTGAGCATTGCCCTTGCGATAGCTATCCGTTGCTTCTGACCTCCTGACAACTGCACTCCCCTTTCTCCTACCTGAATCGACAAAGATGTTGTACGGAACTAGGCAAGCATGTTTTAACCAAAAGAAGAAATGCTCGTTTAAGATGGAAAATTCAATGATTTTCCAATAGGAACATATAATGTACGTGCTGTCGTCACTCTGCATACTTAAAATTACTTATTATTATTTCTATGGCAGTAATTTTTATTTGTATTTTAATTTGCAAGACGTCAGTCATCAGTCTTGAAAATTTTTTGTTTTTTTGATCATCAGAACAATACTAAAACTGAAAATTTTCTGGCACTATTTGAACTTAGAAAGTTCATGTGCCCTTGCATGTCCTAACGAAAACCATGGACAAATGTATTTTTTTCTAGATTCTGGATAAGCTTCCAGCGAATAATATGAATTCTCCCTTGTTTATATAAACTTTCTAGATTGGTCGATCTCGATCGATTTTCTATCCTTGTACATTGTAATATGTTAATCTGTATATATTCCTAATTCTTAATGAAAATAGGTCAGCCTGCTTCGGTCGACCCGGCAAAAAAAAAGCACCCCCTTGTTTTATGCATTTCTAGTGAAAGCATACACACCTCTGTTAGGTATTCATTTGGAAGTTTGGATATAAATGAATGCACATTAGCTGTTCTCGCTGCGTTGGTTATCTCATCATCATTTGCATCCATTTTACCAATCCTCAAGTTATCCTTGATAGTACCAGAAAATAGTGATGGCTCCTGAGAGACTGAAGCAATGTTTCTTCGGAGAGATTCCAGATCAAGTTTCTTGATACTGTGACAGTCAATGAATATGTCACCTGCAGTGTTAGGATTTATTACTGTCTGAAACATTCTAAAACCAATATTTACTCTTTGCAAACCAACATCTGACCTTAATACTTTTTTTTTTACATAAATCTGACTTAATTCTAATGTGAAATTTTACATTAATTAAAATAATAATATTTACTTAGCTCATCATGTAGTTTCAGAGAACCATACCTGAGGTTGGATCATAGAACCTTTGGAGTAGTGAAATCACAGTGCTCTTCCCACAGCCGCTGCTTCCGACCAGCGCAATGACTTTGCCTGCGGGGATGGATAACGAGAATCCTTGGAGAATTGGCTTATCCTGCCGGGATGGATAGGTGAAATAAACCCTACGGAATTTTATCTCCCCATGAACCTTTCCTAGTACTGATCCATGTTTCTCATAACTAATGGATGGCTTTCTTTTGACAACCTTGAACACTTCTTTTCCTGCAGCTTTTGCTTGATTAAAGGTCTGAAGATCCGGTGCAGCATAAGTAATTGATCTGAATTCATGTAGTGAAGATCATGTGAGTATCTATTCATGAAATTTGGAAGAATTAAATAATACATAGGACCTTCAGAATTACGTTACTGTGCACATATAGAACCCATTATAGTTGGAAAGTATTTCAATAAGAACTTGAACTAAGTATCTCAGCTGAAACTTAGCTTTCTTTGCATTGCGAATTGACTGCTTGTCTGCTTTTAACATTGAAAAGTTAATATTTGAATACAAATTTTGGTGTAAGAGAATCAGTCAGGATGTTGTGTCATTACATTGCTCCGAAGAGGATGCTCATGATGGCAGCTATTGTGCCACCTCCTGTTGCCTTTCGTCTGGTTACTGCAACTGCCCCGATCCAAACCATCAGAGCCCATGAACAGAAGGTCACAGCTTGGAACAATCCCAGCCCTATCCCTTTAATCACTGCCTCATTCTTACTTAGTTTGTACTGATTATCCATGCACCGGACAAAGGATCTCATGGCACATTTCTCCCCGACAAAGGAGAAGACAGTTTTAATATGCGACAAAGTCTGCTCAGAAAAGGTGTAGTAGGATTAAGAACTTTTGTCTTGTAGGAAATCGTTTATACTTTCAATTAACTTGGCTTGAGCCGATGTAAATGATTTACCTGTTCTACGATAGATGTTGCTTCTGAGACTATAACATTGCGTGATAACGATATGCCATTCATCTGTTTCGTGTATGTTGCTCCAATGACGAGGATCAGAGGAATGAGCAGAAAGGAGAGCAATGCAACTTCCCAGCAGCTGGCAAATGCGATTATGATACCAGCAAAGAAAGTGGAGAAGCTTGCAACGAAATGACCGAGCTGCAGAAAACTGAGCTCAGGTGCATGTTGGACCAGAAAATTTCACAAATCTTATGTGCAATGCTCCGTATAATCACTAAATCTGTTACCTTCTCACCAATTGCATCTTGTATGACACTCATGTGGTTAGTTACTCCGGTGATGATTTTTGTGGTGGTCAAGTCAGTGTCGAAGGCCCCAACCTCTTGATTAAGCACTGATCTCAGAAATGCTAGCCGCATGCGTGCTAATTGTCTTTCACTTGAGTATATCCAGCATGAGATCTCTGCGTGCAGATGATCAGAGGAAAAGGTAAGCATGTTTCACCAGTCAGTATTATGGTACTGTTGTTTCTGTAAGATATCCTATAATTATCATTTCTTAACATATACGATTACCGATAAAGTAATAGAGTAAAATTAGACTCCAAAGATTGAGCCAAAAATGAATTTTACACTAAAAAATATAATCTCTGACAATATAATTATCTTTCACATGCTTATTTCTGAATTGTTCAGAGAAAGAAAAATATGAATTTAAGGCCGTAGTATCTGGACAGAAGCTCCAGTAAAAACCACTTTTGAGTTTTTTTGGCATAATTTTATACTTAATGAGCTAATCCATGGCAATATTGCAGTTATGTTTATATCTTCTTTTACATAAATCAGGCCAGAAACTATAGGAATGTATTTCAACAGGTACTGTAGCCATGTTTTTTTATTACTATTTATTTGCTTATTTTGTTTAAACAGCTAAATTGAGATTTCCATGCCAGTGTATTTCTTTCACCACATGAAAAGCCACATCTATCATGGAAGATAAAAGGACAGATGGTGTCGACTTACCGACCATTCCAGCAGGAAGAGTAGCTGCTGCCATGTACCACACAAAGGGAACCACCTTCAAGCAAGAAGTGAAAAAGGTGTAAAAAGTTAAAAAAAATTCCAGATAAACATGTTGGTAGTTTCAATAGAATAAATGGGAGAAAAGGCCAATTAAGTAATTATATACATGGATATCATGCTTTTAGAATTGAGAAAATCACCTTATACAATGCATGAACCATGCCTTCCTGATCATTTATGTTGGTTCCATAAGCATCAAGTGCTTTTCCAAGAAGGAGATATCCGACGGGGAATGCCATTCCATGAATGACAGACCCGACGGTTCCCAGGGCCATGAGGAGCCAGTCTACCGCATCAGCGTAGCAAAGCAGCCCGAAGAATGGAAATGGCTTCTCGTTGGCGCTGGATTCTGATGGCACTGGGATTGTGCTCTTACTTTCATCCATTTCATCAAATTGAGATGATGAAATAGAGTGGTCTTCATCATGGACTGTAGACATCTTTTTTCAATGATGTTCCTGGTAACCCCTTTTGCAGTAGAATGGCACTGAAAGGAGATTCATAGATGGCATTAGTATTATAGGCATAGACATTTCATACTGGTGCATGTTTACGTGTAGATACTGACAACCATGTCTTCCAAAATGGAGTGAGACAAACACTATAGGTACTCTCAAGGTTGAAAACAAAATATTTCTGAACTGGTAAAGGGATCAGCATATTATGTCAAATTGTCAATATTAGTGGTGGTGTTTGCCTTAGCTTTGACACTGTTAGTTGCCTTGGCAATGTCGTTTTTCAGTGATCTAAGATGAAGTATGGGGGAGGCATGACAAACTTAGCTGTTTGATTAAAGAAAACATGAGAAAGCTGCCTAGCTGCCTAGTTGTTGAGTGAACCAGTGAAGCTATGAGAAAATCGAGAAATGGTAGGAGAGTCTGCACACTTCTCATTATATTTTACTCTTTTTTGTGTGTGTGGACCAGCAAGAAGCTGGATTATCACATGATGCCACTTGGTTTGTTCCTTTTACCTTGATTTAAAAAATCCATCTGGAAGCTAAATCAATGTCTGGGGATCTCACTTTAATGATCCTTAACCTTGACCAATCAAATGCATTTCTCACCTCCTTGGATAATGATTGGTTAAGATCAAGAAGATTTGATCTGCATAATATGTTATGCTGTGCTTATATGACCGAGGTTGTTTTCTGAGAATAACTGTGGCATAATTCGAGCATATTCTGTTTTAGACTGCAATACTGCATATAATACATGAGGTTGTCGATGTCACATGTCATTGCAACCAACCCAGAATGCTTGTTTGCACCTGAGGAAGTTTGCTTATGCATGTTGTCCAGGAGGGAGTATCCAAGGGGAGATAGTGTATGATTTCTGATCATTGCCAGAGAGTCTTTTAATGATATTAACCTTGTATCATGCATACTGAACATTTTTCTGTTAGTCATACAACCTGATGAAAAATAACAGCAGCATTGACCGCATTGTGCAGGTTGCCGTTTGCAATTGGGAGGCACACGGGTAGCTGGTTGGTTCTCCAGGGGGTTTTTGACAATCTTCGTCGATGCTGCAAAGGTAGTCTCCAAAAGAAGAGCCAATTTGGTTTATTCCCAGAATTTTGTGCAAAATGCTCCTATATTTGCAGCTTGGAAGAAATTTGGATTATTCTCCGGGCTCAGAAGGCCAGTCAACTGGAAGCTACAAACAAAACGTTTTCTTGATTGAAGCACCAGCATATGCATATGCTACTTCAGTTTTCGTCTTTCTGCTGTTGTGCTCATTAGCAACATTCATGCAGATACAGAAATGTAAGTTATGATCGCATCGTCCAAGTCATTTTCACTGATGGGATAAGGAGGGAATATCCAGAATTTCAGATGATGTCTTGTGGGACACAGGGATGACTGGTTCAAACTCCTGTTTAAAATTTTTGAGTTCAGTCTTACATTTTGGAAGTTTTTGAGCATTATGTTGTCTGCCAGAGTACTTCCCTTGTAGTTCATGTTTGTCCTGAATTTGTATCCATGCAGATGAGAGTTAGTTGTACCTATTTTTGAATAAGTTTACTGACCGCATCATTTCTTAATATTTTGCTAGTTGCTCATACAAAATCAGTTTCCAAGAAGAGTTCCAGATCTGTGTTTGTTCTCTGAATTTTGCGCAAAAAGTTGCCGGATTTGCATTACCTGGTTTTTTCTAGGCTCGGTAGGCCGGCCAGTCAATTGGAAGCTTCAAATGTCAAAGAAGAGGAAATTTCTCCTTAATTTGCCACATGGTTGGAAGGCCAAACAAAATGGTGCATCATGTCTGAACATTTTCAAGAAGGGAGCCTATTTGTTTTCTTATCAGAAATTTTCATGAAAAGCTCCGAAATTTGCAGCCAAGCAATGTTGATCTCTCGTGTCATTGCAACCATCTCGGAATGCTTGTCTGCACCTGAAGAAGTTTGCTGATGCTACTTGTCCAAGAGGGAGCATACAAGGGAAAATGCTGCATTACTTCTGATCATTGCCAGAGTCATTCGATAGCCGTAAGTCTCAACCCTGTCTCATGCAAACAGAACATGTTGCTTGGTGCTCGTACAAAACTGAGAAAAACTAACGTTGCATCTGATCTCATTGTGGAATTTTTTTTAAAAAAAATATTTACAAAATTTTGTTTTCAAAAATTTACAAAACTAGTCGTCTCATGCCCTCTGAAAGGGTGTTTTTTAGGCGTTTTATCCGACGTGGCAGACGGTCGTTCGTCCTCGACTAACGGCCGCTTGTGGGGGGTCGGTTTTTTGTAGGCAGCCCCCTTGCCGCCCTCCCAGAGGACTTTTTTGCGGGGTGGGGAGCCGTCTGCAAAAGGGCGGCCTAGCAATTTTGCAGACACCCCCTTGCTGCCCTCTGAGAGGGCGTTTTAAGTTTCAAAATCAATGTATATGACCACAAAATTGCTAGGCCGGCCTCGCCGTCCTTTTGCAGGCAGCCCCCCATCGACAAAAAAACGTCCTTTGGGAAGGCAGCAAGGGGGCCGCCTGCAAAAAACCAACCCCCTTACGGGCGGTCGTTAGTCGGGGACAAACGGCCATCTGCCACGTCGGATAAAACGCTTTTTGGGAGAGAAGGCATGAGGCAACTAGTTTGGTAAATTTTTGAAAAAAATTTATTTTTGTAAATATTGTTTTAAAAAAATAAAAAAAATCCTCATTGTGCAGGTTTCCATTTGCAATCGGGAGGCACACTGACACCTGGTCGGTTCTCTGGGTGATTTTCGATAATCTTCGTCGGCGCTGTGAAAATGGTCTCCAAGAAAAGGGCCAATTTGGTTTCTTCTCAGAATTTTGCGCAAAAAACTCCCAGATTATCAGCTTTCTAGGTTCTCCAGGCGCCGAAGGCCAGTCAATTTGAAGCTACAAAGAAAATGATTTCTTGACCGGAGAGATTTTGTTCCATCCTTCACTCTGCTAATCAGATCATTCTCAGACGTCCAAAGCAGGATATGCTTCTTCAGTTTTGTTTTTTTGTTGTTCTCATTAGGCACGTGTATGAAGATACATAAATGTAAGTTCTGATCGCACCATCCATGTCATTTTCACTGATGGGATAAGGAGAGAATATCCGGATTTTCGGATTATGTCTTGTGGGAATGCAAGGATGACTGGTTCAAATTCTTGCTAAAAAAATTCGAATTGTATGTAACATCTCCATTGTCCGCTCTTGCATTTTGCACAGTTGACTTGCCTGATTGAAATTTTTTGAGCTGTGTGTTCCAAAATAAGAGCCGAACAGCGGGCTTCCTTTTTTGTCAATCAATGAGGAAGCCGTGATCTGGAAAGAAGCTGGGGTTTTCAGAAATTTAGCAGAATAATAATCTGGTTGTAACCTGTTTCTCTTTTAGGAGGTTGCCCTTGCAGCAACTTTCGTTCACTTCGGCAGCTTCTTGCCAAAGTCTGTGAACATTATACATGTGTACATACTCTTTTTCTTAAGTAAATTTGGTCCGCCTAGCTTAGGCCGGCTCGGCTAAAATTTTTTTTGAGCTGATGAATGCCATCTTTGGATTGACATATTTATTGAATTTGTATCTACGCCATCATGCATGAGATCAATGGTATTTTCTTCCTTTCAAAATATAGCTACCTTTCAAGTTCTATATTATGGGAAGGATGGATTAGACCATTTGCTTGTTTTCTAATGAAATCTCGGTACAATCACCTATTTTGGAAATGAAGGCGGCTATGCATTGGAAAATTTGAAAATAAAAAGGAGCGATGTAACGACTCGTATAATAAATTATACTCCCAGCTAACTGTTCTGATTGGATCATCCATTTGTGTAGAAACAATCAAATTCTGCTCATCTAACCAAATAGTTTCTTTTAGATAATGGATTAAAATCTGGCCTCTACATCAATAAGGATGTACAGAACCAAATCTAACCAAATAAATACACTAAGGAAACATAACTTAAGAAACAATGATCATTGTTGTACATGTACAAGGGTAGAGTGCCTAATTTTCTTAGAAAAGAAATGGAGTGTTCTTGTAATCCCAGAAGCTTGGAATTCTGCCCAAATCAACCTTTTTCTTGTTGGACAGGAGCCGGTTAAAGGAGCATAACATGCCCACTCATTTTCATCAGGTCCTGGAAAAAATGGAATTATCCGGTTAGACAGCAATACAGCATAGATAGTTCTGTTAGGTACATTTTAGATGTAAAATGTTACTATTTCCATGCTCATATCTACATTAGTTTTGTCAAATTGTCTACTTGAAAGCTGAAATGGTGAAACACTTACATCTTTGTCCTCATCTCCATGTTTGTCAGACTGTCACTACGTCGTTGCTTCGGAAAAAAAAAATCTGTTACTATGCCCTCAACAATGATGAACATCTTTCCAAAAGAGGACACTTTTTTATACGAAATACATTATTTAGCAAACCAAAGTAGAATCTGGGCCCGAGATTGATCTGATGGTAGCATAATTTGCAGAAAACCCCTAATTAGGATCGCTATTAACGCTAGCGTTCTTGAGATTTTGCAAGAAGGTGAATATTTAGGTCCTGATAATTTATGGTAAATTTTGCTACAGGATATTGCGACTTCGTGGTTTTAGTTGTGGGACACCGCACGGAGTCATTTTTGGAGGGAGACACTCTATAAACATGGTAATTTGCCAACAAACACCGCGTCGATTATTTTAGTGTATTTGTGCTGATGTCGTGAGAGGGGGGCCACTTTTGTAGCCGACGTGACCAAAATGCCCCTGTGTGTTTTGGTTGCAGTGGTGTGGTTGCTAGCACTAGGAGCGGCAGGCGTGAAGGTAGCGAATGTGCATGGAGGGAGGGAGCTTCGACGGCAACGCGAGGAAGTTGCTGCGGTGCGCGACCCTTGGCTAGGCGACCCCGGCGGCAAGTGTAGGAAGCTGGGGTGGTGCGTGGCCCTCGGCGTCCCTAGAGGCACACGACCCTTGGCTCAGTGTCTCTGGCAGTGGTGTCTCTTGGCAACCCTAGCAGTGCGCGGAGGAAGCTACTTTGGCGCGTGGCCCTCGATGACCCTGGTTGCATGCGGACTGTGGCAAGGCGCAGAGAGAGGTAGCAACGCGCGCGTCCCTTGGCGACTCGGGCGCGCTTGGAGGGAGAAGTCATTGAATGTTTAGTTTGGCATGCTTGGATGATATCACTTAGGGGTTGCGACCACCTAATCCGCATTATGCCTGCGCCATTTTCTGTTCATTCGACGAAGACGGTCAAAGGCACGATTCTCGGCAACGGTGCCGCTCGAAGATGGCGGTTTTTGGCGACAACGGCTCTAAGAATTGGTGGAGAAGCTGAGGCCTCGCGGCAGTTGAGGATACCTGACGATGGTCGCAAGAAACTCGATGGTGGCAAGCAAGCCCTCCATTGGCTTTCCCTCCTCCTCACTGCCGCCAGCTTCCCCAGTCCATCCGTCAGCTTTCCCTCCCCCTTCTCGCCGCTGTTGGCTTCCTTTTCCTCTTCGGCGACGTCCTCGACAGCGGCGCTCTGCGCCGTGCTCTCCACGACTTGAGGAATGAGGACATGGCGTGCCAGGGGCAATTTCTTCATGACGCGTTAAAAAGTGAGACCGATCTTGCTTAGTCAGCATTAAAACATTAAATAAACAGGCGCGATGTCCCTTGGCAAATAACCAAGATTACAGAGTATCTTTCTCCAAAAGTGACTCCGTGCGATATCCCACAGCTAAAGCCACGAAGTCGCAATATCCTGTAGCAAAATTTTTCGATAATTTATAGAGAGGCCCTTCATTGATTCGGTCGCTATCTCGATATTTTTCATGAAGACTTTTCGTTGGATCGCTACTACTACTATTATTATTATTGATAACTATTCTTTTATAAATATTCAGATTCTTAATACTAAGATGTGTTTCATCTCATCAAAATCTCTTATATTATATACCGAGAAAGTATCTAAAAAAATCTTATTTGTTATCATTTCGTAGCGACCCTGATAGTTTGCAACAAGATCCTTCCTTGCTTCGATCGATACCGATCATAGTGGTACTGTTAATTTTCATAAAGGCCCTTCGTTGGAGCTCTATTAATGTTTGCGATCCTAGTTTTCTGCAAATTAGTCCTTCGTTTGGATCTGAGGGTTTTTTTTTTCTCTTCACTAGATCGGCGAAGGGGTTTCACCAGCAGCCCCGCCACGGTGGTCGCCGGCGGCGGCGCCCGATGGCCTCCACCTCCACCTCCGCCGCCGCCGCCGCATCCCACGGCGGCGCGCGGGAGTGGCGCACGGTGCTCCTCACCCTCCGCGACGAGTCGGTGGCCTCGCCCTCCCCTCCGGCTCTCCTCGCGCTCCTCCGCCGCGTCCTCCTCTCCGCCGGCCCGCCCTCCCTCGCCGCGTCCGCCGCCGCGGTCTCCGCCCACGAGGTTCCCGCTCCCGCGCAGTTGGTCTCTGCTCTGCGTGTGCTGTGGTTCGGTTTCGTCTCGGTCTCTCTCACTCGCTGCTGCTGTGGCGCGTGCAGGTGGGCTCGGATGTGGCGTTCCTCGCGGAGACGGCCGCGGCGGTGTACCCTTGTGACGGTGCTGATGATGTGCTGTGCGGCGTTTGCCATCTGGTAATGGTCCTGCTTCCACTCGCTCGAGATCTTGCTTTAATGTGGAGTGAGAATGATAGTGTAGAACATTCAGATGGGAGACCATTAGCACAAAAAGTATGACATTTTTAGTTCTCCATACCTTAGGTTCTAATAGTTGGTGAGAGGTTGTACTGCAATGTAGAATTCTAATGTTTGTTGATCAATGTGACCGACGAATTAAAACCGTTAGATTTGGTTGTTGTTCCTTCATGGCAATTCATTTGCTGAATACTTATGCTTTGATTTTTTTTCTTCTGAAAATCTACTCATGCAGATTCATGATATCATGTGCAAAACAAATATGGAGATCGATTCGTCTTGTTTACTGGCAATGCTGAAGTTTCTTGATGTGCTTATGCAATGCTCATTGGAGGGTGCATGTGGTAAGGGCCTCTCTGTTAGGAAAACTGCATTGGATACAGTATCTGAATGTTTACAGATCCTCAGGTGAGCTTAAGATTAGTGTAAAATGCTTAACAATCTTCTCTCTCTGCTTGTTTTTGTTGTGCCAAGTACTAATGAGTAATGACCTAGTAAATTGACAATGTAGAGTGTGTTCTCATGGTTTTAGCTAAACTTTTGTTGTAATAAATTTTTTTACTTCTTGTTTGCTTGCCTCAAGAACAAGGCTTCTACATTTATTTACTCCACGGTCTTTTAGGCCCAACCGACATTTATTGAAAGGACTTGATAAATTATCAATCTTTTCTGTACAACTGTACTAGCTCAATCCTTTAATTAGAGTCTTTTGTTAATTCACAGCTCCAACTGTTTTTTTCCAAGATTTCAGATTCCCCCCAGTACTTCTGATATTGGCAATTCCTCACTTATACTGGTGTGAATAAGAGAATTGCTGCCTGTGCTCTGAGTTTGAGCAATTCTTGAAGTGAATATAATTTACAGCCATGCCTTTATCCACTTGTGTTACGTGTTGAGAATAGTGGAAGATAAATTCTTACATAAGCATTCTTACTACATTCAATGAGCATAAACATACCATTTTGTACTAGCAAACATAATAATAAATAATATATAATTATAACAGTACACATTTGCAACACGTTGAAACAGTACAGATGGTAAACTACACTAAATCACGTAGGCAAATCACCATAACTAAAGTAAATGTGGTAATATCTATAAACCCATCATTTCAAAGGTACAGGTGTTGAATTACCATAGTAGAAGTACGAACCTTTATATTATTTTGTATTATTTCATGAAAAGAGACTTTTTTTAGCTTTGCTGCATGAATTGGTACTTTAATAATTTGACGTGACACCTCTATTCCAGCACCATTTAGGAATTCACCACTATTAGTGAAATTTCATCAGGCATGTACAATCTTTATTGTGCTTCTCATTGTAGTCATTTTCTCAATGGCCAGGTTTTTGAGCAAATATTTTGGCGGAAGTACTTCTTTACGTGAGAATGCACATTTGCTTCGAGTGCTCATCTCAATTGTATCATGCTTGCAATCTGAGCTGAACCTGTCAGATAAACCTAATGGTGCTGGTTTTTCTTCCCACACATTTGGACCAATAAATAATAAGAACTCAAATATCTGGGATATGGAAATCTCTGCATTTTCCATGATTGAAGATGCACTATCTAAGACAGCATCAAGTTTATCAGAAGATTTGTGGCAGTCTGTTGTTGAGGTTAGCAGTTTGTGTTTCCTTCACTCTGGTTGGTGCTGTCACATATAGCATTGAGCAACATAGCCATAGCAAGTACTGCAGCAAGGAAATTAGTAGCAGTTTAGCATCTGGGATGCAAACAGCATTATTGGTTCTTCCACCATTGGTCCAAGATTTGAGCTGTACTGCTGTCATTTGATGATAAACTTCACCAATACTAACTAATCAAGCACTGGCTGATGCATGTTATCCATTTGCTTTGTTGCTAGAAATTTACGGTGCTAGTATTCATTTTCTCTTTTAGTCAAATCTCCTCTCTTGCACTTTGTAGGTTTTGAGGAAAGTGATGGAATTTTTGAAAGCAAGGAACTTTATTATAGAGAGTAGCACTATGTCAAGGTTAGTCCTCTGGTTTTGTCATTGAATATAGTGAAATGAATGAATGCTAATGTCAAGCTAAATTCACTATCTTTCAGATTTTATACCTCATTTCTTCGTTGTCTGCATTCTGTTCTTTCAGACCCCAAAGGCCCACTTTCAGCACATGTAAGTATAAAAGGGAAGTGTATTTATTTCATTACGGAAAACATGGTGGGTTATTTTTTCCTTATGTTGTAACATTATGCATGAAACTTGAAGGTACCAGGTTTCGTTGCGAACTTGGTAATATTTTTCATGTATGGGCTAAGGTCATCTTCACCACCTGTGATAACTCCAATGGAATATAAAATGGATACAAAATCCAATGCCAGACGATATAAACCCCCTCATTTACGTAAAAGGGGTGGAAAGGGGAATGATTCATTCGATGGTCAAAATTCTGATAGTGAATCCTATCGATATGATTTAAGCTCATCAGATTCAGATATGAGTGATAGCGATGGATATGCAAAAACTGGAGATCGTTTCCGAAGTTCAAAGGCTAGATTAACTGCTATCCTTTGCATACAGGTATGCAACTACACAATATGTTCTAACTTTTGTTCAAAGGCTAGATCCTTTGCATTTCCCATTCTTATTCTCATACATATGTTTGGATCAATTTTTGTTTTCCTAATGTGTCCAACAGGTTATATTGGGTTTCGTAATGACTTATCATGAGATATATATTTCATGGTTCATATGTAGATTTGTTCCTTTTCTTTGTAAAATGGTGGATAAATAAGGGCGTGCTTTAATAAACAACTGCTAAAAGAAGGCAAATAACAGATTAATAGATAAGCTGTGTGATTTCAATGCCATATCTTAATTTGAAGAATTTATTTTATTGCCATTCAAGTTTCAAAACTGAAGTAAATTGTCGTTATACTAAAAATTTGTAATCTGTGCACACCTTGTTCTTAGTTTGCAATTTGAGTCCATGTAATTCTTAGGACCAACTGTCATTTTGTTGTTGATGGTATGTTCATTTAATAATCATTCATGAGTCATCGGATATCTAATACCTGAAGATAACATTGAATTATTTCCTTGTATTCATAGTCTTCACTAAACTTATTACTGCTGTTCTGATTCTCTTAAGGTTATTTGTCGAGCTGACCCAAAATTACTTACTTCACTATGGCCATTACTTTTGCCTGAGAGTGATGTTCTCCAACAAAGGTAAACTCTTCCATTCCCAGTATGCATGGTATTTCTCATGCCCATCTAATGGTTTTTTTGTTGGTTGGGACAGAAAATATCAAGCAACTCTGATGACATGCTTGATTTTCGATCCTATAATAAAGGTACAAGTCTGTAATTATCTTTCTACATTTATTTTCATGTTTCAGTGTGAAGTTTCTCAACTATAGGCTACCTATGACCTAATTGGGATTTATATGATCATTTTATAGTCTTTATATTTTTCTGGTAATTCTACCTTCAAATAACATTGTGTTTATCCATTGCATGCCAGCTTGTGTTTTTAGCTGTGTGACTGAGGGTGTTCAATTGTCTTGACACCATTGCTAGTTGAACATATTAAATATTTGCTAACCTAAAAGTCGATCTAGACACTTGAAAAGTTAAACTAAAAGTATTTAGTGTGTGCAGACTCTTTATGGCCCATACTTCTACTATCAAATTAGTGTGTTTATATTTGATAATTCTCTTGTATCTGATTTACCTGGCTGTCTATGTGCAGGTGCGTATAGAGGCAGCATCAACCATAGCTGCCATGCTGGAAGGACAAGCATTAGTTTTGACACAAGTTGCCGAGTACAAGGAGTCATCAAGACGTGGATCTTTCACTACGCTATCTTCTTCACTTGGTCAAATTCTTATGCAGCTGCATACAGGTAGGAAGCTCGGTGACTTCTCAATTTCCAATATCTGGACACTTCCTTTCACCAGATGTCCAGAACCTTCTGCTATCAGTAAAGAGATATACTACCTCCATCCCTAAATAAGCGCATTTCTACCTTCCAAATTTTGTCTGAAAATAAGCGTACTTCTAGAGTACTACTTTTCCGTTCAACCACCCCTCATTCAAATTTCTTCCCATATTACCCCCAAGTCCCCAACCATCCTCCCAGCGCCAACCACCCTCATATAATTGGGGGCATCTATGTCATTTTCTCTCCATAGTAATTTTGTCCTTCAAAGTGCTATAAATGCACTTATTTGGGGATGGGGGTAGTATTTTTAAAGTTTTATGTGACATATTTTGTTTTCTGATTGGCAGGAATGTTGTATCTGATACAGCGTGAAACTCAAACTACTTTGCTTGCAGCATTGTTCAAAGTTCTCATCCTTTTGATATCTGTTACACCGTATGATCTAGATACCTGAACCCCTATTTGTATCTCTTTCCTGTTCTTGACTTACCATGTAATATGTTAAATGAACAGGTATGCCCGTATGCCAAAGCAGTTGTTGCCAACTGTCATCACAGATATGCGCAGGAGATTGTTGGACAGACACTCAAATAAGAATGAGCACTATGCCTTGCTGGTGAGCTTTTTAACATTAATTCATATGTTCAGGAAACGGATGGTCCCTTTACTTTACATGAGTATGAACAGGTTAATGTCCTAAATTGCTTGGAAGCAGCATTTTCAAAAGAACCACCTTCTCCGAATGTTTTTGAAGTTCTCACTCAAGATGGACGTGCAGGTTAGACCTCCTCATAATTCCAAATTTGAGCAATATTTTGGGTTTATGCTGTCTTAGTTTTTTGAACTTCTACGTTTTTGTACTTATTACCTAATAGTTTATATGAAAATCGAGTTTGAGAAAATACTGAGCTTTACATTTTTGTACCAATGGGAGCTTCCCAGGGCCATCACATGCTCAGCAAGAGTCAAGTGTGGTAGCTGTTCTTCTACATTGTATAGAACAGGAAATGCATTCCAGTGTGAGATGTGGAGCTCTCCAGGTATGCCATTGTTCTGTCATGCTTCTCCATATCTGTTAGTCAATGGTTCAATGTTGCTTCCTATTTCCCTTTATAATTTGCTGATGTTGTGATCTTGTAACCAACATAAATGTTATCAGTCGTCTTACTTTTAGGTTGTAAATTGTACTGTACGCTGGATATCTTACTCAATTTCTAACAAGCTACAAGGAACGCCTAAGACTACTTTCATAAAAAAAGGCTATGCTCCCTGGTCTGGTCTATCTCTCAGTGATGCAGTTTTCCTTGGTATTCCAAGTTTATACAGTGTAAATGCTTATTTTATTGAACAAGGCCATTTGCATTGACAGAAAATAGAAGTTTGGGCAATAAACAAGAAAACATGTGGTCCACCTAATCCAACATCATTACTTACTATACTTTTCATATTTACATGTCCTGAACAAGTCATTGTCTATTGAATGACCTTGCAATTGCTCTATAAGTTGACATTCATGTGGTGTCATTTATTGCTCGGTATCATACAAAGAAATGCAACTTGGAAAATACCAAAGCAAAAGTTTCGAGTTCATCACCATCATGTTTTCTGTCCAAATATGCTGAGCCTTTTTGGGGATATAAGATTCTATAAATGGCAACACTACCCTTGTCCCTTCTCATCTTTTTGTAACCATGTCAATCCTGCCTATCTGGTTAGACAGTGATTTGATATCCTAGTGAGCTTCTGGTTTGAGCTTTGTATCATGGCATGTGGGGATGTCCTTAATAAACAGAAATAGTAATAGAAGAAAAGAACAAAACAGAGGGTGGGAAAATAAGTCGAGGCAAGGGTATTTTTCAACTTAAATTCTCTTTACGATGTCATTTAGCAGCTTAAGTTCTTTCCAGTGATATTTTCCAACATCGCAATCTATGTGATGGTGCTAAGCAAATTTGCTTTTATTTATATGTGATCAGGTGCTGAGATCAGCAGTACATAATTATCCAAGCTGTGCGAATATCATTTGGGCAAAAGTTGAAGACATTGTTCTTGATTTACTGCAAATGCCAAGCTTGGAAGACCAAAGAGATGCTAATTTTGGGCCTCCTAAAGAGGAATCATCAATTAAAGGAAGATGTCTTGTGGCTGGCATTAAGGTGATTTTTACTTTAAATGTTTGGAAACCTTATGGGTGGCATGTGAATCAGTGAATGTGTATGTTATTGTTCACTAGCTTGTTCTATGTCATTCATATTTGGAGTCTGTTTTTTATTTGTGAAGTTAACTTTTTCTCATTGAAAGAAGCGGCTAAATTCTTGATAATGAGTCACTTCTAACCTTGCATCCATCTTTTTTCCCCTTCTGTATATCGACTTGCTAGAATATGAATTGTTATAGTTAACAATGCTTGAATTTCACTGTTAATTATTCGAGAAAAAATTCGCTGTTAATTGTATCATTATATCATACTCCATATAAGATATAGCACCTAAATGCAAAAGTTGGATACATACCTAATCTTTTCTCCCAACATAAGATGCACAGTGTTTGACTTGCAGCATCTTTCGCTTCTTTTACTTTGATACGGATTTAATATATTAGGCTTGAATATCCTAGGCCCAATTCACTTTTAACCATCACCATTCTTAGTCTTGTGAGGTATTTGTTCAATAATTTATTAATGCCTTTATCCAAAATTATGGCTCCATTTTTCAGGTAATAGATGAGTGTCTGCGTGTTTCGTCTGGATTCAAGGGATCAGATGACCTTAAAGAATGTAGATTGCAAGATATTCAGCAAATTTCTGATTGTACCATAAACAAAACTATCAAATCTGCACCTCACTTTGAGACTGGTGTTCCTGGACCATCTCAAAATTTTACTTTGGACATGACTCTCGGAACTAATCGTTGGATTGAGGTGATAGAAAGGCTTCTCCCTCAAGGATTATCACATGACTCTGCTATGGTAATTTGCTGATAGAACTAAAAACATTTATTTTTTATATTATTCATATCACCTACAGATCTACTACAAAAACAAACACCAATCTATACTTGGATCAGACTTCATTCCATGGCATAGAAGCTAACAAACTGAAGCGGATTAGCAACAAAATGCTACTATAACAGTTAGTGAAAGCAGCCAACCAATCTATACTTGGATCAGAGCTACTACGTTTTACTTTTAGTTTACACTGTTTTATCTTCTGTAAAGCATGTGGTTAACTGGTTATGATCATAGACTGCTTTATGTGCAGTATAAAAGAAAACTGTTTTGCTTTTTTGGCATTTTCTAGTAACTGGACAGAATTGGTAAAAATATTTTTCTCTGTATAGCTCAAAGTATTCCAATTTCTAGGTCAGGACAGCATCACTGACATGTTTCGCGGGCATGACTTATGATGTTTTCTTCTCCCTACCAGAAAACAAGAGAGATTATGTGATGTCCTCATTGGTAAGTTTATTGCCTTATTTTTTTTATCACAAAATCTAATGCCCTTTTTATGGGTTTCATCACTTCATCACATTTTGCTGGTCTGTTCAGAAATGTCATTTTGGTATCGTCCTTTTGTAGATTCATGCTGCATTGAGCGATACAGCTCCTGCTGTAAGGTCTGCTGCATGTAGAGCCATAGGTATTGTTGCATGTTTCCCCAGCATACTGTCAAGGTAATTTTCCAAACTATTGTTTCCCTCAGTTTCAAATGCTGATGATAAGATACTTAAATGAAGATAGTTGATAGCGCCATAACCCACATTTCCTTGTACAGTCCTAGTCTACCTGGCAAGTTCATAGATGCCATTGAGTTTAACACACGAAATTCATCAACTCCAGTATGATCTCTCTCTCTTGCTCGCTTGTTCTCTCACATGCACACACAATCATTTATCTTATCATTTGTACAAAAAATTTCCATACATGCTCTATATGATATAATATGTTACTATAACCTAACTTGTTAGGTTCGTGTCACTGCATCATGGGCCTTGGCAAATCTTTGTTCTTCTATTCGTTTTAGAGCATTAGATACCAATCCCTCTGCAGGTATGTATGTCATGTTTTTGGTTGCAGACTTGCAGCATTTTATTCCAACATAATATGCTTACCCACCCACTGCTTTTTCAAGTGTAGGTGTACTAGATAAATCAGCCATATCATTGCTGGTTGAAATCGCTTTGCGCCTTGCTAAAGATGGTGAAAAGGTATGGTATTTTGAGTCTACTTGTATGCTTTTGTTTCAATTGTTCACTGGCTATGTATATTTTAAGTTGCTTGGAGTTGGAGACTGCATTTAATTGTAAAAGAAAGGAGTGGAAGCTGCTTTTATGTCTGTAAAATGGCTAACTGATGTTTCTTCTCATTTTATTTGCATTCAGGTAAAATCAAACGCTGTTAGGGCTCTTGGATACCTTTTAAGATTTATCAGATTCAATAATCATTCTGACACAATTGATGACCCAAGGTAAGCTTACTGTTCTGTGTGCATCAGTTACTATTTCTCTTAGTCGATTACTCCAGCTAACAATGTTCTGGATTTCCATGGCAGTAATTCAGTTCTCTGTGGAGATCCTGTCTGGCTTGAAAGGATGGTACATACTTTGATGTCCTGTGTGACAACAGGAAATGTAAAGGTAGGAAGGAATGATTGCACTTACCGAATTGAAAGTTCACCTGCTGAATGCTTTCAGTATCTTAGTTTTTTACTCCATCTTTTCCTCTCTTTTTTTGTCTTTCTCTTTATGAGGAACACCTCATATTAGGTTCAAGGATTCGACCCTAATATTACTTTTTTTCCTTGACTACAGTTAAGCAATATAAACTTTTTCAGTTAGCGGTGAAAATTTTGTTTGGCATTTGTTCTAAACTGCTAATTGAATTGATTGTAAATGTGAAGATTCTTGAGATAAATAAATAAATAAATATTCCTCTTAACATGTTTCACCCTTTCATTCAGGTTCAATGGAATGTTTGCCATGCTCTTAGCAACTTATTCATGAACGGCACTTTGAGGCTTCCAGATATGCCTTGGTATGTATTTGCTCACAGCAAATAACCTTGTACTTCAAACAACTCGTGCTGTATATTTCTCTCAAACGTCCTTTAGAAGTTTCATGCATTCCTTTATTCTTTGAACTTTCCCTTGTACAAGCCTTACATGCTTTATTCATGTTCTGTAAGCCAATGCTCCCTCAAGATTAAAGCTGATGCAAAGAGGATGTTACCTCATACATCCTAAATATAATGAAAGACACCTTCACTTGGTGATCACCAATATATTCTATTCTTCATCTATTTGCTTTAGAACTTCATTAAGCATTGGAAGTAAACAGCCAGAGATTATAATCTGTCATCATTGACATATTTAACTCCGAAGTGCCATGTGATATGTAAAGGGTGTGGTTGGAATAAAGGCCCTTAGGCGAATGTCCCTATACCCAAGTGTTGTGCCATGACAGCACCACAAGGTCAGGGGAAACAGCAGGAAGCTAATGACTTGTTTGTTTCTATGAAAAGAGATACAAACCCATCCTTATAAAGATGGGATGACTCGACCCTTGAGAAATCTTCTCTAATATTAAGGAAATAGACCAAAACTCAACCTAACTTATCTCTAAAACAAGAAACAGCCAACTGACTACTTCAGTACGTGTGGGTGCTGTTCATGTGCATTTGCATGTGACATGGTAATACCACCTAAGGGTTTTATGTTGTAATGCGTTGTTTTCATTTTTATGATGTTTTCTTCTTTGATCAGGGCATCAAGTGTTTATAGCATACTTCTACTTCTACTCCGTGACTCAAACAATTACAAGATAAGGATGCATGCAGCTGTTGCCTTAGCAGTTCCAGTCTCACGGCTTGGTTGGTTCCTTGATTGCTTTTGTTTCCCACCTTTGGTCAACTGTTGTCCTTCCACATTTTACAAATACCACACCATATCACACTGAAGGAATAGAGCTTTGTTCTGTTGGAGTATTTATCTATTGAGTAAATTTAGATTGTATTTTCCCATATCACATGCTATTTTTTTCCTTTGTATGTGTGGTCTAGACACATCTACTCATTCCAAAAATTAATTTGTGATGCTGCTGTATAGTTCGTTGTTGCGATATTTATGTAGTGGCTATGCACTCGTTCTGTCATGATGCTGCTTGATTTCTTTCTCTATTCTGCGAATTGATTTTTCTTATAGAATAGAATATATTCCAATTTCTTATATTTTCCCTCTTCTGTATAGATTATGGTAGCTCATTTCCAGATGTTGTTCGAGGAATTGAGCATGTCCTTGAGTCATTGAGTTCCAACAGTTTATCATCACCTTCAAATTTCAAACATAGAGGCAACCTTGAGAAGCAGGTTAGTGTTTCTGTAGTGCTTATATAGACTTTTCTTTTTGCATCAAAGCAGCTTTTATTTTTTACCAGCTCAGAGCATCTATATTTGGCAGCACTGTTGAAGCTTTTGCCCCTTTATTTTACAGGTTACGTTTACTGCTCTTCATTTGTTTAGTTTTGTTTCACCAAAAGATGACCAAAGCCTGAGAGATTTTCTTATCAAGGTAAGGAACTCTTTTAGCCTATGGAAATGGCCTATGTATTTAGTGGTTACTTATATGGTAGTTCCGTAGTTGGCATCTGTAAAAATGTTGTCCAGTGAAAAATATTACGCCCATCAGTTTGTTCTTGTAAGAAAACTTGGATGCTTAGTTGGCTATGTCATATATATAAAGATCAAAGATCATTTAATTTGCTAGCCCTTTTTGGTCAAAATTTGAGTTTTTTTTTTCAGTCCTGCAAATGAAATCATATGCCTCTTTGCTAACTTTATTTCACAATTCAGTACTTACTAAATGTAAATGGTTATTCTGCATTTATATTTGGTTTGGTGATTGTTCATTCAGTGGACTTGGGGATTATTATCATGTAATTTTTGTTACAATTGTTCTGTGATCGTATCTATTTTTGGTTGGACCATTTTGCTTGGTAACATTTGCTTGTACTGGTGCATATATCTGATGTAGTTCCGTTTGGTGTTAACATACTATGCACTAAGAGAAAAATCCTATACCGTATGCAGAAAATGAAAAGAAATTCAGTTTTGCTATACATTTATCGACAAATTTTCTCCCAAAAATTTGACAAATGTAAATATTGTGTAATTACATCGTAACTTGCATGTAACTACAATACAACTTGTATGTAACTTTCAAAAATCTTGCGATAAGATGCTATTTTCGCGAAGCGGAGATCACGGGACCAAATCCCTCACTTGTGTGCGTTGTGATTTTTTCTTCTCCGTTTACACTAATCTTAAAGCAAATCTAACGGTTTCAAAATTACATGAAAGTTACATACTAATTACATTGTAGTTACATATAAGTTACAATGTAATTACACTACTATTGTACTATATTTACATCTGACAAATTTTTAGGGGAAAATTTGTCGACAAATATATAGATAGTCCCAAAGAAATTACTTACGATGCGGCCCTGGGTGTGCCGTTTTATTGCAATCTTCTGTTTGATTCTTCTGTTTTCTATGTTTAATTGCTTTTCTAGCTAATTTGTGTGTTATTTTGAGCAGAAAGCATCCTTTCTAGAAGACTGGCTGAAGTCATTATTCTCATTGTTCAATAATGTTGAGGACCAGCCTTTGGCAAATGAGGCCATAAATGACGAGGATGGTTTCAGCCCAAACGTGGCACAAAAAGCTATGATATCTTGTGCTGTGAGGTCCTTGCTCGACGTATATACAAGTGAAAAACAGCACACTGTTGCTCAGAAATTTGAGCAATTGGCAAGAAGCCTAGAATCATAGTGTGAATGACAAACGTAGATGGTGGTCTCCATCCCTATTAACAAGCAGCATGACAATGGCCCGTCTACCTCCCGGGAAAGCCAACTCATCATCAATTCTTTCTCAATCTCCATAAAGAGAGGCAACATGTCCTGTTGCAAGTATTCCATGGACTGGATGAAGCTTCTGAATTTTGGTGATACCAGATTTTGGACATTTTGTTCAAAATGTCCAGTGCGTATACAAATGCTTGACTGCATCTGCATGTTTTATTTATATTGTAAAATAGTTTTTCCTGCTTTTTCCAGGTGTGGCCATGTTCTGCACCTTATGTAAAGTTCAAATCTTTATAGAAAATAGTTTTGCATGACCATCATTGTGAGTGTACCATATATGTCTCAGCATTTTAGTGATTAAATCTTCCACACAAATTTTGTAAGTACATTTTTTGTAGACCAGATAGCTTCATGCTACTTAAACTTGAATGCCTGATTAGCTTGATTAGACCACTAGCTTCATGATTGTTCCTCACTATCTAATATCTGTTAGTACTGAAAAAAATGATCAGTTGTTAATGTCTTAATGCAACAGAAAATGAATGCCAGCCATTTCAGTTGGGGTTGTCGTTTGCTTTGGTGTCACACTCTAGAAGTGTTCATCTACCAACCGCCATAAATGGCTGTGCACTGTTCCATTGCTCCAATGTTTGAACTCATAGCATTGCTGAGCAGGGATAATCCAGTCCAGTGCTACATTCAACTTTTTCCCAGCTTTAATTATGTGCTAAATGGTTCCTGCATGTTGCTCTGTAGCCGTAGCCGTCTTGATTAGCCGATCAGAAAATTCAGAATTGGTTGTAAATGATGAACAGATGGCAAAGCTGACACCAGTTATGGCAAGAGGCAGGAGAGCTGTTCCAGGCAACTTGTGCCTGTGAACTCTGCATTTGATTCAGGATTGACCACTGGTAGTGGTGCATGTGGACCTCTTATTTTACTCTTTGAGTTCTGCTCTTCTATGTCTCTCCCAGTGACTGGGTTGGTTAGGTTCCAGTTGGCAGAAACATGAATTTTGTTCTAAGTTAAACTATACGAATTTTTAAAAAATAAAAATGATGGCCAAAGGTACAATAGTTTAACTCATGAGAAAGCTAGAACGACAAATAATTCGAAATGGAGTACTTTTTCCCCCCGAGAAGTGGATAGGCTTTCTTCTTCCCATTTCTTGATCTTTTTCTGCAGATTTTTATACCAAAGAAAAATAAGTTGGTACAAAATTGCATGGATTTGGTTCCCTAGAAGTTTGCATATGGTCCCTTTTTTTTTTGAATAAAAGTACTGGTAACTTTTTCCTTGGGTATGTTTCAACATACACAATTGCACGTTGCAACCCCCCATGTAAAGTCTTTGTACTTGCATATTACATCATTGCAATAAATCAATAGTGTAATCAACAAGAACATACTTTCATATATTTTGTGCAAACAGCATACATTCTACCACCACTTGCATTGATGAATGTTGATCAGTATAAATACACAAGATGGTGGCCCTACATCTTTATAAAAAGACCATTTGCAGATACCGCAGCACGGCACACCACGTGTGCTACCACAAAATGGGCAAACATTTACGACATAATCTGTAGACGGTATGAACATATTTTGGAGAGCATGTACACCTCATGCCATAAAACATCCAATCAATGGATACATCCAAACCCAGCTACAGGATAACATGGTATCCACTCCTGAAGCCTCTATTGCCATAGTATTCCTTTTTGGCGCCACAAAAAGTTACTTCCTCTGGTCATATTGATGTTTAAGACAAGATTCTGTCAAAAATTTGAAGTTCCGATACTCAATTTTATATTAAAGTAAGTTTATAAAATCTAATAGATTTATGATATTGTGGTAGTATTTTTCGAGACAAATTTGCATACATTATTTCCTTTGTTTTTAAACTAGCAAACATTATTGATGGTCCAATTTTAAATGTTTGATCAAATCTTATTCTAAATGTCAAATATATTTTTTTACTGTACACAGTACTAGTTTATATAAAATAAAACCGTCTAGCTACGACTTCTATAGATATAACTCTATAGTTAAATTTGATGTTTCCAAATTCAAATCTTCTCCAAGCTCTCCAAATCAGTTTGTCCAGTGAAAAATTCATTCATATCAAGCATATAAGCCTCACATGGGCGTCTTGGAACAGTCTGTTTTTACTTTCTAGACAACCTTTTTTTTTCTTTTTGGTAAACAGGTTGACATATATGCATGCAGGTGACATCATGGTAAACAAGTGATTGATGCCGTTTCTGAAATTAACACAACAGGTATTCAATTCCTTTCAGGTTCTTTTGTAGGAGTGTGCCTGTAGGCAGTGCTCTTGTGTTAATTAAATAATTAAACACTATTAGATTCAATGACCTGGGGGACAAATTGTGTGCTTTTTCATACTGATGGAGTGAAAGTCACTCCACGGAGTGTTGACCAATGACCATTACCTCCAGGCTCCAGTTAATCAGCTGCTGTTTTAGAATAGAAAAAAAATCTAACCTACCAAGTCAGTGACCTTTTCAAGAAAACCAGGGATTATTTTTCATATACTAGGTAAGACCAATTGACTGCCACTAACTCAAGTTCAAATTTGATGCCACTTTATTCTTGTGCGCCTAGAACAAAAGGAACAAATTAAGCCAATTATTCTGGATATTGAGTTTCGCTCTGTCCTATAACCAATACATTTAATCTTATACCATCTAATTAAAATAGTATTTAGTATAAATTTTGTAGTTCTTATTATATTTTTTTTGTACTTTTGTACTTGAGAAAATAGTAGCAACCAGTAGCAAACGGGGAACGGATAAGGCATGCATCAGCTAGCAAAACATAACATACATTATAATTATTATTAATTATTAATACATGAAACACAAAACACATTATGCAGCAAATAGCAACAACAGACATTATTAATACATGAACCCATGGCCGAAAGATTAGCAACTCCATTAATCCGCCACCACTCCTGTGGATTTTACGTACCCTGCCTTATCCTCTCCATTTTAATTCTGTTGTTTTTAATTTGCCTGCCAATTAATCATCATCGTACCACTGATGGTTATGGCCTACTACCCTGTTGATGCTGATAATTGAACAGCTAGCTAACAAACACATTGTCTGCTGTCCTTTGCATCTGTCACCGTCCAAACATGGATCAATGGATGAGATGGCGTCTCCTGCAGAAGGAAAACAAGAGAAAAAGAACATTTGGTACGAACATTGGGACTATTGGACATTTGGAGGGCTTGTTCTAAAGAGTCGATGTTGTACATATGCCATCTATATGTAATATGTGCCCAAGCCATGACATAATTCATTCTAGTATCTTATGGTGTTTAGTGAGCATTGATTTGTGATGTGTCAGTTTCCATTTCTTTTACTATTAGTCCTTGAAAGTTTGTTAGGTAGATCTAGACATGATTAGGTGTCAAATCAATATGACCAACCTAGTTGTTGTTTTGAACAGGTAAATTTGTAGGAGGGCAATTAACTACTTCTATATGTAGCAATGAAATTAATTTTAGCCTTTCCAAATAGGCAATTGATTAAAAAAATTTTAAAAAACTATTTTTGTGAGGGAAATAAAATTTTATTAGCTCTTGATGAATATGTCAGCCCTAACAAATAATTTTAGTTGATAAAATTGTAATATTGGAGTGGCTTTTCAAAATTCAGATAACTTGCTGAACTTATTAGGGATTATTCAAATACATTCTAAACTTATTTTTGCCATAACTTATAGTGGTCGTAGTGTGTCCCCCACGGTTGACATGCTTCAGATTATTGCTTCCCACTCACAATCTCTATGTAGATTTGTCCATTCATTTTGTAGTGGTTATTTAGCACAATCGCTACGCAAAATTAATGTGACAATCCAAGCAAAAGAAAGATAAATGACATATGAATTGCTTCACCCCTCTCCCTCGTCTCCCTATCACTCCATCCGTGCTTAGGCTTGTCCATTTGCACCATCTTAATGTGTTATCTTATGCAAATGCAATAATGGTATACTCACGTAAAAAGAAGGTACAGTGTTGAAGCAGCCATAGAACTTCTCTCATCATGACACTAACGACATTATAGCAATTTGTTATGTACTCAAGTAAAAAGTTGTGTAATATTGGACAAGCCATGCAACTTTCTTTTGCATGATACTATCAATCTTTTATAAGGTTGTTATGTATACGACTGAAAAAAGCATAAATACGACAATCTTATCGAGGATAAAACTCTTCCATAGCTATCACTGCGTGCACATTTACAACTCAGACGCATACACAAATTTGACCGATATGCTTAATATCTAACGTAAGCACGTCAACCTTTAAAAACATAACGTCATATGACACCGTGTCTAGATAAACGAAGAAGACACACAATATATCAATATGTCATGCTATCCATTTGTGCCCCCAAATAAACCCCCACAAGAAAAGAAAACCCCCTTATCCCAAAAATAAAAAAAGCAAACTCACCTAAAATAAAGCAAAAAACAACTAAACATGTCCCCAAAAAAAGCAAGAAACAACAAATCAAATCCTAATCATCCCATCCAAATCTACATACATGTCCAGCACTCCTTTTCTCCCCTCTACACTAAACAACTATTTAAGCTCCCAAATCACATCACAAACACTCCATTAAACTAACCTCCATCAGGGGATTGATTCCAAATCAAACCACCAACCCATCTTCTCTCCTTTTCTTCTCCTCTTCTCTGCGTCGGCGTGGGCCCCACCTGTCAGCCTCTGCCCCCACCACCACCACCTCTCTCCCGCGACCTCCTCTCTCTCTCTATAGAGAGAGAAAGCGAGGCGAGGCGAGCAGTGTAGAGAGAGAGAGAACGGCGGCGAGATGGGGGAGGAGGAGGCGGCGGCGGCGGCGGCGGCGCGGGTGGCGGAACAGGCGAGGGAGCTGCAGGACGCGGCGGCGGGCCTCCTGTCGCGGGCGTGGGCGGAGGAGGAGGCGCTCCGCCGCCGCGCCGCCGCGCTCGACGCCGAGCTTGCCAGGCTCCGCAAGGCCGCCGCCCACGCCGACAGCGACAAGGTATTGTCTACTGCTGCTGCTGCTCCGCGTTGGTGCGTCAGTGCGTCGGTGGCGGAGTGGGGGGGGGGGGATCGCCGGGGTGGGCGTGGGGCTTCGTGGCGGATGCTGGGTTGTCTCCGGCGGCCGCGTGGGCGCCGGATCACTGGGGGAGATCTGCATGCTGTTTGGGTTGTTTGGCGTGCTGTAAAAACAATCTCGGCTTTTTGTGGGTTTCTAGATGCAACTGTGGAGTGTGGAGATGTGTGGGAACATGGGAATTCCTCTTTCTGAATCATTCTGCCTGCCTTTCTGAATCATCATTCTGTCAGCTATATGTGTCTGCTGCTGATTGATCATGACAATGTGCATATGCATTTGGTTGTTGCTGATGTGACTCTGGATGTGGAATTGGGTGTGTGCTTGACCAGGTTGAGGAGGACTTGGATCGAGCGACGTGCCTCATAAGCGATGGAGACATTGCGTCGCTGCTCCCGAGCAAGACACATGGTAATTGTTCTTTTTTATGGAAAAAAGTTTGAACTTGTTCTTGGTTTCTGTCTTCTTCTTTTCTTTTTTTTTGGCGATGTGGGATTGTGATATTTTGCTTTGGTTATTGGGTTTGAAAGGTACTTTCCTGAAGATGTTCCTGGGACCAGTAAATCTGCGGGCACCGAGGAAGGAGGTGCAGCTCAAGGTGAAGGAGGAGTATAATAGCTACAGGGTATGTTACAATTGTACTATTGATGATAATCTATATCCATCAAGTTGTGTTTTGAAATGAAAATTTTGGGTGTGGCATTCTGGTGTCTTTGAGCTACCATTTGATAAAGTGTTCAGGAATTTAATTTTCACATTGATCCAAGTACCTTAGTAGAAAAGAGTGTCTTTGTGTTGTCCAAAGCTTTTCCAATTGTAAATTCTGCACTGTTAGCCAAAATAAAAAAAATCTGCACACTTGGTAGTGTTCAAGTTTTTTTACCATTAGCCTCAAATAATTTTAAGTTAGCTTGGGATGTACTGAGGTGTTAGAGAATTCATATACAAATCGATTGAGCTCCACTACCGTACTACTTTAATTCATTAAAGTTAGGTCAATACATAAGTCTAACTTGTGCAGATAGTGATCAATTAATTAATTTCAAGTTGTTGAAATAAACAACTCAAACTAATCTACTATTATTTGGCTATGTAACTATAACATCATAACTTATCTAAATTTACATAAATGACTAACATAACAATCAATTGCACCCATGACCTTTTCACTCTTCCTAGTGGAAGTGAAACACCTGGTGAGTTCACAGCAATGTAACTTTTAATTTGTCATAGAAATCTTGTACCTCCAAACTTTTCTATCATCCATCTTGTCGATGTTCTATCCCTGTAGAATAAAAAAACGCTTGCCTCAAATGCCTTTTCAAGCTTGAAATGGTGATGACACCAAAATTAGCAGCCTTTCTGTGCAAACTGAGGCCAAGATTGTTAGCAGAATTTTAAATGAGTATTTCCTACAATATTGTTTGGATGATTCAGTGAGTGATCACCTTAGAGTATACTGATAGATAACTGCAAACAGCAATAAATTTCTGTCCTGTTCATAAATAAACCTTCCCCTTTCTTCCAGGATAGGACTGCATTGCTTTTTCTTGGTTTCCCAATGATTCTGTTGTTTCTTCGGTCATGGTTATGGAATGGATGCTTCCCAGTATTGCCAGTTCAGCTATACCAGGTAGACTGATGCTTATTCATGGAAAAATTCAAACAGCTTAACCTATCCTATGTTTTATGCCATGACAAAAGGTTAACTGACAGTGAGCATACCTTATATTTTACAGGCTTGGTTGTTGTTTCTGTATACAACTTTAGCTCTGCGAGAGAACATATTACGAGTTAATGGAAGTGATATCCGTCCTTGGTAAGGAAGAAAAACAAATTTTGGCAATTGCCCATATACGAAAAATGAAGAGAGTGCTGACATTCATGTTCTCTAGTTTTTGCTTGACAGTAGTTACCAATATTGCCATTCATGTTCTCTAGTTTTTGCTTGTCAGTAGTTACCAATATTGCCATTCATGTTCTTTACTTTTTGCTTGTCAGTAGTTACCAATATTTTCATCTATTTCAAGGGAACATTACAATATTCTGAAGCTTTAAGTTTTCTTATACAGACTGTAGATGATGTTAAAAATATTTTATCTTGTTCAAAAACTGTCTATCTACTTATAATATGCTGTTTGCCAGCCTGTCATTGCTCGTTAAGATTTTGTCTGCTCTTTTCTAGTCACTATACGTCTATACATGTAAGCACCAATACCATTGGATACTCAGATGCTTTTGGAACTTATGGAAATTGCTTTTGTTCTTAAGGTGGATGTGCCATCACTATTGTGCCATGCTGATGTCTCTTATAAGTCTAACATGGGAGATAAAGGGACAACCTGATTGTTCTCGTAAACAGGTATGCAATTTTTTTTCTTTCCACTTTATACTGTACACAATGAATGTGCATAACCTGTATACTTATTCACAGAGAGGCGTCGAGCTGTTTCTGTGCTGGGCCATAATGCAAGGTTTCGCCATGATGTTGCAGAACAGATATCAACGCCAAAGACTATATACTCGGATTGCTTTAGGAAAGGTAACATATTTTCTGATAAAAAAAACGAACTGATACTCTATGTGCCTGTTGTTCCAAAGAATTTTCTGGTATTTATGGAGCTTACGAATTGGCATTATCTATGGAGCTCTATGGCATTATCTATATGCTTGTTTCTTATGGCATTTCAAGCATCATGTGGCTATATGCACTTACCTGTGAGGTCATGTCCTTCATTTTAGTCCAAGTAATTTTGCATAACTGAATTTTCTTTTTTGGTAGGCTAGAAGAATGGACGTTGTGTGGGGAGAGACTGCTGGTGTTGAAGGTCAATTGTTGCTACTATGCCCTGTCCTCTTTCTGTTGCAGGTATTTTTTCTTTTATCATAGCAGGCATTGAGCATACCAATATCTAGTCAACCTCATCGAGGACAGATCAGTTTTCTCTTCTTTTTTTTTATCCTGTGATACTTCTAGTTTTTTTAGTAAACACACAATGCTGTACTGAAAATTCCTATGAAGGGTAGTATCCGGGTCTATTATCTAAATGGTAGTGTGATCTACTTAGTGCATGCTGGCTTTAAGTAACACTGAATTATAATGTTCTTCTGATAAATGTGTAGACACTCGAGTCAATTATCTGATTTTGCACATACTTGTATAGGGTTTTGAGGGTTACGTTGGATTTTTACTTCTTCGTACTGCTCATACAGGCATCGTCCCTGAGTGGCAGGTAAGAACTTTTGACTCTTGATGCAGCCAAGAACCTATCATGCTTAACCCGTGTCATAACCTATGCATGCTCTCACAGGTTGTTGTCTGCGGAGTCCTACTGATCGCAATGGCGATAGGTAATTTTGCAAATACAGTGGACACACTGATGGCCAAGTCCAGGTTCAAAGCAAAGAAGAGATCCAGGGGCAAACGGGATCCTGACACATGCAACTCACCGACTGGCCTATCACCGACAAACTCAACTGCCAGAGCTTGAAATGGAGCTGGGGAAAAATTTCTCCATTCTATGAACATTTCCCATGTTCAAGCAGGGCATATTACTACCATTGTAAAGCATTAGTTTCTTGGCCACCAGCTCCTAGTCCTGACTCTCTGCCAAAGATCATACTCATGTAATCAGCTAATGATTAGGTTGCTGCTGGTGTCAGGTTGAGGTAATCAAGAATAAACCGCTCATGTTTTGTGTATTTCTTTTTCTTTTGTTCTGAACATCATGTGGGCTAGATGAACTTAGGACTGTAACATGTAGCAAAATTTTCCCAGTATAGTTATTGTGAGATTTGCAATGTCAGAACTAAACATGTGAAGTTGTACATTAGCATGTGGCCTGTCCTCTTCTCTTCTCATCAGATTCTTTAGCTGTGGTTGCAGTCTGTACAGGTATGTGCCTATTTAATTGGATCATTGGTCAGTTTCACCCCCTGTTTGGCCCAAATTTATTTATGTATTGCCAATGGATAGTTAATGACCCAATTATCATCCTGGTAATAATCAGAGTTCAATCCGTGAAAATATTTTTGGATCAACACCCTGGAATTGCTGACAAGGAATTGTTGTAAGAAAGTCCTTCATCCGTTGTTTTCGGCAACATGTGTCCAGAAGTTAGAAATGTTAGGTTCCCATTAATTGTAGAAGATAATTGATAAATGAAAATGCTCTGGTCAAAGAGTAATTCTTCCAGAAAATCCAGAAAGAAAAAAAAGAAAAGAAAGAAGTTTTTTCTTAATTTTCTCTTGATAAATTGATGTGATTAAGTGACTTTGACGACGATTTACGTTATTTCAACATTTGAACGAACCAGATATTCGATTTGGCCATTAGGGTTAGTGTGCAAATGCCACAACATTGTCATGCCGATGAACTGTAATCGAAACGAAATAGGGCATGAATAATCAAATTTCATGCATGCATCTGCAAAATAAAACATAATATGCGAACCATACTTCATTCAGATCAATGAACAGATCAATGACTTGGTGTAAGCTTAAAATTACATTTGCATCTGTGTTTCCATGTAAAGACAGAAGTAGAGACTTTCTTTTTCCATTTCAGAATATACACTTAGCCAACAGTGGGGACCAGAAGCTCCCCCAAACCCATAATTTCCCCTCATTTACAACCTCTCAAAAAATAGTGAAATATAACAGCAGAAAGAAGCATTTTGCCATGCATAATTTCTCCGCTTCTCGTTTAATTTAATATTCATACATTGCAGTGGTTCCTCATTTCAACACCTAAATTTGGACCTTTGGTAGTTATAAATCTACTCAGAAGCGCTGCGATGCTGGCCAAGCAATCTGCCTTGTGCTGGGAGCAGTGAGCACTGCCATTCTGCTTGGCCCTCTCCATGAAGAAGCTCACCATCAACACCACACCCATTGTGGGTACTGCCAACTGGCCTGACCTTGACATGTTTTACCTGCAGGAGGCAATATTTGCAAAATCGGGTATCAAAGATTGCTAGAGTTAGTGGCTTAACACGATAGTCTGACGATAGATTGATTGTTCTGGTGGATGCAACTAACAAGGGTCAAGAGTCAGGACTCAGCAAAACCTGGCTGAACAGCCTCGCAATAAATTAATCAAGAAGATGGGAAACATCCAATACCTTGACATATTCCACATAAGGCAGAAGGAGATGCCAGCAAAACTGATAGGCAATGAAGAAGCAAAATAATCTGAGTCTTCCACTTCCATGGACAAGAATCAAGTCTAGACTGCCGTCATTATGCTGAGCTTTTGGCGCGATAACCGGTGAGAGTAATCCCTGTGCAGGCTTGCAGAAATGATTGCACACAAAAATTCCAAGAAATTCTCCTTTCCTAGTAACCCAATTATCTTCAGCATTGCTATCATTACACTTTTCAGTCACCGGTAGTAACTTGCAATTTCTCCTGGGTGATAAAGGGAGATAGTTGACCTCAAATCTATATTGAGGTAATGATAGAAATTTAAGAAGACCAGCGATGACATATCGGAAGGGGCCAAGATGCAGACGGAATTTTTCAGATAGTTGCAGAACTGGGAAGAAAAGAGAAATTTGAAGCTATTAGTTAGATAAAAAAATGTATGCGACTATGGTATATAGAAGAAAACATTTAGTAGTTAGCAGTAAAATCAGAGCCAACATGAAAAAATGTATGAAATTGTGGACTATATTTTCAAATCATAAAGTAATTAAGCAATAGCCACATATGGTAACAAACAGAGGCGTAAGTGATAACTGTGGTATCATTCTGACATTTTATAGCAATAATTTATTTTAGCAGTGAATCATTCTGTTTAGACGCCTCATCAAAACTATAAAGTGATAAGTCCCTAGACCAGAAGTGCTTTGAGGAGCATTTCTATTCCTCAGATAAGAATAACCTTTTATCTCTTGCTGTAATCCTAAATAGATTGCAGGATTATAAGTATTCGCTATTTTCACCTTTCTTCCTTTCTTACTAACATAATCTACAGCGAAGACATGTAGGCTCTAGCTTGCATACGATTGTCTAGCTCATTTCTTGTATAGAGTAACATCACGTAACGATTATCTAAAATAGAATGAAGGTATCAAATTCAAATGTGTCACTTCAAGAATTACATGTGCACTTGTGCAGAAGAATGAAGACTTACCATCAGCCACAAAACCATAGTAGGAAGCTGTCAAACCAAAATGAGTAATTCCAGCTTGGATCCGTTTGACAGAGAACACATCTATTGGAGTGAGACCACCCTACAGAATGAAATTCGTTTCCTATGTGAGACCAAACGAAAATCCCAGTAGTAAACTTTAAAAATATAAAATATTTTTTATATTAAATTGTTTAGATTGTAAACTTTCTAGCTCGAAAATCAATAGTGTGATGCATACTCAGAAGAATACAGATATATAATAAACGAAAGAAATAAAGAGAAAATATGGTAAGTACCATGCAGGACCTTCTGCTGCCAAAATATGCGACGACATAAACTGGACTGTCCAAAACGGATCCAAATTAAAAGCATGTGGTAATGATGCACTATATTTATCTCTGCCTTTTTTGAGTTTTCTTGGAGTACATAATTGAGGTATACCCTCTCTGATTTGCACATTATGTGAAACTTTATTCCAATAATGACCTTACATATTAATATGTCGCACAAATTTGAATATAACATTACCAAATTACCTTGGCTAAAGTAGTTGCAGCGGAAACAGGATCTCTGATACCAAGAACAGTCCACACTAACGAGTTCTCAGAACCAGCCGGAATTATCCCAATTGGCAGTTGAATAGCCTCTTCCAAATCATCTCTACCAAGTAGACCATTCAAAACCTGTACTAATTATACAGAATATCTAATTAGCAGCATGAAAATGCAATTATGAGCTAAAAGTGCTAAATTTTGTAAGAGCAGTGGCAACAGGCGCATTTAACAAATATGAATTTATATGTGTTGAATGCAAATAAACAAGTACACCTAGGTGCAATAAAGTAAAATAAGCTACCAGAGCAGCAGATCAGATTGTGGAAAGAAAGAAGCATAGGAAAGAAAATAACCTCATTCACAATTCCATCACCTCCAACACATATGATACCTGTAAACAATAAAAATAATAGTAAATCAAATAGTGAAATAGAAGGGTACAATACATATTTGCAAATACAGATACAAAATTGATGTTACCATCAGGACATGTGCTGAGATCAACAGTAGAAGCAAGAGCATGTGCATGACCAGCATACGCTGTTTCAACAACTTGCATCATAAAGCCTGAAAGCTGCACCAAATCAAAATTCAAATGCAAAAATATATAAATAACACAATAAAGGTTCTAAAATGTCTTCCTCCTCCATCTAAAATCACGCGTATTACAAACTTCGATGCTTTCCACTGGATTTCAAGGAAATTAAAATTTTCAGGTTGCACTTGAAATAAAATCTTTTTCTTGCGAGTTCAACTGAAAGAACTTTCTGGAAATGAAAAACATGAGCATTTACCTCCAATGTTGGTTGTACTTTCTGGTAGAAAACTTCACGAGAGCTGCGAAATCCAGAATTAGGATTCAAGATGACAAGCACTTTACGAAAGATTCCTTGTCTTGCACATGACTGATCTTTCAAAACATTAACTGCTAAATAGCTGGGCACTTCTTCTCTGCAGGAGGTACTCAGGTCAGAGGAACAATGTGTTGCAATCTGCCTATGAGTGAAGTTGGTCTGCCACAGCGTAGATTTCCTCAGTTTGCGAGGCAAAAGTATCTGGCCAACTTGTGATCTTTGCAACTTCACGGTATGAGACCGTCGATAGTAGTTTCTTGAGAGGCATGGATTGTAGGCCAAACATTTATTCAGAGCACTACAGGACACCTGCAAAAAATGATTACCTGATTATATAACATGAGCACGAAACAACAAACATACAATCCACCTCTTTGAGTAGTATAGTAGTAATGAAGCTCAGTGTCACAAGGCAGGGACTTCAATCAAAAGATGATACTTCAGACTTGTTAATAAGCATGATTCAGTCGGTATATATATATACTAAGACAACTTTGATGCATACAATCCTAAAAGGTATATTAAACCGTATGTTGATGTGATGTTTGATAAATTGCAAGAAGAAGATATAGCAGAGATTTGGCATGGTCACAAACTTAAACTCAAACCATATTATATATATGTTTAGAAAGAGATACAGTTAGTTGCACGCTGAAATGCTAAATTCACTTGCATAATATATCAAAAGTACTCTAACCACTATGCAGATTGAGAAAGAGAAACATTTGTAGCCACCAAAAAAAAAACATCTTTCACGTTAGCAACTACTCCTACACAACTAGGGACCTAAACTGGGGAGAGTAAATTTCACCAGAGAGAGCAAAATCAAGACGAAACTGGATGGGTCAATTCGAGGGAACGAAACCCATCAATCAAAGTATCAAACCCCGAACGGATCTCCAGTCCGCCCATGCCGGATTATGAAGTGGAGCTGACCTGCTTCATCTCCGACTGGTCGACCTCGCGGGGGCAGCTCCGCCGACGGCCCGGACCCCAGAAAAATCAGGAAAGGAGGCTTCTTTGAAGAGGAGCAGTGGAGGTCGGGGAGGAAGGCAAGAAGCGGCGGGGGGCGGATTTCGAGGTCGTCGTCGGCGGCGGCGGCGGCGGCGGCGAGGTGATCTGGCGGCGTGGACCGCGTGAGGAGCGGCCGTCCTGGGTGGGGAATAGGGCAGGGAATTTTATTGTTTATTATCTTTTGTTCTTTTTCCTTCACAAATGCATATGGTTAATTGAAAAACGGCTATATTTGCCTGTAGTTTGCCGGCTTCCTAAAGATTTGCTAGTTACAAATATTTGTAGAAAATAAATTTGTAGTATTTAATAAGTGTATGATATTATGGTATACGTGTAACTTTTTTTATATAAACTAAGTATTTGAGGGTGTGCCTAAAGTTTTTAAATTTTGATCAAAAATTATCCTAAACATTTAATATTTACGTTGAGATAAAGTACTTTATCATGATTAGATTATGGAAAAATTGGTTATATAACCACCAGAGTTTTCGTGTTTAGTTTTATAGCAACGAAAGTTTAAAGTTTACTTTAATATCACCAAAAATTACGTCCGTTATTTATTTTAGCATTCTGTCAAAACCTTTGTTATCTTTACCCACCATACCCATCTCATCTTCTTCCTCCTCTGTCCCCTCTCTATATGCACATGAGTATTGGACGAGTATGCAACCGAAATTGGTCCCGGCGATAAGCTTGAGGATAAGCTTGGGAGCTTAGTGACGGCGGCTGTGCTAGCTGTGAACAAGCTCGTGTATGGCAGATTGGCAGCAGCTTTTCTAGGTGAACTCGAGGGGTTGGCATCTATGAGCGGCGAGCTCGAGGTTGCTAGGTGGGACGGCTGCCGCACCATGGATGAGCTCATGCATGACATGCGAAGGGGAAGCAGGGAAGAAAGAGGGCATTCTTGGTATTTCATATCATGTTTTGTTGAAAAATAATAAAACGAAAATAAAACTAACATAAGATTTGACATAATGCTAAAATAAGTATCAGCATAACTTTCGGTGCTATTAAAGTGAACTTTAAAATTTTAATGCTATAAAACTAAAAACAAAAACTTTTGGTGCTAATAAAACAAATTTTGCCATAAACTTTTAAGAATTTTTTTTTAGACTCGGCTCTCGTCTCATCAATCTTTTTCTTCCATTTTGTATCTATTTCATTCTCTTTTCCAACCAGAGGTGAGTCATCAAAAGACCAAGCTTAATTGCAAAGGAAGATTACAAATGTAACCACTCACAACACACACAGCCTGTCATGGGTGAGGAATAAGGCAGGAAATTTTTATTTATTATTATTTTTTCTTCACAAATACGATAGCTAATGGGAAAAAAAGGGGGCTATATTTTGCTATAACTTTTTGGCTTTCTAAAGATTTGGTAGTGATAAATATTTGTAAAAAATAAATTTGTATATGATATTTCTAAGAAAGCCCCAAGCATTTGAGATGATGGGCAAAGTTTTTAAAAAATAAACAAATATTATCCTAAACATTAAATATCTACAACAAGATAGAGTACTTTCTCACATATTATGTTATTTCTAAGATCTTTTTTATTAACATGTCTGTCCTCGTTTCATCAATTGTTTTCTGTATCTATTCCATTTTCCTTTCTAACTAGAGGTGAGTCATCACAGGACCAAGCTTAAAAAGTAGAGGAAGAGGACATGAAAAGAGAAGAAAATAAATTGGGTATTTGGATTTTGTGATTTGAAAAATATCAAACGTTGTAAATAAGCATAACACATTTCTTATAATATTTTTTATACACGATACAAATACAAGCGCTTACAACACGCGTACTCATCTCTATAAACGCGCACACACACATCCTACCATTACGAACGCTTCAAAAAAAACGTTGGTATTTTCAAATTGTAGGGTAACCATCATGTTTCACAAACTTATAAATGGTAGAATCTTTTTTTAAAAAAACTACATATGACTTTTTATAACATTGTTTTAAATCTATTTTCACTTCATAATATTTAATTCGTTCATTTATATCCTCCAATAATTATCATGAGTCATTTAGCTATTCAGCCATCTTTTTTTTCAAAAAAAAACTTGATAGAACAAAATAAGTATACCACATTTAACTTCGTGCCGTAAGCGTCAAGTACTTATTCTTACATAACACGGAGTAAAAAATATAAGGAAGCGTCAAATACTTATTCTTACCTAATACGGAGTAAAAAGTATAATGCGAAACATAATGCGAAACATCACAATAAAAAGGAAATAAGGAGTAAAAACCATAATGCGAAACATCACACGCTAATCCTGCCTGCTAATCCCCCTACGCAACACCAACAAGAGCAGCCGAGGCGAGCAAGCAAAGGCGACACCAAGAAACACCCAAGGAGCAAAGGCATCAAGATCCCACCTCCCTCCTCTCCTTTCCCGAGCTCTCGCCTCTCTTCCCCACCCAAGCAAGATCCTCCTGTCCTGGTGAGCTCTGTCTTCTTGGCGATGCCTTGCTTCTGCTTGGAGCATGAGTAGATTCTTGATTGGATGTGTTTCGGGGTGCAATCCGGGGAGGATATGGTGCTGAAATCGGGGTGTTTGAGTAGCTGGCTGAATCCGCCGGGGGTTCAATCAAGAAAGATGCTAACTTGATTACTTGATTTTTTTCCCTCTCGGGCAGCTTTGCTGTATTGTCTAAGTCTTGTTTTGAGTTCAGAGTGTGCCTGAGCTGGTCTTGCTTCGATTCGATTCGGTTCGGTCCTCTAGCTAGATCGAGCCTGCCTGTGTAGCTAATTTGATTGTGTAGTGTGTGCAATTGAAGAACCGGAGTACATGGGGTTTGCGCCTTTGGGGGGGGGGGGGGGNTTTGGGGGGGGGGGGGGTGCAAAATCGTTTCTTTTGTGTTATATGTTCTTGCTTACATCTGCAATCTACAACCCCGAACCTCTCGTTGGGCATCTAGACATCTATTCTGTACATTTACATTGTAATTAATTAGTTTGATTTCTTACTTCTTTGATTACTAACTAACTAGATTTAGCACTTCCTGTGCAGATAGATGGATAGTTCCAATGGTGAGGTTCAGCATCAGTGGATGGAGGATCTCAAGTCAGGAGGAGCAGTCCCATTTCTTGATCCTGAGAACTGCCCCAATGGCTGGGCTACTCCCCCGGGAGACACATTCATGGTCAGAGGCCCTGAATATCTTGCAACCAAGGTGAAGATACCAGGTGGGGAGTATCTTCTAAAGCCTCTCGGGTTCGACTGGATGAAAAGCCCCATGAAGATATGTGAGGTCCTGAATAACAAGAGTCATCGTGTGAGGAAAGCCATCGACGACGAGGTTTCGCATGGTAATCAGCCTTTCGTCTGGGCTTTCAACCTGCAACTGCCCAGCAAGGATAATTACAGTGCTATATTCTACTTTGTGTCTCTGGAGCCGGTACCGGAAGGCTCACTTATGGATCAGTTCTTGAAAGGAGATGAGGCTTTCCGGAAGTCTAGGCTTAAACTAATAGCGAACATAGTTAGAGGGCCTTGGATTGTTCGAACAGCTGTGGGAGAACAAGCTATTTGCATATTGGGTAGGGCTCTTTCGTGCAAGTACACTCAGGGATCAAACTTCATTGAAATTGACGTGGATGTTGGATCCTCTATTGTTGCAAATGCAATTGTTCATTTGGCGTTTGGTTACGTGCAGACGCTTACAGTAGATTTAGCATTCCTTATCGAGGGTCAGACCGAATCAGAGCTCCCTGAGAGACTTCTTGGAGCTGTGAGGTTCTCCGAGTTAAATCCGGGTTCAGCTGGTGTGTACAAAGTGCCATCTGAAGAGCAACAAGAAAATGCGCCTTTTCTGCCGGCAAGATTGTGGCAGGGTTTTTCAAACATGTTACATAACCCTGGAAATTCCAGGGAGCCATCCTCTACTTCACAAAGCACTAATGGGAGTTTACACAAAGAAGATGCGGATGGGAATACTAAAGGAAGTTTGCACAGAGAAGATGTGGATGATAATACTACTGGGAGCTCGCTCAAAGAAGATGGGTACGAGAGTGCTACTGGGAGTTTTGACAAAGAAGATACCGAAGAGAATGCTAACGGGAGTTTGCAGAATGGAGATGCTGATGAAAACACTAAATGGTAAGTACAATGGTGTTAAGTTGTGCAATTAGCTAATGTCCCACATTACCTTTTGTCATAACTTCCATAGATAAACATTTTTTCTAAGAAAAAACTGCAATATGATTGCTGGCAAAACAGTCACAACAGATGTACTAGTTATGAACAGACTAATGATGTTAATGATGTTACCACTTTTCTTCTATTCCACCACCATTGTCTATGCTAATGATGTTAGGTTACCCAATGATCAATCATTTCCCTATGTTGCCATTATTAGAGTGACATTTTAGAGAAGCTGTAGATGTCATTTTCTCATGCTTAGGGTTATAATAAGATATGCTACCGATCCTCTGCAGATATTCTTGAATCTCCTACCTCGTTGAAACTCCAAAAAGGATATCTTCATTAGTTGGGGTTAATATATTAGTCAAGCATTGTGTTGTGATTCGTTGAGATGATGATCAGGCTCATGTAGCTATTCTCCATGTTATCATGAACCTGGCTGGGGCTTTGTGTGCCCCCCACATCTGTTGTAAAAATTATACATACTCCATTACCCTGTACATAAAACTGAATCACATTTAAATGCAGAAATTGATGTGTGTCTCATTCTCTTCTGGACAAAATTGTATGGTGAATGGAATCAAATGCAGAAAAGATGGGAGTATGCAGAAAATTGTATACTGAATGGAATCAAATTGTACATAAATATGAATTACATTCAAATTCAGAAACGGAATGGGAATGTTTCATGGAATCAAATGGGCGTATGCATGGCTGTGTAAGAGAGATGCATTTGATGCTGATTAAAAGATG
The DNA here is from genome assembly GCA_008326285.1 of Oryza officinalis. Lineage (NCBI taxonomy): Eukaryota > Viridiplantae > Streptophyta > Magnoliopsida > Poales > Poaceae > Oryza > Oryza officinalis. Next base: position 24,834,104 of record BDMV01000007.1, read on the forward strand.
ATGAAAAGATACATCAAAATGAGCTATCATGCTGGTGTTTGCTTGGCGGCAATAATGCTAAAGTTGATGGTGTAAACTGATAGCAGCACATCAGGGACCTGATAGTGAGAACTTTCTGATCGGTTGAGAGTCCAGACAAAATTGGGCATCTGTTAGTCTAGAGATTTCTGTGACTAAGGCAGAGAAAAAGTTTGATCTAGTACCTGGTATATCATATTTTTTTCGATTACTTGGAATACCTGTTACATCTGTTGTTATGTATATATGATCATCTCTCTATTTGAGCGCAAAAAAAGACAGCTCTCCTACATCTTCGAGGAAATAAATAAACACAAAAGATACTATTTTCAACTAAGAAAAAAGTCTATATTTCCTCTCAACTTTTCATGGGGTTTAATTTTCGTCCATCGACTTCAATACCAGATAGAACTCGTGCGCAAAACCATGCAAATAATGCTAGTTGAAAAAAATAATATCTACATGCCCGACATGCCATATCCATAGTTGAATTCTCTTGATACTCCCTGTTCAAAAATAACAGTCGGTTTTAACTTTGAGTAATCGAGCTTTGACCAGTAATATTTTTTTAATATAATCTAATTATATATGCAGCATAAAATTATATTATCTTTAGTTTTTTAAATCTAAAGTAATTTACTAAAATCTTTTTAATCTAAAATTCCTTACTTATGTTTAAAACTATTTGTTCTGATATGTCACTGACAAAAAGTATTCATGAACCAGAAAGAACTTCCCAATCCGTACAGACAAGATTGATTGCTTAATAATCCTTCTCTTTGCTAGAGCCCTTTTTCCTCTTCTTATATATCTTACCTAAAAAAATAAATCCCCACCCTTCATCTGAATTTTCTGAAGCCAACAGCAACAACCCTTCTTTCCTTCTTCAGCTCTCGGCTCGTCCTTGTCGTCATCACTCGATTTCTCCTTGTCTCTCTCGATCGATCCCCTCTACTGCAAGAAATTCCCGTGCTCGAATTCTTCTCCTCCTCCTCTCCCTCCGGCGGCGGCGGCGGCTGCGGCGAATCCAAGCTCCTGGTGTCGTGGGGGCGGGGCGATTCCGTGATGGTTGCCCGCCGCGCTCTGCGGCGGACGCGGACATGCAGCGAAACCCCTCCGCCGCGTCGCCTTCGCTGCTCTCGCCCGCCGACGGCTTCCTCTGCGGTAACGATCCCCGGCTGGGCCGACCTGCTTGTTTCTCGCCTGTTCTTGCTCCTGATTCTTTGGAGGAATTCCGTCGAACACCTGGCCTGCAGTTGCGTTGCGATCTGATCCCGTGTTTTGTTTGTCTGTGGGGGATTTGCAGTGAAGGACGGGGTGGACGAGATGATCAAGTACGTGGCCAACGAGCCCTCCGTCGGGCTCTACTTCGTCCAGCAGCACGCGCAGGCGTCCATGCCCCTCCTTCTCGACGTCAAGGTCCAGGGCCTTCCTATCTCTATCTTCTCCTTGTCCTTAATTTTCTACCAGTATAGGGCATGCGATTCTTTTGCACATTCTGCGTTGCGCGTTGGGATTGAAATGCTATATTGATCTATCATCAGCGTGGCCTTATCTCAGAATTTGATTGGTATGGAATTCAGAGATGCTTGATTAAGAGAAAAGTAGAGCAACAAAACATTAACACCTGGTTCTAGGGCATAACTATTGTTACAGTGTGTTAGTTGCATTATTAAAGGGATCCAGCTGATTTGTTGTATACCCAATTTTGAGTTTTCAGAGTCAGATTTCATTTTTTTTGAACATGTCACATAGAATCAATCACCCGAGGGAACTTCAGTATGATGTATAAATTTATCAACTTCTGTGCATCTAGTATTATCATGTTATAGTGGCTTCTCTCAGATTTTGACAGACCACTTCCTAAACCTTCCAACATGATAACAAGTCCAGAGCTAAAAAATATTCTGATTGGCATTGGCAGAAGCTGGTGCGGGGTAAACCAGTTAAGCATCTAAAATTTGATTTTCATTTGTTTTCAGTCAAGGGTCAGGTTGGGATCGCAGGTCATATTATTTGCGTGACGAAGGTTTTTTTTAGCAATATATTGTACAGCAGTTAAAGGGAAGCTCTTACAAAAACATGGAAGAAAAGATGAACACAGTATACCTGAAACTTTGTTCTCAACTGACAATGCTCGTTATTTACCATTCAGGTTTTTTCTGGCCCTGTGCTGTGCAATATTGCATTCGTTCTAGCAGTTTTAAGTTTGAAAATAAAGCTGATACCTACTAATTTCTCAGCTGTTGACAACTTCATTAGTTCCTGTCAGTGGTCACCACTTATTAAGAAAAATCAAAGTTATCTGCCTAACGATATGATTTTGTGGTATTCTAACATGAGCCCTGTTCCCTCATCAGGGAAAGGTTGCTGAAAAGATTCATGAGGTAACATTGCATACTGAAGATATAGAGGACTCTATCTGTGCAGTGAGGTCCATGGCAGAGTTTGGACTTCCAATTGCTGATGATATGGTCAAGGACATAAATAAATCTCTCAAGATAATGTCAAAGACCCAACCAAAGAGGGGGTTCGTATTCTACCTATCTTGAAAACCTCCTTTGCATTACATGTTTTTCACTTTTTTGTTCGTTTAATACAGTGCTATACCCAAATAACTTCATTCATACCATCCTTTATAGAACAATGACCTTTTGTTTTTCCTTTTTTTTTTCATAAAGTATGAAACATGACAGCAGAACATGTTATATATAATTAGTAAGATAAAGATAAAGTTGTTCAAGCCTCTCTCTGATTGTGCCTGTTCTTTCCACTAATGTTCAAGCTTTTTTTATAGCTTCTAAACTACTAAGTAACTAACAGACCACTCTACAGCTCTGGCTTGATCATCCCAGGCCCTTACTGCATTGTATAATTTCTATGCATATAGTTCATCTTCTGTCATTGGTTCTCAGAAAGAATCACTACATTCAGGTTAATCCAGAACCCCACTTGGGGGTTCCAATCAGGGAAAAGCTCAGGAACATGGGAAGAAGATTTGGGCACAACCGACGGAGGAAGCAGCCGTAATTATTTCTCTTCCATGTTCAACACTGCGAAGCAAAAGGCATCCACTCTCAGATGGCCACAGCCTGATCTCGGAACAAAAAATGACACTACTGAGGAGTCAGTGGCATCGTCATCTGCAGCTCCTGAATCATCACAAGCTGGTGGACATGGCGCATCAACACCCTCAGATACAGAGAAGGATGATCTTCCTGTTTCAAGCCAGCTTTTAGATAATAATACAGCTACTATGAATGAGAGTTCTTCGACTGATATCTCCAAATCGCTGGAGAATTATAACAAGTTCAAGGAAGAACAAGAACTCAAACTGCAAGAATGGCTTAGACAGTCTGAAGAAGCTGATGACAATAAAGAGTGAGGTGGTTCTAGCGGGTGCAACCTAGTACATTTGCTAGAGCACATACCATGCCATGTTGTATCCTATACATGCCTACTTGATGCACTTCCAGAACTTAAGATGGTAGCTGTTTATGAAGCAGAGCTTGTAATCATGAGGTACATAATTTATCTGCCTATTAGGGAACGCTGTAAATTGTCATACTCTGTTTGCCGTTGGTTTATTTATTGCCAAGGCACAGAGATCATCAGTGTACTGTACAACAGCCTGAACGAAGATCATGTGCAATTTTTTTTTCATGCCCTTTCACTTCCATTTTCGTAATGATGTCGGTGGCATCAGCAAATGAATGTCCTTAATACACACATTATCCAGTACCCATATTATCTGAGTATGAATAGTTGTTAAGTTCTGGGACAGTAACCTTTGTTTGCAGCAATCTTCAGAACACATCACGTTGCTGTGTTGTTGTTCGTCTGCAACCAATCCCTCCAGATCAATTGAGTGATTAACTACTGCAGGTTGGTGGTATCTTTCTGGAGATGAACAAATCCGCATGTCTGAAGGTTCCTGCAGATTTATTTACCTGCAACTACTTAATTACGAACCTGCAATAGCTAATCACTATTCACTCAGTTGCAGACTGCAGTACCGATTACTGTGCTATCAAAGCTGGAGAAGTATGCACATAAATATAAAGGCAAGATGGCATCAAGTTAACAGTGGCGAATGAGATCTCACAACCAGATTACTATGAGCAATTAAGTAATTATGCATAACAAAGTAGTACAAGATTGTGAGATAGTACAAAGTAGGAATCTGTGTGCCCCATGGTAATTTGTACATAGGCACTAGTGCAGCATTAGTTCAGTTTACTAATACCCCAAAAGAACAAGAGGGACTTAAATCTAATCACCATTTTAATTGCTAATTAGTAGCATGATTAGCAAGAGAAACCATGACCTACTCTTGTTCTCTTGCCAATTGCCATGCTACAACATTCAGAGAAGACGACGGCCGCCGCCGCCGCCGTCGTTGAGGCCTTTGTTCACTCGACGGCGGCCGATCGGTCGCCGCGCAGCGGCACGGCGGTGGCCTTGAGCGGCCGCTTCATGACGACGGTGAACTCGAGCTTCTCGGTGAGGTCGACCTCATCGCCGGCGACCTCGCGCCACTCGAACTCCCTGACGAGGTTGGCGACGAAGTACTCGAGGTGGAGCAGCGCCAGCGCCATGCCGGGGCAGACCCTCCGGCCGGCGCCGAACGGCATCATCTTGATCTCCTTGCTGCCGGTGAGGTCCACGTCCTCGCCCTCGCCGCCGGGGAGGAACCGCTCGGGCCGGAACTCCTCCGGCGCGGTCCAGACCTCGCCGTCGAGCCCGATCTCCCCCACCGCGAAGTTCACCGGCGTGTTCGCTGGCACGCGGTACCCGTCCAGCGTCGTCTCGTCTTCCACGGCGTGCGGGAGCACGTAGTGGCCGGGCGGATGTCGCCGGAGACCTTCCAGCACCACGGCCTTGAGGTACGGCATCGCCTGGAGATCCTCCTCCCTCACCTCGCCGTCGCCATCGCGGTCGCCGCCCATGGCGGCGGTGATCTCTTCCCTGAGCCTGTCCTGAATCGCCGGGTTCTTGACGAGGTTGGCCAGTATCCACTGCAGCGCGGTGGCCGTGGTGTCGGTGCCGGCGCTCATGAACTCGGAGCAGAGGCTGACGATCTCGCCGTCGGTGAGCGCCCTCCCGCCGTCCTCCGGGATGGTGAGCTTCACGAGGGAGTCCACGTAGCAGTCACCGCCGGCGCCGGCCTCCCTCCTGGCGCGTATGAGCGGGACGAACACTTCCTCCTGCCGCCGCCGCAGCGACACCAGCTTGTTCCATCGCTTGCGGAACACGAGCTTGGTGATCGGCGGGAGGAAGGCGAAGACCTGGAAGCTGAGGAAGTTGCCGAGGAGTTCGCGCTGCAGCGCCTCGATCTCCCTCACCCGCGCGTCGCCGGGGCGGTCGCCGAAGCACATGTACACCAGGAGGCAGAACATCGCGTACTGGAACGGCTCCATCACGGTCACCGGCGCGCCGCCGTTGCCGCGGACGTGGGAGATGAGCACGTCGAGCACCCAGCGTCGCGCGTCGGAGAACGCGCGGAGGCGAGCCGGGTTGAGCACGCCGGAGGATATGCATCGCCGGAGAGCCCTCCACGTGGGGCCATATGGCGCCGAGCTCACGTTCCGGCCGCCGCTGGAGAGCAGCGCAGACGCCGGGCCGCCGCCGCGTGGTCGCGACGCGAACGCCGCCCCGCGCTGCACCAGCGCGCGGTGCGCCGCGCCACGCGCCGCCACGAAGATCGTCGGCATCGACGGCCCCAGCGGCGCGAACGAGAACACCGGCCCGTGCTCCGCCGCGATCCGCCGCAGCGTCGGCTCGACGTCGAAATCCCTCCGCGCGAGGAACAGCAGCGGGCCCAGCACTGGCACCGGCCTCGGCCCTGGCGGAAGCAGCGCCGCCTCCGCCGCCGCCGCCGCCGCCGCCGCCTTGGGGCTCGCCGCCGACGCGCGGGCGCGCAGCAGCAGCGAGCACGCGAGGCAGAGCAGCGAGGCGAGCGAGTAGAAGAGCCAGTCCTCCATGGCTAAACCCCTCGGATTTTTTTCCCACCCCCGCTGCTCACAGCGGAGGGATATTTATACGGGAGGAAAAAAAGTTTATTCCTTTTTTTATAGGGAAAATAATATGTTTATCCATTTTATCCCTGCTGGAATGTTTGGATGTTGGTGGGAAGTGGGTGGCTGAGATATGTTTGGGAGTTAATAATTTCGGGGGGATATTTTTCATGTGTTAGCTAGCGGCCGGTGGCGAGTGTTGGAGTCATGAACACGTAGGTAAGGTTGAATTATGTGGTGGTTAATTTTTTAACTGGATAATTTACTTTTATTACAATGTTAATTACCTGGGTATTACTCACCTGCCAAGAAAGTCACCAGATTAGTGAAAGAAAAAAAAGCAATAAGTAATGAGATGACACAACGATAAGTACTAGCTTCTTTGTTCAAAAAAATAATTAAGTACTACTCTAAAATAGAATGAGAAAAAGCAAATTCGATTAATGCCACAAACATCACATAAGTATACCCGGAGAAAAAAGGAAGTAGTACTCTTTGTTCTTTTATTTGTCGTTGGTTAGTCGTTATGTAAATAAAACTTAGAGAAAAGCATGGTATGGACTGACTGAATATGTCAATGACTAAATGTGCAATTGAGCATAGCTAATTAACATTTGTAATGATGATTAGGATTTATGAACGTGGCGATATGTTTGATGACAGGTACTCCGATCCCTCCGTCATTGAAAAAAGAAATTCAAATTCTAACTACTAAATTGGAGACAGGTTATATCCAGTTTATAAAGACGAATGGAATAGAGTAGAAGACTCCAAAAATGAGGGTGATTTGGCGTTGGAATCAACAAGGTTGAAAGGGAAATTGACAACAATGAACATTCACGTAAAAAAAAAGGGGAAAGCTACTGTACCTTTCTCATGTCATGTTGGTCGTATTTGTCTTTAGGATTCGTAGGATATGTCATCTTAGACCCCACCGAGAAATTGTGGAAACGGGCAAAAAAAATGGATTAATCTAATTCTATAAAATGGTTAAAATTTGCTGAGATTGTTTTAAATTAAGCTAAAATTCACCAATGCTTTGAATTTCTCCGAGCGAGATTTTCCTGAGATATCTTGGACTCTTCAAGTTATATATATGTGTGTGAGATAAAAAAAAAAGAAACTTTGGTTGTATGTCACGGTCACGTCTGATGTGATGAGTAGTGACCACTTATCTATAAGTCCATTCACATGAATGTATTGGGGAATTACACCCACTCCTAAAAAGACTTGACTTTAATTCGTAAAATATACCATGTCTTTGAAAAATCCGACCCAACAGATATTTATCATTTATTCTTTATTGGCAGTTTGCTACATTTCTTTTAGAGAACAGTACACATCTCTTTTCCCTTAAAAGCTCCAAATTGTATTTGTCATGTCTGATAAGCAACCTTTTACGTTAAATTTTTTGGCTTAGTAAAACTGACATGGTTTTTTATAAATCCCTAACTAAATTTTATATGGCAACATATACAAAGGTGCGACGAGAACAAAAAGCTAATACATATTGCATATTGAAACTTGGACTCCACGATTATGTAGGTATTTGTCAACTTTGGATGAACATTTATAAATAGGCTTGAATAAATGTATTTCTTTGGATTTATTAGACTTTGCATTCCTATTTGTTGGATTTGTTGAGGTAACATTGGTTGTAATATGTAGATGTAGTTTTTTAAGTAAAGACCGGGATTTGTTCTGTTATAAAAAAAAAATACTGTATTTTGTATTTTGTAGATCGTATACTAAACGAATGTTTTCCATTATTTGACCGTTTAACTAGGCAAGAAACAACACCATGAGTCATGCCAGAAAGGTACATGTTTTACCTGCTAACTTCTCCCTTCGTTCTAACATGTAATCGCTTTCGTATTTTTCATGGAGATGGAGATTGATGAGATGGTTAAAATTAAATAGGTGATAATTATAATTGGTTGGGATGAGTAAGCGTGCGTTGGGCACTGCACTATTATGGCTATGGACTGAAATGCTCCCTCTTCCATGAATATGTTAACGATGTATGTTTATTAAAATTTTTTATCTAAAAGTACCTTTAACGATCTAATAAATCTAATTTTAAAGTTTATATTTTAATATTATTAATCATCAGCTAATCATCTGCTTTGATTTATGTGGAATGGACTAGATAGTCAAACCCTCAGCGTTGAACGCAACCTAAGTAACTAAAAGTCCAAATGAGATACGATTATAATTGGTTCAGAGCATTAAATAAGTAGAGAAATTGTTATATTCTTTGACAAATTGGTACAAATGGTTATTTTTTAGATGGAAGGAGTATATATTGTATGGTTTTTTTAGTGGATTACACTTTTGATCATATTTTATTGTCAAAGTTTTGATTTGGACAACCCTTTAACTAATTTTTTTTACTTTGGATCATATAACTTTATAACTTTGCATTTATTGTACTTTGAACCACCATAAACCACTTTCTTAGAGCAAGTTTAATAATATAGCGAACTACTAGTTCTAAAAATTAAAACATCATCTATAACCAACCTAATAGCCCACTTATACAATGATTAATTATAGATATACACTGTATCATTAATACTTAATCCATCTATCTTTTTCACATAGTTTATTAGAGCTCATGCTGTAGCTGACTACAAATTTATAGTCTATTTTTCTCTCCCTCCTCTCCTCTCTCCTCTATATAAGTACAACTTTGATGTGGTAACTTGTACAACCCATTTACAACACCTTATTGTACTCGCTGTTAAGCACATCAACTATAGCACACCATTGAATTTCAATACCAATGTGAAAGACATATTTTTACTGGCGGAGTGGTTAGACATGGCTAGAGAAAAAAGTTGGAGTGATTAAAAAACATAACAAATGTAAAGTTGCCTAGTTCAAAATAAAAATATTCGTGAAAGGAGGGTCTAAAATAAAACTTGAGCAATAAAATATAGCGCAAAGTGCAATCTAATTTTTGTTTTTTCGTTTCAATTTATTGATCTTAGCACCTTCGGCTAACACCGCGCCGCACTACACCAGCACGCGGTGTGCCACAGCCTGGTCGGCGATGTGATCGCCGGCCGGCTGGGAAGGGAGGGGGTACGGTAGAGAGTGAAGACATGGCCGTACGAGCACCGGGCGGCGCAGACGATCGGCTTAAGTGCTTGACAATCAATTGACCGGCCAAGGAAGAGGACCAGGCTGACGGTGACCATCAGCGGCGATGAGCCAGGTGGTAGCCGCGCAGCACGGCCAACTTACCGGTAACGGACTGGAGGAGACAGGGTGTAGAGCAAGGCTGAAGGTGAAGGAGAGAAAGGTATTGGAGCCAATCTTCCATGGCTGAAACTGCGATAGGCAGGAGCTGAGCAGCTTCAGTTAATTACTACGAGAGTAAATTTCATATAGGCACATGTATTATGGTCTAAGCCATATAAAACCATAGGTTTTTTCGTCACGTGACACATAAACCCAAACCCAGGTATTACGATCATAAAGTTTCATAAAACCACACTACTAATTATTTTAATTTTGATCTACCATACTTTTATACTTTTAAGTTATACAATTACATCTCAAACTTATGAGTTCTTTATCCACCGTATAAATGTTACATTCATGTAAGTAAAGTTTTTTAATATTTTGATATAGCAGCATGTCAAATCGATTAAGCGTGATTTTATGAAACTTGACCATAATACTTTAGGTTATGTGTCACGTGTCAAAATTCCTACATAAAATTTTGTGTCACATGTCAAAATTTACGTGGTTTTGTGAAACTTGAAACGTAATAATAATAGATAGGATTTTATGAAATTTACTCTTACTACAACGTACTGAGTGATTAGTTATTGCTTAGTTGCAGCTAACTAAAGATATTAATTAACCTGTGATAGTCAATCATTCAGTTGCATTGCAGTGTGCTTGCTTGATATGGAGGGATTCTTTTGCGGATGGACACATCACATGTGCTCTGAAGAATGAAGATTGCTGCAAAGGCTGGGCTCATTTGGGACTACTCAAAAATGGAGGAAATTTAGAGCATTTAAAAACTATCGAAAGTAATCCTACTAAGGCTTTTGGAACAAAGGATTGACCTCCACAAAATCCTTTTTATAGAGTGACCCATTTTATAGGAATTTTAAGGAAAAGTAACTTAAGGTCTGGTCTCATGTTTTTAAGTCTTCCTTGAGTCTTGAAGTTCCTATGGTTTTCCTTTGGTGCTCATAAATAGTATTTAATTTGGTACAAATTCCTATGAATCAATTTCATGTAAGATTCAACAAGGCATAACATTCTATTTTCTACGGTTTTTTATTCTTGTGTTTTTTAAATCATATGTTAAAAAAAAGCTTATATCCTATAAGAGCAAATACTATGATGAGGTGAAGGAGTGAAAGGAGAAAAGAGAGAAAGAACCATCCCTTACGCAAAGAGCAACCTCTACACAAATTTTAAAAGAGATGAAAAAAGAGACCAATGGATTAAGAGTAAATAAATAAAACAAAATTATCATAGTGCATTGGGACAAGTTTGCTAAAGGCAACGTATTATGCATATCATCTCTTAATTAATAAGTCGATGACGTGGATCAGATTAGAGGTACTATCCTTTTTCTTTGAACGGTCTGGCTATTGCCGACGTTTTATATGAAGAAGAAGGTGTCCCATTTTAAAGAGAAACCGGGACCAAACCTTACATTGCACAGTTAATTAGATAAAACTGGCGAGAACCACAACTACAACACTCTAACAAACCTAAGCTACCAAGACCCGAAAAAAGACAATGACGGAGCCCAAAGCAATCGTCGATAAAGCGCTTGTTGTAAAGCAGCACAAAGGCCCCGACTTCGTGAGACAAGTGTTATCGTTGCAGAGCTTGTCGCATAGCGACACAGCAGCTCCAACTCCACGGTTATCACAACATCGTTGCAAAGGCATCACCAAAATGAACAAAACAACACTGACTGCCCGCTTTGGACCTCAGCTCAAGCCGCCAAAGCACCACTTCTTGTCCACAGCCAACACCAGCACCCCTAGAAGACTGCAACATGTTATCGTTACCAAGCTTTATCGCACCACAATGAAGCAGCTCCGACTTCACCTAGCAGAAACGAAGAAAGCTGGATGCTTGTCACATCCAAGAACGGAGCCCAGAAGGTAAAGGCCTCACCAAATAGCTAGGCCTACAGAGTTTCAACACAGAAGTCTACCAACGACCATCGTTGGACGGGCAAGAAGTTTGGTGGGTGAGGGAGAACAGATGCCATAACGACGCTTTCAAGGAGGGGAACGACACGTGAGGATGTCGCCGTCGTCAAGCCAGTCAAAGCTTTCGTCAGCGATTTTCATCCAAAACCACACAACCAAGCCGCTCAGCGTACATTGCCGGACCACCGCACCGTCCCTCTAACCGTCAAGCCTAGCCCACCACCCCACAGCTCAAACTTGCTCTAACTTACGTCTATTCATATTCAGTTGTGGGTACTGCCGTACTGGATAATGGATAACTTACGTCTATTCCTTGCTGCCGGTGGCGAGGGCGAGGACGTACGTGGACCTCATCGGCGGCAAGGAGATCAAGATGATGCCATTCGGCGCCGACCGAAGGATCTGCCCCGGCATGGAGCTGGCGCTGCTCCACCTCCAGTACTTCGTCGCCAACCTCGTCAGGGAGTTCAAGTGGAGCGAGGTCGTTGGCACCGAGGTCGACCTCACCCAGAAGCTCGAGTTCACCGTCGTCATGAAGCGGCCGCTCAAGGTGATCGCCGTGCCGCTGCACGGCGTGCTAAGACCTCAATGACGGCGATGACGACGTGCCGACGACAACGGCGGCCGAGAGGCCATGGCTTCTCTTGCTGATCACAGGGCCATCCCTGAGGGAGCGCAGGCGGAGCGATCGAACAGGGTCCCCATTTTCCATTGGCCCCCTAGACCAAAATGCCCAAGTATACATGCATACAAAATGTAGGCAGTACAAGGAAAGGAAATTAGGATCCATCAATCCAGATGAGCAACGCTGATAGAAATGGCCAAGATCAGAGTCAAACACACCAACACGAGAGCGAGTAGCAGAGCTTGTAAAGCTTGACAATGGCAACGAACGCCCTAGCAACAAATGCCGGCTTTGTGTATTTATCACTCCGTGATCAACAGCAGGAAGAACATGTGCTTATATAGGCCCAGGGTGACGCACAAACGGAGCACGAACTCCATCCCCGACCTTTGCTCGCACTACCCGCAAGACCCGGCTCACGCTGTGCATGAGCGCATACTCGACGCGCACGACGCGGCCAGCGCTCCGCGCACGACGCCATGCCCTCCAACTGAACCCGCGACATACACGCTCGCAGCTAGCCTGCGCTAAACTCGGACGAACCTCCATGCGACGAACGCATTAACAACAAACACACACACGACGCATGCGAACTGACCTGAACACACACGGTCAGGTTTATTTCCTAACAATCACCCCCTAAACCTGACCTACAGGAGCGTCGGCTCGTCGTCGGCGGAGGCGAGAAGCGCCTCCTCCTTCCTTGGCTTGTGGCAATCCCGAGAGAGATGGCCACGAACACCACAGTTGTAGCACTTCCCACTTGGACAGCGCGGACGCCGGTTTGCCTCGGAGCTCACACTGTTGCCGCCGTCATCGTCGCTGTTTCGGCCGTCATCCTTGGCGCCGCCCTCACGCACACGGTCCTTGTCGCAACGCTGGCGCCGACGTGCCTCCCACTGCTCCTCGGTGAGCAGCAGCTGCCCGCCATGGACCTCCGTGTGATCTTCAGCGTCGGCGTCCTCCGCCACTTGCAGCCGCCCGACGAGCTCCTCGATGGTCATGATGTTGATGTCGGCGAGCATCTCGATTGCCACCGCAACCTGCTTAAGCCTCTTGGGGACGACACGCAACACCTTTTTGACGACGCGGCTATCCTCCATCGCCTCACCGAGCTCGCGCAGGCTGGTGACGAGCCCGTTGATGCGCATCGCGAAGTCGCCGACGTTCTCTCCGTCACGGAACGCCATGTTCTCGAACTGCTTCATGAGACGTTGGACACTGGCAGCCTTCATGCGGTTGTCGCCGGCATGCATCATCTTCACCGCGTCCCACGCCTCCTTCGCCGACTTCTTCACGGCGAGCCCGGCCTTCATCTCCCTTGGAACGGCGCGGATGATCGTGGCCAGCGCACGCCGATCCTTGCCCCGGTCCTTGCTCTCCGCCTCCACCGCGTCCCACTGCTCCAACGCCTCCATGCTCACCTGCATCACCAAAGACCACTCGTGGTAGTTGGTCCTTGTTAACAGCGGGAGCTCCACGGCGCTGGAGTTGGCCATGACGCGCTCGGCGGCACCCGAGCTCGAGCCTTCTCCGATCTTCAGTGCCGAGCTATCTCCGATCTTCATCATCCAGCTCTGATACCAATTGATAGAAATGGCCAAGATCAGAGTCAAACACACCAACACGAGAGCGAGTAGCAGAGCTTGTAAAGCTTGACAATGGCAACGAACGCCCTAGCAACAAATGCCGGCTTTGTGTATTTATCACTCCGTGATCAACAGCAGGAAGAACATGTGCTTATATAGGCCCAGGGTGATGCACAAACGGAGCACGAACTCCATCCCCGACCTTTGCTCGCACTACCCGCAAGACCCGGCTCACGCCGTGCATGAGCGCATACTCGACGCGCACGACGTGGCCAGCGCTCCGCGCACGACGCCACACCCTTCAACTGAACCCGCGACATACACGCTCGCAGCTAGCCTGCGCTAAACTCGGACGAACCTCCATGCGACGAACGCATTAACAACAAACACACACACGACGCACGCGAACTGACCTGAACACACACGGTCAGGTTTATTTCCTAACAAACGCCATCATCGATTCATTTTCTATTTTTCTCTCGCTGACTCCTCGATCACTTGTCCGTCGATCGTTTCGCCTGCCCGATCATGCGTCGGCGTCGCTGCTCTCGTCTCTCGTCCTCGCTAACCCGCTCGCTCTCCGCCTCTCTGGCTCACTGCTGCAGCGGCCGGCCGCAAGGCAGCAACGTTGATTACCTATCCCACGGTGAGTAATGATAAACTGATAATGTTCCTCAATTTTAGTTTTGGTGCATAGGTTATTTGGTTTATTTACAATGTGCAGTAAATTGACTTTTGCTCTTTACATCTTGTATATATACGTCTAGTGTTTGTCTAGTGCATAGGTTTGTTTTAGTGTTTCAATTTTCAAGCCATTTCTTCTACAAATCGGACTAGAAAATATGACTTTGGCTGTCAAAAGCGTAAGAAGAAAAAAGAATCAAAGATCTAACTCAATCTCAGAAAGGAGCTATCATAGGTATATTACAAATGGAAGACTAATAACACTTGAGAGTGACATGCTGCGGAAGATTCAACATGAAGATATCATTAAAGATTTTATTTCAAGAAGCACTACAAAATGAAGTTTTTCAAGTGAAGATTATGCATAGGTTTTTTTTTTTGACTATTTGACGTTGCTATGAAATATATGATGGATTATAAGTTATTATCGTCTTATTTCTCAATTAAATTTAGTACTCTATTGAGATTTCACACAGGCCCCCGAATTTCACCGGACGGCCCTGGCTGATTATGCTACTAGTTAGCAATTTTATAATGGTGATTAGATTAAGTTTCTCTTGTTCTTTTGGGAAGTAGTAAATTAACTAAACTAATGATGTACTAGTGTGTATGTACAAATTACAATATGGAGCATAAATTTGTAGTACTTTGTATCTCACAATCTTACCTCGTTATGCTTAATTCCATAATTGCTCATATAGCAATATAGTTGTGAGATCTAATTTGCCTCTGTAACTTGATGTTGTCAAGAAAAAAATGTATATCTTAATAAGGGTTGTTTTGCTCAGAAACCTCGGAGTGATTCAATTGTTCTTCAGAAAAATGATTCAGTTTGTAGAATTGATGGTCTTAAGGAAATGGAATTTTATTGGATATCAACACTGAACTGTTCTTGTTACCATAGCTAAAAACAGATATTACAAGTAATTATTGACATTTTGGTCATGGAGCTAGTAAAAACAACTATTACAAGTAATTATAGTTCCTATACTTGATCATGCAGCTAGTATAATTTTGGTGTATTTACATTGTGATATAGTGCCAATATCAGCATATTCCAAGTGTAACAAGATCCCTGTCAAGACAAAAACAGAGTTATTACTTGTTTAAAATGTCATGAACATGTGTCACAACTTTTGATTTCCTTTTCAATATTCTTTTACCTTGGTGTAACTACAGTTGAATTGCAACATAAGCCCCAGTTCCAGCTATACCACCCAGTGGAGTTGCCACCAAATAAATCCAAATCTGAGTATATCTCCCAGTGGCAATAGCCGCGCCAATTGTACGTGCCGGATTCATCGATGCTCCTGTTGATGGCCTGTTCGAATTATTCAAATCTAAATTATATTATGTCAAATACAACTAAATACTATCATATGACAGTTTAAAATACCCAAGAAAGCTATGTATGATGAGCATAATTTGTTCCTAACCAATCCATATGCACATACCCTGCCGCAAGAATGTTCATCATCACTGTTGCCCCAACTGCCACTGCTATCAATTCTTTCACCTGCCACAAGATTTTGATCAAAAGGACAAAATTTGAATCAAACATTTCAAAGAAAAGAAAACCAAACTGATCAAATGCATCATAAAACCACACTTACTGCATTAGGATCAGTGGCAAGAGCAGTGATGATGAACAGTAGAACAAACGATATAACGAACTCGACGAAGAACGCCTCAACCGTGCCAACATTTGGCACGGTGACGATCCCGGGGTTCACCGGATGATACAGACCTTTGACGGCGAAGGAGGCGGCGACGGAGCCGAGAATTTGTGAAGAAATGTAAGGTAGAAGATGAGCAGGAGGAAGATGACCAAAGACGGCCATAGCAATGCTGATTGCAGGGTTCAGGTGGCACCCTGATATGTGGATGAGGGATAGAACTAGAACAGTGACTGCTAAGCCTGCAGATGTTGCGATTCCGAGGAGGGTCTCGATACTTATGTGTTGTTCATCCATGATGATGGTTGACAGCACGGTGAAGATCAGTATGAATGTGCCAAAGAACTCTGCACTCACCTGAAATAACACTATCGCAATTAGGCCATTTCAGAGATTCATCTGAAGAAAAGATTGAGAGGGAAAAAAAGGTTTTTGTCTGACAGATATCTGTACATTTTCTGAAGAAGAACAAGAAGAAGAAGAATCATTTCGCTCTGATTGTTTAATCTACGGCTGAAAAACGTGAAAGAATGAACCAATTAAGCTACCAAAAATAACTTATGAGCAAAACTTTTATATCTATGTTCTTAGCGATTTAAAAATAAAAATAAACTACGATGATCAACTCTAAAATTAAGTTGATAGGCGATGATAGGCGAATATACATGGGGGTAAAAGAAGTGTGTACCTTCTTGAGGAGAGGAACAGATGGTGGTTGTATCTTTCTTAGGCCTGGATGCCACAGAGATTGCTGATGAGTTTCATCAGAGAGCTCTGCAGGATCAGCATGGCATTGCGAGCTGACATTGCTGTCAATCCTGTGGTTGCTCTCATCTGTGTGCAAGGGAGGGATGGTAACCGCTACATCTTCACTCTTGTGCCCTTCCATCTTCTTCCTCCTGAGCTCAAACTCAAGCTTGCAAGATGATCTTGCTATAGGCAGAGGAATTCTTGGTTTTCTGGTTATCTGAACTTTGGATGAGGAGCACGGTTTGCAGCGTGATGGGTGCTCTATATATAGGCCTCTCGATTATGGTGTGTCACCGAAGATAAAACCTATTTTCATTATTGCCTTAAAAAATTATATAGAAGTTCGTTAGGCCAGTCCAATACGGCTTGATTTTCACATGCACACATATATGTTTAATTTGAAACCAATGGATTGGAAAAAAAAATTGCAGCGGCAGAGGTGGTGGCCGCCGGAGCTACTGCTGCTGATTGAATCAAATATAATTATTTATCATTTTTTAGATAATGTATTTATATATCCATGGACTTTGGAAAAGCGAAAACGGGATTCCGTGGTTAGGGAAGAAGAGCAACCGAAGTATTACTAGCAACAATGTCAACCATGTACGTGTTTCGGAGTGGTAATAATCGTGTAATCCAATGGGAGTAACAGTTGTTTTTAGTTTGATGTGAGCTGCGGCACACCATTATATATGCCAAATGCAGATGATACATGCCACTTGAGATATCAGTAATCAACCATGAATGTACTTAAGACAAGTAGTAGGAATGTGGGGGTGTTATAATCACAATATCCGATCCCAATCGCTTCAAGGATTTTTCAAATACTATAGAAAGTCTAAAAATGCCAATTGAAATGCTAAGATTTTACTTACACTAGACGCGGCAGCTGCCAAGCAAAAATAGACTATACGGTCTAGCTATGATTTGGTGTGAACAACAGTGGAGCATCTCCGATGAGCCCATTACAGTAAATATAGGTGTATATCATGCTGAATGGCTCCATAAGATGATGGTGACATAGTAGAGCAGCTTCAGGGCGTACTAGAAGCGATTTGGAATGCGGCGGCATCGTAAGGGAATTTGGACGGCGATGGCGGACAGCAGTAGATGGTGCAGCGATGGGCAGCACCATCTAGTTCCGACTCTCCCCTTCCACCCTCTCGTGTTGCGGTGAAAAGTCGTCGATGAAAATGTTTAAGCTACGTCCTCTAGCTTTTCTTTTTATGTATTCGTGTGTATTCTTTTGTGTGAGGGTTGAAGTCTAAGAACTCGTGTATGTTTTGGTTATGTATATTCTCTATGGATATAGAGACAGAATTAATGAAAGTTTATTATTAAAAACAATACGGGCATACTATGACAGCTTGTGTAAATAGGTTCATTTTAATATGTGGTTGTATTAGGTGATCGCCTATGGTAGATCTTCACAAACGGTCTTTGACCATGCACACTCTCGACAAATTGTACAAGTTATTGTGCTTTTAGATCACCTGTACAGTTTACTGGGTGCATACGAAAAATTCATTTTGTAGTAGTGACTATCCCTAACCTTGGTTTATTTTACTATTTTCTATTATCTGTTTGGTTATAACAAGAAGCCTAATTGCCTATTTGTGGGTGGATGGGTGGTTTATTTCATACTATGTGCGTATTTCCTGCACTTCTAAGTTTAAAACCAGCGATATATATTTCTTCTAAATCTACTGTAGCGCACGGTCATTTGACTTAATGCGTGCGTGGTTACATACATGCATCTCCCTCAAAACTGTACGACCAGGATTAATGAGCAGATTAGCTGATGTTCTCAGCAGATATATGAAAAGCTCTTGTACTTTGTACTTGTTAGTAAATGCATGACGCATATACAAATCAGTATCTCCAGTACTAATCAATCTAGTTAATTCAACCGATCCTGTGGTTTGATAGATGTGTATGAGAATGAAGTAAGTATATTTACCACGCGCGGTAATAATAATTTAGCCGTGTTAATTGCTCGAGTACTTGCAAGGCATGCATTAATAGCTCAGTGGTCAGCGCTAATCTTCTCCTCCCCTTTGTGTCATCGCGTGAATTGTCGCAATTTTTCATCAGTTTGCAAAAAAAACCATTGGTGAGTTGTGAGACTAACAAATGGGTCCCACATCGATTTTTACACTAGGTTGCCACGTGGGCAAAAGTGACAAATAGTTAAGATTCCGTCACTTTAGAGAGAAAAAATAAGAACAAACCTAAAGAGGGTATTTGGATAATTGACAAATCTAATAATGACAAATAGTTAAATTCTCCTGTAATAATAAGATAAGAAGAAGGAAAGGGAGAAGCCGCCATCCATGCATCCAGGTCAATTGTCTCAACTTTCCTCCTGCCCGTCGTGGTTGATGGCGTTCATGATGCTCCTAAGGGCCTTCTGATGTGATCATGGCTATCATTGATATAACTATTGCTCACATCAAGTCGGGAATGATCTTATAAAAAGAAAGCAAGAATCATTTGGCCTCTTTGATCAAATAGTAGAGGCAGTTGAAGGGAACTGATAAGCCTTGCTGTTTATTTGTTGTGAAACAATATTTCCTGCTCTCTTTCATGATGGTCATAGCAACTAGTTTCTCTAGTTTGTTGGCAATGCTTAAATTGCCAGAATAATCCAGATAGAAGCATCCGATTTCATCTCAAAGCAAATGTCTCTGTTCAGTAATAATATTAATATGTATTTACTATGAGAACAAATACTACTCAATGCTAGGTTTCATTGCAACTTATGTCACTTGTGTTCATTTCAGATTAAGGATTAAACTGGCACAACCCTCCAGACCAAATTCCTCACTACTGAAATTTGCAGCAGTAAATGACAGCTTTTGGAATTTGCTCTTTCTCCAACTCTTTTAGAAGCTGATATCTTTCAACTTGAGATATATCATACTATTCTTAGGCAGCCTAGCATACTAGTAGTCAGAAATTATGACTATTTCTCTTCTGAATGCTGATGAGTTTACTCTTTTCAGATAAATTCAGAAGTAGCACGGCTTTGCCTTCACAAAACACCGGAGTTTCACATACCAAGTTTGCTACTGCTCTGACTTCCCTCCTACACTTAGCCACCCACATTGCTCTGGAGTTGGCAACCAAAATGGAAGCCAACACCGGCGGCGGTGGCGGCGTCCTCGTCGTGTCACGCCGCATGATCCGGCCGGAGTTCACGGAGCTGCCGCCGGAGCATGGGACGACGGTTCACTTGACACCGTGGAGAACATCCAGAAGGGCATCCTCCTGCCCAAGCCACCCACCGGTGGCAAGACTCTCGTCGAACACCTGGCGTCGTCGTTCGCCCGCGCACTCGGCCGCTTCTACCCCTTCGCCGGCCGCCTCGCCGTGACAGAGGTGAATGACGGAGCATCGCCTGAGAGTACCATCTCCGTCTCGCTGCGCTGTAAAGACGAAGGCGCTGAGTTCGTCCACGCCGTGATTCCCGACGTCTCCGTCGCCGACATCGCCGCCTCGCTGCACATTCCACGCGTGGTCTGGTCCTTCTCCCGCTCAATGGCGTGGTTGCTGCACACGCTGCGACGGAATCCCTGCCGGTTCTGTCCACGCAGGTCACCGAGCTCTCTGAGGGCGTGTTCATCGCCATGTCTGTCAACCACGTCGTCGGCGACGGCACCAATTTCTGGGAGTTCATGAACACATGGTCGGAGATCAGTCGGAGCAGCAGCAACAAACCGGACATCTCGCCGTCACCGTCGCTGTCGCCGCCTCTGGTGGTCAAGAGGTGGTTCTTGGACAACTGCACGGTGCCGATCCCTCCGCCATTCGCCAAGCTCGAGCACATCATCCCGCGAAGCGAGCACCAAGCGCCGGTGCAAGAATGCTTCTTCGCTTTCTCCGCGGCGAGCATAAGGAAGCTCAAGGCGAAGGCGAACGACGAGATTGGCGGCGCTGTCGCCATCCCCTCCCTCCAGGCGCTTGTCCCGCTCGTGTGGCGCTCGGTGTCGCGAGCCCGCGAGCTCGCGCCGCGCCAGGAGATGACGTACGTGCTGGTCGTCGGGTGCCGGGGACGCGTGGGCGGCATCTCGGCGGGGTACATGGGAAACGCCGTGGTGCCCGGCGCGGTGAGGCTGACGGCCGGCGAGATCATGGAGAGAGGGCTCGGGTGGACGGCATGGCAGCTGAACACGTACGTGGCGTCGTTCGACGAGGCGGCCATGAGGGGCGCGCTCGCGTCGTGGCCGCGGCAGCTGGACTTCTTCTCCGTCCTGAGCCTGCTCGGCGGCGCCGCCATCATCACGGGGAGCTCGCCGCGGTTCTATGTGTTCGGCAACGACTTCGGGTGGGGGAGGCCGGTGAGCTTGCGGAGCGGCGGCGCGAACAAGTTCGACGGGAAGGTGACGGTGTACGAGGGGCCGGACGGCGCCGGGAGCATGTCGCTGGAGGTTTGCCTGACTCCGGCGGCGCTGGCGAAGCTCGTCGCCGACGAGGAGTTCATGGGCGCGGTGACCACGCCGTGAGCTGCATCCGTGAATTCATCAACAGCGATAGCTGATAGATCAGAGATATCACGGTAGTCTGACGGGATTGCCTTTTGTATCAAACAAGGATAAATCGATATGTTTGTGAAGTGAAATTTCGAATGGTTTTTAGACGAATTTGAAGGAAAATTGAAGGATGCCCACTGAGGCCGAGGTCATGGTCAGAAATGCTAAGAGTTCAACCAGAGGATTCAAATGCCAGGGACTTTCTGATGATCGATCATCTTAAACTTTCTGATTATCAGCTAGGAGATAGTAATTACTGTAGATGGATTCAAATGAGCTTGCAGCTTGTGCTGAGAATAAACCAACAATCGTCTTCCTGTCATCAAGCTGTGTCTGTCTGACGGGATTGCTGCAATCCTGAACCGTGAACCGGTGCCCATCTTCAAGCAGCCGTATCTTGGTGCATAGAATACAAAATCGACTGTCAATTGCTTTTATCGAAATTAGGAACTACGAACTTTCCAACGGTATATAACACGTCTGGTAGCAAATGCTCGTACAAATATTGCAGCTGCTGCAAATTTAGATGGTTGAGATGAGTTTCAGAACATGAATGCCGGGAACAACAGCCTCCTCGTGGCCCACACGCAGAAAGTAAGTCACTGCCTCATGGGACCCAACTTGACCTTGCTAAACTGATGGAGTAGTTTTCGCTAGCGAGTAGATGAATATGATCTCATGATGAGACAGTATGATTAATGTCATCAACTGAACGTGAACGAAACAGAAAATGGATTGTTCTTGGCCAGTTTATATTGTTTGATGTTTGGGATTGCATCAAAATTGATCTTTTCAACGCAGTCCAAGCTTTCATGAATCTAAATTGTCACTAAACTCTGCCTTTATTTGCCTCATACCTAAAAAGAAAGACTCATCCTCGGCAGCAAGTGCGCCCGCGGTTCCCCCCTGTGACGGAGCGGAGGAAACAGCGCCACCGAGCGCGGCGGCTGTGGCAGCTCAGGCGAACGTCGACGCAGGTCCTGCGGAGGCGTTCAAAAGGGGGTCACTTTCCTGGAGGCTTCGCCCACTCCGCCTCGACTATTGTGCAGCGCCTCGGCGGCAAGGTCGAGACCTCGGGCTGCCACGCCTGACCTGCCAGGCGGCGGACCGGGCTTCGCATCTTTCCTCAAATGGATAGCTGTCGCGCCGGAGTCAGCCCCAGCAGGCAGCAGTTATTGGAGTTTCTTTAGAAATAATATTTTTTTAATAAATAATTGTAAAAATAGAGGTTGATTGACTAAAATTGCAAGTTTAACACCCTGTCGAACAACCACGGTTCGACAGGTACCTTATCAAACAACGGCAGTTCGACAGGGGTTCGACAGGGTATCTGTCGCATTGCGGTTGTTCGACAGGGACGTTAGGCCACTTAAAAAATAAAAAAAGTACATAAACAGGGTCATGACAGAGGCCTGTCGAATTGCGGGAGTTAGACAGGTCCTACATGAACAGTGTCAAACAGTGATTTTTCTCTTTTTTTTAAAATTTTTTTATCCCTGTCGAATAGCCGCAGTTCGACAGGTGCCTGTCGAACTGCGGTTGTTCGATATGTGCCTTATCGAACTTTGGTTATTCGATAGGGTGCTGAACTTGCAATTTTAGTCAATCAACCTCTATTTTTGCAATTATCTATTAGAAAAATATTATTTCTAAAAAAACTCCAGTTATTGCCCCTTTGCCTCTTCTGTTAGAAGAGGACAGAGCTGGGCGAGAACATCAAATGGAGGTTTTAAACCACTCGCCCAAAGCCGCGTCTGGCTTGGGCCGGCCCACTTCGGAGCAGCATCCCGGGTCGGCCTCTGTTTTGGCGGAAGTTGGGAGAGGCCCATCCTTTGATGGGGCCCTTGAGGATCTCGGCTAGGTGTCGCCAGCCCCTCCCCAGGTGGTCATAGAGGCCCAGTTTAAATCCAGTGCGGCCGTGGCGGACGTGCCTCGGCAGCGGTAGATGGGCCGACCAATACGGCCGCGAAAGACGGACTCTGGCCAACGTGGATAAGGGAATTTTTTTTATTTTTAAATTTTTTTTAATATTTACAGAAATATTATAGCGGCGAAAATATTTGCAGAAATAGACCCTGCCGCCCCCCACTTGAGCGGCAAGGTGACGTGGCACACGGCGCCATGTGCGCCTTCACGGCGCCCACACGGCGCCGTGTGCGTATTTTGCGTGTAGATCCCTTGAGGTGGTTATTTTGCATGTAACCCCTTGTCGGCAGGCCCCTTGCGTGTAGGTCCCGAGGGCGGCAAGGTGGCTATTTTGCATATAGGCCCATTGCCTCCAAGTTTTACCCATCTTTTTTTTACAATGAGGTAAAGCTTTGTTGATAACACTTAAAAAAATCTTTGTTGACAAAGCTTGTTGATAATATTTTGAAAATTCTATTGAAGTCGGTTGTTTTGTAATTTCATATTTTAAGTAAGAGTTGATGTTGTAACTTATTTGTGGTATTAGTGTACGAAATTGATATTGTCCTATCGTAGTCTCGGTCGCAGAAACATTATATGCACTGAAACAAGGAAAATTATGTCACGTAAAGAAGTAGTAGTACAATTTGGACATGATACATCTGGTTACATTGTGGTTACATAGATGAGATTAAATTCGAACTAGAAGGAAGGTAGTGCAAGAGTTGAACACGACGATGATATATTAATAGGACAATGAAACATGACATTACATATTTGACTAAGGTAAGTTGTCCGATAATAGCTAACCCCTATGTGAGGATCCCTCTCCCCTCTCAAACTGCGCTTTAGTAAACCTGTATTGCTCTGGCAATTCAAGCTGCACCTGTTGGCGCAGAATTTCGACCCGTCCAGCAACCAAACGGGTTCCGCGTTACCACGGCGGCCTGGGAGATCTGCTTAACTCCAGTGCAGGTCCAAATGGCTTGCCTAGTCGTAAGTAGAGCGTGCCAGTTGATTTGATCTGCAATCAACAAGAAACAAGTAAACCAAGTCAGAGAACAATGGCCGATCGGCCTATAGACCGATGACACATTGTCATAGCCCAGCCGATAGGGCAAAGCTATATCGGCTCACTTGGAAAATAAGTAAGACATGAATCTAATCTTATCGGCCTTTATTGGTATGTAGACCTCAACTAATAATACCGGCCGATAAGGATGACAAAAGTAACTACACCAGCTAGTACTCTAGTGCAACCTTATACGAGCTAATCGGCCAGTATAAACACATCAACCATAAAGAAATCTTGAGATTACCTCACAATCGACATATTTATACTTATCGATCTGCACGTATAAGTGGCAAACATATGCAAGAAACATAAAGCAATCACATATGTTAGATAAGACCGGCTAAAACCCCGGTACTATCCTTAATTACAACCGAAAACAGGCTTTGTGTTAGATCTCAAAACAGGACTAAGGTCGATGGCAACTCGAAGTGTGAATTGAGACTTAACACAAAGAAAATCAAGTCGTCGATTGCTTTTGGGGATGGCAGCTGCATTGAATAATCTAGCCAAGCATAAGAATTAAACCATCGTCGGCAATAAACCCTAAAGCGAGTAAACCGCTGGCAAGGCTTAATTAAGATACCTGTCAAAACTATTCAAGACATGATAATCGACAATCACATCATCGAGGCTTAACGTGTCTAAAGCGACATGTTAGCCCCGATGATGCAGATCGTCGGGGACGAGTTCTTACCTCTGCTCCGAGGAAGCAAGAACTCGTCGAAGAAGACCTCTTGCGAGGGTTGGCGATGCGCCGAAAGTAGATTGATTCGATTGTATGATTGATTGAGAGAGAGACTACATGTACAAACTATCGGGATATTTATACCCGAGGTTACAACAGAACCCTTGTAGGGCACGATCTTATCTACAACTAACAAACAAGTCCTTGCGGCAGACTTAAGCCACAGATTAGATCTATACTACTTAATTTACAAGATACAATTGCCTAAAACCGAGCTTTATCTCTATTTGGCAACTTCCTTAAAGCTTACTTCGAGCCCAGACCAAGCCCACGTTGACACTGTCAACTCACAACCCGTATCGGCCCATGACCAAACCAAATCCGTATCGGCCGATATGCCCTTTATAGCAACACTTCCCAAGTCCGATACAGTTACCGGGTCCGATACGAAGCCTGGTCTGACTCCAACTCAATCCTTCCTCTCTGCTTCGGTTTCCTTTTTCCTTTCCGAGTCGATTACCAAAATCCGTCGTTAACACATGCCCCCCAATTCCGCTTCATTATATAATGTGGCGGAATTAGCTCCAGGGAACTCATCGACTTTTTGCTAGGTCTAACCTGAAAACTGCACAGATCCAGATTCGAATCCTTTCGCCGCCGATTCAACAAACTCTTCGTGTTCTTTAACTCCGGCGACCCCTCGGCGTCTCGTCAACATCGACCCCCTTCACAGCGACCCCTTCAACAACAACGATGGCCTCCGCCCCGTTCTACGCCTCCGAGATCCCTGCGGTAAGTCAATTCCTTCAAAGTCCGCATTATTACCTTTTCCGCCGATTTCTCCAAGTTAGGTTTTACTTTCTGCCCCCCTTAGGCCTTATATTTTCATCATTGTTCTCACGATTTAGGTCTTCAAAAACCAAATCTTGATTCCCACCGACGATAAATCCCATCGCTTTCTCCTGGGCCCCATGGGCGACTACGACCCAACCTGGCTAATCAACGCCGAAACAGACAGAATCCCTTTCAGGCAAGCCAAGCCCACTGTCTCGGCATGGAAGCACACCTTCAGGTCATGGTCATCAAAGCTAAATGGATACAGGACCTGGCACAAAAGGATTGCTGCCGTCAAACAAGTCCACTGGGACGAGATTGGAATCGGCCAATGCATAACTCTGTCCCTGGCCGATACCAAGAAGAATGAGCCACTAACGTCAGCTGCCAGCTACTTCTGGTCAAGTACCTTGAACGCCTTTATGTTCAAGCAAGGTCCGATGACCCCAACCCTCATAGATATCAAGGTACTCACAGGATTGGATATCAGCTCCGAGATCAACCCCTTCAGCCTCCTGGCAAACAGCAGCCACAAGTTGAAGACCAAGAAAATCGGAGGCTGGTCCGGATATATCTCTGAACACATGGAACAGGGATCGGTCTCAGAGCGAGAACACGTAGCTTTCCTGACATTGTGGTTGGAGAGATTTGTCTTTTGCGGATCGACCTGTGGCCCCACTACAAACTGTCAACACTTGACTCAAGCCTTGGTCGACAAGAGACAAATCCCCTTGGGCCGATACCTTCTAGGAGCTGTATATCGGCTACTCCATGTTTCCACACAAGACTTAATGCTAAAACAGACTGTGGCTCATGGAGGACCATGGTGGTTCATTCAACTCTGGCTAACCATATACACCAACACCATGGTTGATCGGCCACCTCTATCAGATTCTCGTTTCCCATCAAAATATGCCGATCACGAAGACCCCAGGAACAGAAGATGCATGTCCTACGGGGAAGCAGCCACTGTCTACCCCGGCGCAGATCAATCGGCCGATGACATGGCTACATGGTTCATCCGCTTCTTCACCGGCCCCCCATCAGCCAAGATGGATATGTTTGTCTATACATCGGACCGAGACTTCGAGCTTCCAGATGATCTGCAACTGAGCTTAATAAATGATGACATGGAATCAAGGGAATTATTCATGATCAGCCTTACTCCATGCCTACTCCCAGTAGGCGTCTTCCAGGGAAGGAGCACCAGCTTGTCCTATGAGTTTTACACCCCAATGACAGCTGCTAGACAATGCGGGCTCGGACAACTTCCCATTAGCTTGCATCTTCATAAGCTCCTAGAGAGCAGAGGCACAGTCCCATCGGCCCTGATTATGAACAAAGCAATGGAAATCGAACTCCCCAATCTTGGTGACTGCGATCGGCTGCATCTGAATGCCTTCGTGCACATTAGCTTCCAAACTTGGTGGCAAGAGTGGGCTGCTCACATCTTTCATCAATCGGCCAGGTTCTATGTGACAGAACTTATTCAAGGCATCGGCCCTCAAGTCCCAGATGAGCCGATTCCATCTGTGAGCAATAGTGGACGGAAGATCTTCTACGCTCAAGCCATAGCTCCATCGGGGTCAACCGTCCTGGAATCCATCATCGGCCTCACTGCCCCAAAAGTGGCGTCACTTCTCTAAGGTCCGATGCCTAAAGAAAACCCCAAGAGAAAAGCGCCGGCCAAAGGCAAATCACAAAAAGCCAGCAAGAAGGCTAAAACCGATGACCAGGCCGATGTCGAAGAGCTAGACCCCTCCTTGGAAGAATTCCTCGAAGAACAAGTGATGGAGGAGGAAGTCGATGCAGCAGCGGCCGATGCACACGAAGAAGAAAACCCGTCGGTCGAAACCACCCAAGAGCCATCGGCCGAAGCTGCGGAGAACCCACCGGCCGATGACCAAGATGATGCCCCGCAACCAAAAAGGACCAGACATGCAATTCGCAAGGTCAATATAATCCCTTCCCTGTGTTTACATAATCTCCTTGTACTGTCACACTTTAACTTCATATCCTTTTCAGGCTGCGGTGTCATCTGTGTTAAAGGAGAGAACTCGATCGGCCCCTTTGCCAAGAACCAAGAAAACAACGTTGCAACGGCGCGAACGAGCCAAGGCACGATTGAGAACCCCTTCTCCTTCTCCACCACCCTCTCCGACTGCCTCGGTAAGAGTTGATTTTTTGCATTATTTTCGTAATCACATAACCCTATTCACCAATTTCCTGCTTTTTCAGCCTAGGGCTCCATCACATTCACCACATCGGCCAACCCCCTCGCCTACTGTGTCGACAAAGCAAAGGGAGGCCGATGCAAGCACCACCAATGCTCCAACACAGGTAACCACGATTACCTTGATCCCCTTTCTGCCGATTCCTGATTAACAAGGCTAACCTCGACCCATGTTGATATTTGCAGAACCTAGCCGATATGTTCTCCTTTGATATCGGCCAGTTTCTTGATGATGAGGACAAGGAGCTACCCAGCACAGCCAGGGCACCAATCTCTGATGATCTGAAGAACCGGCTGACCGATATTGGGAATCGGCTAGAAGCCTCGCTGGAGTGTTTGGTAGAAGACTGCTCCTCCATCAGAGTCAGGGTACAAGAAATCCAAGACGAACTGCCCGAAGACCTGATGGAAATCCTCACGCCGGCCATCTTCCTGGAACAATACCGATTCAAGCTTTTCAGAGCAAAGGAAAGACTTGCAGAGCGACGACAGCGCGAACAACTGGAATCGGCCCTGTCCGCTAGCAAAGCTCAAGTGAACGCCGATAAGACCAGGCTGGACGAGCTAGCGGTGGAGCCGATTGTGCTGAAAAATAGGCTTGAAGAACTCCGTCGCCTCGAGGCAGAGCTAGAATCGAAGCTGGCCACTACACGCCAAGAAATCCAGGAAGTCGAAGCCGGAATAGCTGCATCACCCAAGGTCATAGAAGATCAGACGGCAAAGCTCAAGGCATCGGCCAAGTACCTCGCGACCCTAAGCAAATCACTGAAACCAATCCCAGGGACGATGG